>HG995195.1:16648441-17016242 GCA_905332935.1 Bombus hortorum | reverse complement strand
AACCTAACCCCAACCTAACCCCAACCTAACCCCAACCTCACCCCCACCTAACCCCAACCTAACCCCAACCTCACCCCAACCTAACCCCAACCTAACCCCAACCTAACCCCAACCTAACCCCAACCTAACCCCAACCTAACCCCAACCTAACCCCAACCTAACCCCAACCTAACCCCAACCTAACCCCAACCTAACCCCAACCTAACCCCAACCTAACCCCAACCTAACCCCAACCTAACCCCAACCTAACCCCAACCTAACCCCAACCTAACCCCAACCTAACCCCAACCTAACCCCAACCTAACCCCAACCTAACCCCAACCTAACCCCAACCTAACCCCAACCTAACCCCAACCTAACCCCAACCTAACCCCAACCTAACCCCAACCTAACCCCAACCTAACCCCAACCTAACCCCAACCTAACCCCAACCTAACCCCAACCTAACCCCAACCTAACCCCAACCTAACCCCAACCTAACCCCAACCTAACCCCAACCTAACCCCAACCTAACCCCAACCTAACCCCAACCTAACCCCAACCTAACCCCAACCTAACCCCAACCTAACCCCAACCTAACCCCAACCTAACCCCAACCTAACCCCAACCTAACCCCAACCTAACCCCAACCTAACCCCAACCTAACCCCAACCTAACCCCAACCTAACCCCAACCTAACCCCAACCTAACCCCAACCTAACCCCAACCTAACCCCAACCTAACCCCAACCTAACCCCAACCTAACCCCAACCTAACCCCAACCTAACCCCAACCTAACCCCAACCTAACCCCAACCTAACCCCAACCTCAACCTAACCCCAACCTAACCCCAACCTAACCCCAACCTAACCCCAACCTAACCCCAACCTAACCCCAACCTAACCCCAACCTAACCCCAACCTAACCCCAACCTAACCCCAACCTAACCCCAACCTAACCCCAACCTAACCCCAACCTAACCCCAACCTAACCCCAACCTAACCCCAACCTAACCCCAACCTAACCCCAACCTAACCCCAACCTAACCCCAACCTAACCCCAACCTAACCCCAACCTAACCCCAACCTAACCCCAACCTAACCCCAACCTAACCCCAACCTAACCCCAACCTAACCCCAACCTAACCCCAACCTAACCCCAACCTAACCCCAACCTAACCCCAACCTAACCCCAACCTAACCCCAACCTAACCCCAACCTAACCCCAACCTAACCCCAACCTAACCCCAACCTAACCCCAACCTAACCCCAACCTAACCCCAACCTAACCCCAACCTAACCCCAACCTAACCCCAACCTAACCCCAACCTAACCCCAACCTAACCCCAACCTAACCCCAACCTAACCCCAACCTAACCCCAACCTAACCCCAACCTAACCCCAACCTAACCCCAACCTAACCCCAACCTAACCCCAACCTAACCCCAACCTAACCCCAACCTAACCCCAACCTAACCCCAACCTAACCCCAACCTAACCCCAACCTAACCCCAACCTAACCCCAACCTAACCCCAACCTAACCCCAACCTAACCCCAACCTAACCCCAACCTAACCCCAACCTAACCCCAACCTAACCCCAACCTAACCCCAACCTAACCCCAACCTAACCCCAACCTAACCCCAACCTAACCCCAACCTAACCCCAACCTAACCCCAACCTAACCCCAACCTAACCCCAACCTAACCCCAACCTAACCCCAACCTAACCCCAACCTAACCCCAACCTAACCCCAACCTAACCCCAACCTAACCCCAACCTAACCCCAACCTAACCCCAACCTAACCCCAACCTAACCCCAACCTAACCCCAACCTAACCCCAACCTAACCCCAACCTAACCCCAACCTAACCCCAACCTAACCCCAACCTAACCCCAACCTAACCCCAACCTAACCCCAACCTAACCCCAACCTAACCCCAACCTAACCCCAACCTAACCCCAACCTAACCCCAACCTAACCCCAACCTAACCCCAACCTAACCCCAACCTAACCCCAACCTAACCCCAACCTAACCCCAACCTAACCCCAACCTAACCCCAACCTAACCCCAACCTAACCCCAACCTAACCCCAACCTAACCCCAACCTAACCCCAACCTAACCCCAACCTAACCCCAACCTAACCCCAACCTAACCCCAACCTAACCCCAACCTAACCCCAACCTAACCCCAACCTAACCCCAACCTAACCCCAACCTAACCCCAACCTAACCCCAACCTAACCCCAACCTAACCCCAACCTAACCCCAACCTAACCCCAACCTAACCCCAACCTAACCCCAACCTAACCCCAACCTAACCCCAACCTAACCCCAACCTAACCCCAACCTAACCCCAACCTAACCCCAACCTAACCCCAACCTAACCCCAACCTAACCCCAACCTAACCCCAACCTAACCCCAACCTAACCCCAACCTAACCCCAACCTAACCCCAACCTAACCCCAACCTAACCCCAACCTAACCCCAACCTAACCCCAACCTAACCCCAACCTAACCCCAACCTAACCCCAACCTAACCCCAACCTAACCCCAACCTAACCCCAACCTAACCCCAACCTAACCCCAACCTAACCCCAACCTAACCCCAACCTAACCCCAACCTAACCCCAACCTAACCCCAACCTAACCCCAACCTAACCCCAACCTAACCCCAACCTAACCCCAACCTAACCCCAACCTAACCCCAACCTAACCCCAACCTAACCCCAACCTAACCCCAACCTAACCCCAACCTAACCCCAACCTAACCCCAACCTAACCCCAACCTAACCCCAACCTAACCCCAACCTAACCCCAACCTAACCCCAACCTAACCCCAACCTAACCCCAACCTAACCCCAACCTAACCCCAACCTAACCCCAACCTAACCCCAACCTAACCCCAACCTAACCCCAACCTAACCCCAACCTAACCCCAACCTAACCCCAACCTAACCCCAACCTAACCCCAACCTAACCCCAACCTAACCCCAACCTAACCCCAACCTAACCCCAACCTAACCCCAACCTAACCCCAACCTAACCCCAACCTAACCCCAACCTAACCCCAACCTAACCCCAACCTAACCCCAACCTAACCCCAACCTAACCCCAACCTAACCCCAACCTAACCCCAACCTAACCCCAACCTAACCCCAACCTAACCCCAACCTAACCCCAACCTAACCCCAACCTAACCCCAACCTAACCCCAACCTAACCCCAACCTAACCCCAACCTAACCCCAACCTAACCCCAACCTAACCCCAACCTAACCCCAACCTAACCCCAACCTAACCCCAACCTAACCCCAACCTAACCCCAACCTAACCCCAACCTAACCCCAACCTAACCCCAACCTAACCCCAACCTAACCCCAACCTAACCCCAACCTAACCCCAACCTAACCCCAACCTAACCCCAACCTAACCCCAACCTAACCCCAACCTAACCCCAACCTAACCCCAACCTAACCCCAACCTAACCCCAACCTAACCCCAACCTAACCCCAACCTAACCCCAACCTAACCCCAACCTAACCCCAACCTAACCCCAACCTAACCCCAACCTAACCCCAACCTAACCCCAACCTAACCCCAACCTAACCCCAACCTAACCCCAACCTAACCCCAACCTAACCCCAACCTAACCCCAACCTAACCCCAACCTAACCCCAACCTAACCCCAACCTAACCCCAACCTAACCCCAACCTAACCCCAACCTAACCCCAACCTAACCCCAACCTAACCCCAACCTAACCCCAACCTAACCCCAACCTAACCCCAACCTAACCCCAACCTAACCCCAACCTAACCCCAACCTAACCCCAACCTAACCCCAACCTAACCCCAACCTAACCCCAACCTAACCCCAACCTAACCCCAACCTAACCCCAACCTAACCCCAACCTAACCCCAACCTAACCCCAACCTAACCCCAACCTAACCCCAACCTAACCCCAACCTAACCCCAACCTAACCCCAACCTAACCCCAACCTAACCCCAACCTAACCCCAACCTAACCCCAACCTAACCCCAACCTAACCCCAACCTAACCCCAACCTAACCCCAACCTAACCCCAACCTAACCCCAACCTAACCCCAACCTAACCCCAACCTAACCCCAACCTAACCCCAACCTAACCCCAACCTAACCCCAACCTAACCCCAACCTAACCCCAACCTAACCCCAACCTAACCCCAACCTAACCCCAACCTAACCCCAACCTAACCCCAACCTAACCCCAACCTAACCCCAACCTAACCCCAACCTAACCCCAACCTAACCCCAACCTAACCCCAACCTAACCCCAACCTAACCCCAACCTAACCCCAACCTAACCCCAACCTAACCCCAACCTAACCCCAACCTAACCCCAACCTAACCCCAACCTAACCCCAACCTAACCCCAACCTAACCCCAACCTAACCCCAACCTAACCCCAACCTAACCCCAACCTAACCCCAACCTAACCCCAACCTAACCCCAACCTAACCCCAACCTAACCCCAACCTAACCCCAACCTAACCCCAACCTAACCCCAACCTAACCCCAACCTAACCCCAACCTAACCCCAACCTAACCCCAACCTAACCCCAACCTAACCCCAACCTAACCCCAACCTAACCCCAACCTAACCCCAACCTAACCCCAACCTAACCCCAACCTAACCCCAACCTAACCCCAACCTAACCCCAACCTAACCCCAACCTAACCCCAACCTAACCCCAACCTAACCCCAACCTAACCCCAACCTAACCCCAACCTAACCCCAACCTAACCCCAACCTAACCCCAACCTAACCCCAACCTAACCCCAACCTAACCCCAACCTAACCCCAACCTAACCCCAACCTAACCCCAACCTAACCCCAACCTAACCCCAACCTAACCCCAACCTAACCCCAACCTAACCCCAACCTAACCCCAACCTAACCCCAACCTAACCCCAACCTAACCCCAACCTAACCCCAACCTAACCCCAACCTAACCCCAACCTAACCCCAACCTAACCCCAACCTAACCCCAACCTAACCCCAACCTAACCCCAACCTAACCCCAACCTAACCCCAACCTAACCCCAACCTAACCCCAACCTAACCCCAACCTAACCCCAACCTAACCCCAACCTAACCCCAACCTAACCCCAACCTAACCCCAACCTAACCCCAACCTAACCCCAACCTAACCCCAACCTAACCCCAACCTAACCCCAACCTAACCCCAACCTAACCCCAACCTAACCCCAACCTAACCCCAACCTAACCCCAACCTAACCCCAACCTAACCCCAACCTAACCCCAACCTAACCCCAACCTAACCCCAACCTAACCCCAACCTAACCCCAACCTAACCCCAACCTAACCCCAACCTAACCCCAACCTAACCCCAACCTAACCCCAACCTAACCCCAACCTAACCCCAACCTAACCCCAACCTAACCCCAACCTAACCCCAACCTAACCCCAACCTAACCCCAACCTAACCCCAACCTAACCCCAACCTAACCCCAACCTAACCCCAACCTAACCCCAACCTAACCCCAACCTAACCCCAACCTAACCCCAACCTAACCCCAACCTAACCCCAACCTAACCCCAACCTAACCCCAACCTAACCCCAACCTAACCCCAACCTAACCCCAACCTAACCCCAACCTAACCCCAACCTAACCCCAACCTAACCCCAACCTAACCCCAACCTAACCCCAACCTAACCCCAACCTAACCCCAACCTAACCCCAACCTAACCCCAACCTAACCCCAACCTAACCCCAACCTAACCCCAACCTAACCCCCACCCAACCCCAACCTAACCCCAACCTAACCCCAACCTAACCCCAACCTAACCCCAACCTAACCCCAACCTAACCCCAACCTAACCCCAACCTAACCCCAACCTAACCCCAACCTAACCCCAACCTAACCCCAACCTAACCCCAACCTAACCCCAACCTAACCCCAACCTAACCCCAACCTAACCCCAACCTAACCCCAACCTAACCCCAACCTAACCCCCAACCTAACCCCAACCTAACCCCAACCTAACCCCAACCTAACCCCAACCTAACCCCAACCTAACCCCAACCTAACCCCAACCTAACCCCAACCTAACCCCAACCTAACCCCAACCTAACCCCAACCTAACCCCAACCTAACCCCCAACCTAACCCCAACCTAACCCCAACCTAACCCCCAACCTAACCCCAACCTAACCCCAACCTAACCCCAACCTAACCCCAACCTAACCCCCAACCTAACCCCAACCTAACCCCAACCTAACCCCAACCTAACCCCAACCTAACCCACCCCAACCTAACCCCAACCTAACCCCAACCTAACCCCAACCTAACCCCAACCCTAACCCCAACCTAACCCCAACCTAACCCCAACCTAACCCCAACCTAACCCCAACCTAACCCAACCTAACCCCAACCTAACCCCAACCTAACCCCAACCTAACCCCAACCTAACCCCCCCAACCTAACCCCAACCTAACCCCAACCTAACCCCAACCTAACCCCAACCTAACCCCAACCTAACCCCAACCTAACCCCAACCTAACCCCCAACCTAACCCCAACCTAACCCCAACCTAACCCCAACCTAACCCCAACCTAACCCCAACCTAACCCCAACCTAACCCCAACCTAACCCCAACCTAACCCCAACCTAACCCCAACCTAACCCCAACCTAACCCCAACCTAACCCCAACCTAACCCCAACCTAACCCCAACCTAACCCCAACCTAACCCCAACCTAACCCCAACCTAACCCCAACCTAACCCCAACCTAACCCCAACCTAACCCCAACCTAACCCCAACCTAACCCCAACCTAACCCCAACCTAACCCCAACCTAACCCCAACCTAACCCCAACCTAACCCCAACCTAACCCCAACCTAACCCCAACCTAACCCCAACCTAACCCCAACCTAACCCCAACCTAACCCCAACCTAACCCCAACCTAACCCCAACCTAACCCCAACCTAACCCCAACCTAACCCCAACCTAACCCCAACCTAACCCCAACCTAACCCCAACCTAACCCCAACCTAACCCCAACCTAACCCCAACCTAACCCCAACCTAACCCCAACCTAACCCCAACCTAACCCCAACCTAACCCCAACCTAACCCCAACCTAACCCCAACCTAACCCCAACCTAACCCCAACCTAACCCCAACCTAACCCCAACCTAACCCCAACCTAACCCCAACCTAACCCCAACCTAACCCCAACCTAACCCCAACCTAACCCCAACCTAACCCCAACCTAACCCCAACCTAACCCCAACCTAACCCCAACCTAACCCCAACCTAACCCCAACCTAACCCCAACCTAACCCCAACCTAACCCCAACCTAACCCCAACCTAACCCCAACCTAACCCCAACCTAACCCCAACCTAACCCCAACCTAACCCCAACCTAACCCCAACCTAACCCCAACCTAACCCCAACCTAACCCCAACCTAACCCCAACCTAACCCCAACCTAACCCCAACCTAACCCCAACCTAACCCCAACCTAACCCCAACCTAACCCCAACCTAACCCCAACCTAACCCCAACCTAACCCCAACCTAACCCCAACCTAACCCCAACCTAACCCCAACCTAACCCCAACCTAACCCCAACCTAACCCCAACCTAACCCCAACCTAACCCCAACCTAACCCCAACCTAACCCCAACCTAACCCCAACCTAACCCCAACCTAACCCCAACCTAACCCCAACCTAACCCCAACCTAACCCCAACCTAACCCCAACCTAACCCCAACCTAACCCCAACCTAACCCCAACCTAACCCCAACCTAACCCCAACCTAACCCCAACCTAACCCCAACCTAACCCCAACCTAACCCCAACCTAACCCCAACCTAACCCCAACCTAACCCCAACCTAACCCCAACCTAACCCCAACCTAACCCCAACCTAACCCCAACCTAACCCCAACCTAACCCCAACCTAACCCCAACCTAACCCCAACCTAACCCCAACCTAACCCCAACCTAACCCCAACCTAACCCCAACCTAACCCCAACCTAACCCCAACCTAACCCCAACCTAACCCCAACCTAACCCCAACCTAACCCCAACCTAACCCCAACCTAACCCCAACCTAACCCCAACCTAACCCCAACCTAACCCCAACCTAACCCCAACCTAACCCCAACCTAACCCCAACCTAACCCCAACCTAACCCCAACCTAACCCCAACCTAACCCCAACCTAACCCCAACCTAACCCCAACCTAACCCCAACCTAACCCCAACCTAACCCCAACCTAACCCCAACCTAACCCCAACCTAACCCCAACCTAACCCCAACCTAACCCCAACCTAACCCCAACCTAACCCCAACCTAACCCCAACCTAACCCCAACCTAACCCCAACCTAACCCCAACCTAACCCCAACCTAACCCCAACCTAACCCCAACCTAACCCCAACCTAACCCCAACCTAACCCCAACCTAACCCCAACCTAACCCCAACCTAACCCCAACCTAACCCCAACCTAACCCCAACCTAACCCCAACCTAACCCCAACCTAACCCCAACCTAACCCCAACCTAACCCCAACCTAACCCCAACCTAACCCCAACCTAACCCCAACCTAACCCCAACCTAACCCCAACCTAACCCCAACCTAACCCCAACCTAACCCCAACCTAACCCCAACCTAACCCCAACCTAACCCCAACCTAACCCCAACCTAACCCCAACCTAACCCCAACCTAACCCCAACCTAACCCCAACCTAACCCCAACCTAACCCCAACCTAACCCCAACCTAACCCCAACCTAACCCCAACCTAACCCCAACCTAACCCCAACCTAACCCCAACCTAACCCCAACCTAACCCCAACCTAACCCCAACCTAACCCCAACCTAACCCCAACCTAACCCCAACCTAACCCCAACCTAACCCCAACCTAACCCCAACCTAACCCCAACCTAACCCCAACCTAACCCCAACCTAACCCCAACCTAACCCCAACCTAACCCCAACCTAACCCCAACCTAACCCCAACCTAACCCCAACCTAACCCCAACCTAACCCCAACCTAACCCCAACCTAACCCCAACCTAACCCCAACCTAACCCCAACCTAACCCCAACCTAACCCCAACCTAACCCCAACCTAACCCCAACCTAACCCCAACCTAACCCCAACCTAACCCCAACCTAACCCCAACCTAACCCCAACCTAACCCCAACCTAACCCCAACCTAACCCCAACCTAACCCCAACCTAACCCCAACCTAACCCCAACCTAACCCCAACCTAACCCCAACCTAACCCCAACCTAACCCCAACCTAACCCCAACCTAACCCCAACCTAACCCCAACCTAACCCCAACCTAACCCCAACCTAACCCCAACCTAACCCCAACCTAACCCCAACCTAACCCCAACCTAACCCCAACCTAACCCCAACCTAACCCCAACCTAACCCCAACCTAACCCCAACCTAACCCCAACCTAACCCCAACCTAACCCCAACCTAACCCCAACCTAACCCCAACCTAACCCCAACCTAACCCCAACCTAACCCCAACCTAACCCCAACCTAACCCCAACCTAACCCCAACCTAACCCCAACCTAACCCCAACCTAACCCCAACCTAACCCCAACCTAACCCCAACCTAACCCCAACCTAACCCCAACCTAACCCCAACCTAACCCCAACCTAACCCCAACCTAACCCCAACCTAACCCCAACCTAACCCCAACCTAACCCCAACCTAACCCCAACCTAACCCCAACCTAACCCCAACCTAACCCCAACCTAACCCCAACCTAACCCCAACCTAACCCCAACCTAACCCCAACCTAACCCCAACCTAACCCCAACCTAACCCCAACCTAACCCCAACCTAACCTAACCCCAACCTAACCCCAACCTAACCCCAACCTAACCCCAACCTAACCCCAACCTAACCCCAACCTAACCCCAACCTAACCCCAACCTAACCCCAACCTAACCCCAACCTAACCCCAACCTAACCCCAACCTAACCCCAACCTAACCCCAACCTAACCCCAACCTAACCCCAACCTAACCCCAACCTAACCCCAACCTAACCCCAACCTAACCCCAACCTAACCCCAACCTAACCCCAACCTAACCCCAACCTAACCCCAACCTAACCCCAACCTAACCCCAACCTAACCCCAACCTAACCCCAACCTAACCCCAACCTAACCCCAACCTAACCCCAACCTAACCCCAACCTTTTTTTTTTTTTTTTTTTTTTTTTTTTCGTGGAGAAATCCTCATGGACACTCGCTGTTGCACGCAACAGCAGAGTAGTGTCGGACTCTTACCGACTAAAACTCCACGGTGGCCGGCTTAACGTTTGCGAGGGGTACCCGGGGTCTTATTTTCGAATTACTACCAGGGCACTCCTCTCACGTCTTCTCCCCATGGTGGTGGATAGGGGAGGCGTCACTTGTTGGTTTGGTCGCTAGGGGGGACCACTCCCCCTAGCGCCTCGATCTTGGTCCGACGCTCTTGGGGTGGCGGCGGCGGCGGCAGCGCCGCGAACCCTGCGGCGCGCGGTGTCTCTTCTGCGTCGCGACGACGACGACGATCTGGCTGGATCGCGAGCTCTCTCTCTCTCTCGCTCCGCCCGCTCCTTCGCGAGCATCACTCGCTCGCAGAAAGTGCGAACTGCGTTGTACTCTTGGGGGCCCTTCATCGTGGCTTTCACGACGGCCTCGGGGCTTAATAGGTCCCCGATCTCGATGCGTAGGACGCGCCGTGCTTCCGCCCACGCTGGACACGACTCCAGAGTGTGCTGCGCCGTGTCCTCCTCTTCCTCGCAGTGGTGACAGATGGACGTCACCTCCCGCCCGATCTTCAGCAGGTACTCGCCGAACACTCCGTGGCCGGTGAGCACCTGCGTCATGCGAAAGGTCAGCGGGACCCCTTCTCGATCTCTCCAGTCTTCCCAGTTGGGAAGCACGGCGCGAACGGCGCGGTGTGGTCGCGCGGCGTCCTCCTCGATCAGCTGGGAGCGCCATCGATCCCAGATTTCCAGTCTGGCCTCCTGCCGGATGCTCAGGGCCGTCCTGTCGTCGTTGTTGTTGTTGTCGGACGGCGGCGGCGGCGGCGTCGTCGTCGGCGAAGCCCTCAGGCGTTGGTACACCCGTCGTAACTCCAGGGCTCGCAGTTCGAACGGTGGGGATGCGGCCAGCACCGTCGCGGTCGCGTGCGATACTGTCCGGTATGCCCTCGCTGTACGGATGGCGGTCGTCCTGTGCAATCGCCTCACCAGGATCAGGCTGCGGCGACTACGCGCCAGGTCTTCGGCCCACACGGGAGCCCCGTAGAGGACTCGGGAACGGATCACTCCCTCGTAGAGTCGGCGAACCGCCAGTCCCGCTCCGCCGATGTTCGGGAGCAGGCCGCACAGCGCGTTCGCGGCGGCTGTCACCTTCGGCACCAGCTGCTCGAAATGCGGCTCGAAGGTCCACTGGCTGTCTATGGTGAGACCGAGGTATTTCATCCGCTCTCTCACCGGCACCTCTTCCCCGTCGATGGTCACGGTCAGTCCGGCCGGAGGGGGTCCTCTGCGGCGACGGTCAAAGAACCCCAAGGCCTCCGACTTGGCCGGCGATACGCTCAAGCCGAGCCCCCGGATCGCGCGCACCGCGCACGCCACAGCGTTCCGCGCGAGGTTGGCGGTCTCGTGCCAGAACCGTCCCCCGGCCAGCACCAAGGTGTCGTCGGCGTAGCACACCGTGCCCGTGCAACGGGGCATGGCGCATCGGAGGACCGCGTCGTAGGCCGTGATCCACAGGATGGGTCCCAGCACCGAGCCCTGCGGGACTCCGCGCTCCACGCGTCTTCTTACTTCGCCGCCGTTTTTGCCGGCGTACGCTATCCAGCGGTCGCTCAGGTACGACCGGATGACCCCGACGAGATACGCCGGCACGTCGAAGCGTCGCAGGGCCTCCACGATCCTGGCCCACGGGATGGTGTTGAAGGCGTTCGTCACGTCCAGCGAGACCGCCAGCGCCACGCCTCTGCGCGATACCATGTCTTCCGCCATGGTTCGTACTCGAGTCACCGCGTCCACCGTCGAGCGACCCCGACGGAATCCGTACTGGCTGTCGTGCCAGCCGGGCACCCTCTCGGCGAAGTGCGCCTCCAGACGGGCGGCGATCACCCTCTCCAGTAGTTTGCCCGCCTCGTCCAGCAGGCATATCGGTCTGTAGGCGGACGGCGAGTTCGGCGGACGACCTTCTTTCCGCAGCAGGACGAGTCTCGCGGTACGCCACGCACGGGGGTAGACGCCCTCCTTCAGGCACCTGGTGAACAAGTGTCGCAGGCGCGGAGCCATGATGTCGATGGTCTCCGCCCACGCTCGGCCCGGTATTCCGTCCGGACCCGGAGCTACGTCGCGGGACGCCATCCTCTTCGTTGCATCGAGGAGCTCCGCGTCGGTGACCCCCAGCTCCTCGCTCCACTCCGGGCTGCGGGGGGAGGAGGAGGAGGAGGATGATGGTGGTGATGGTGGTGGTGGTGGTGGCACCGATCGCCTCGCGTCGTTCTCCTGTCGCGGGAACAGAGTCCCGACGACTTCTTCGAGCAACTCCGGATCCATGGTCGCGGTCAGCGGGGGGGCCGAAGGTCGCAGTTTTTGCGTCACGACCTTGTAGGGCCGTCCCCACGGGTCGGATTCGACCGCCTCCACGAGCTCCGTCCAGCACCGAGCTTTCGCCGTCTTGATCGCACGCTGGAGGGTGCGTCTCGCTTCCCTGTAGGCCTCGTAGCGGCGAGAGATCTCCTCTTCGTCGCGCGTCAGCCTGCGACGGCGGGCCCTCAGGAATCCTCTTCGTGCCCGGATGCAGTTGGCTCGCATCTCGGCGATCTCCGGCGTCCACCAGTACACGCCGCGGCGGCAACCGCGCGGTGGAACGGAGCGCGGCATCGAGGCGTCGCACGCCGCGCTCATGTATCTTCGGAGGCTTTCCGCCTCCTCGTCCACGCTTCCCAACTCGGTTGTTCGTCGGGCGTCCCAGCTCCAGGCGGCGACTATAGCCCCCGCCCGTAGCATCTCTTTGTCCCGTTCCTTCAGTCGCCATCTCGGCGGCGGTGGCGGCTGGCGGGAGCGGCTGTTCGCGCCTCTTCTTTGTCCGGCGTCGTCCTTGTCCTCCTTCTCCTCGAGGGCAAGCTCCATAAAGATGTAGAGGTGGTCGGACAGGGTCTCTACGCCCTCGGCCACTCTCCAGTCTCGGATCTTCGGGTACAACCCCGGCGTGGACCACGTGATGTCGACCACGGAGGATCCTCTCCACGCCACGCAGGTGCTCGCCGAGCCCCTGTTCGCGAGTAGGAGCCCCATACTCGCGGCCCAGTCGGACAGCCGTCTACCGCGGGTGTTCGTCCCGGCGTTTCCCCATTGGGTCGAGTGCGCGTTAAAGTCCCCGAGCACGAGAACCCGCCGGGGATGGCATCCTCGCACGCACTCGCCGACGCGGTCCAGGAAGTCCTCGAACGCGTCCAGTCCGATGTTGGGTGATACGTAGACACCCACCACCGCTATTCCGCACCATTCCACGGCGACGTAGCCGTTGCCGCGGTCGAGCGGGACGCCGGGGGGGCCCAACGCCACCGTCCACGCGATCGCCGTCGATCCGTCCGTTGCCCCGACCCAGTTGGAAGCTTCGGGGATCCGATTCGGCTCGGCCACCACCGCGAGGGCGACCTCTCTCTCGCGGATCGTCTGGCAGAGCAGGTCTTGCGCTCGCCTCGATCTCGCTAGGTTGCACTGGAGGAGGCGCTTGAACTTAGTCGTTCAAATCCATAGCCTCCTCCCGGCTATCTACCGCTGCTGTTGCTGCTGCTGTTGCTTCGTCGGCGGTGCTTCCTGTTGGCGGCGGCGGCGGCGGTGGTGGTGTTGGTGTTTTTTCCGCTGCTGCTGCTACCGGCTGCTTCTGCTGCTGCTCTTGCTGCTGCTGCTGCTGCTGCTGCTGCTGCTGTTGCCGGCGGACGCGTCGCTTCTTCTTGACTGCCGGCGGCTTACACGCGTCTCCGCCCATCTTGTGGTTGGCGGGCACCCCGAGCGACTCGCACAGGAGGCACTTGGGTGCGGAGGCGGGACAGCCTTTGGCGCGGTGTCCGGCTCCGCCGCACCTGAAGCACAGGTGCTCTCGGTTCACGGTGGACGTGCAGGTGGCTCGCACGTGACCGTACTGCAGGCATTTGTAGCACTGCAGGGGTTTCTTTGGGATGGCCCTGATCTTTGCCTTCGACCACCCCATAGGCACTCTTCTTGCCTGCGCCAACTTCCAGGCTGCGACCTCCGGGCACTTGATCCAGGCCATTGCGAGGCCGTCTCTGGCGATGCCGATGTCTCCCGTTCGTATATCGGCGGCTCTGCAACCCGCCGCTGCGGCCAATGCTTGCCGCAACTCCTCTTTGGTAACCGAGATATCTAGCCCGGATACTCTCAGCTCCGCGGTCTTCGTCGGGGCTGCGACCTTTGCCGTGGCCGGGCCTAGCACCTCGGACAGACGCGTCGCTAGCCGCTCCGCTTTTTCTCTGTCCTTGTCCCCGGGCACTTCGATTATAATGCCGCCCGTCATACTCTTTTTCATTCCGAGTTTCCCCACGCCGATCTCCGCGAGCGGGATCGTCCTTCGGGCCGTTGCCAGCACGTCGGCGTACGACATGCTGGATCCTTCTTTCAACGTTACGGTCACCGCGGATGTCTGCGGTGACCGGGGGGGCGGCGGCATTGTCCTCGGTGCCGGTATCGGCCCCTTCCTCGTGGCGGTGGCGGCGACGCTCGGTTTTGGCGCGCCTGTACTCCTCGTCGACGGCGGTGGGGCCGCGTTCGCCCCTCTTCTTGATGTTGTCGATACTTCTTTGCCGACCGCGGCGGCGGCGGCCGTTCTTCTCCTGTTCCTCCTCCTTTCGACCACTCGCCATTCGCCATCCGCCTGCTCCCTCGGGGGCGCAGTTGTCGGGGTGGCGCGGCGAGTGGCGGGGGGATCCGCGACGCGTCGGGGTTCCGGGACGGGTCGGGGCTCTGGGACGCACGGTTGTCGTTCCCCGAGACGCTCCTCGATTCTCTTCAGGGAGGCTTCTAGCTGCCGAAACCTCCTTTCCAGGTCATCTTCGGTCGCACCGTCGTTGTTGCGCTCTCGCGGAGGACGGCCGGGCTCGGAAGCCGGGCCGCCGCACTGCGCGCACACGTTGGCGCAAACTGCCATTCTGGACGTCCCTTCGCGAAGGGCTGCGTTCTCTTTCTCGAGCGCGAACAGCCGCGCTTCCATTTCCGCGATCTTCGTCGTCCACAGCTCCTGCATTACCTTGGACGCGTCCCTGAGGATCTTTATATGCGTCCCCTTCATGTTTGACGATGACGACGACACGTATATGATTCGTGCCGCTTGCCTCGTAAACTCGACGTGAGCGTCCGCCGGACTGCAAGTCCTCACGTCGATCGCGAGCTCCTCCGACGCGCTCGCGACCGTCGACACGATTCGCCGCTTCTTGCCTCTCGAAACCGACGAGGCCAGCGACGAGGCGACCGACTCTTCGTCGTCGGATCGCACTCGCATGCGAAACACACCTGCGGTTGGGATCGACGGTGTGTCGGCAATCACCATAGGCGGAGAAAGGAACACGTTCTCCGCGGCCTTCAACGAGCCCCTCGTCACTCTTCTTGGGGCTACTTCCGGGACCTCTGTTGTCCTTTGGTCCGCTCTAGCGTCTTCGCCAGGCGCAGAAACGCATTCGGGGGCCTGGCGTTCCACCCCCGAAAGGCCGTGGTCGCAAGATGACGACGCAGGTGGGCCCACTTTACTACCCACGACAGCGCCGGTACTGGGGTATCCCTCCCCTGCACCGTAAACGTTACTTACATTTTCGGAAATATCCATATTTATTTTATTTTAGTTTTGCCTTGGTCGTCAACGAAGCATCGATCCTGGTGCCACTCACTCTTTCGCACCCTGTCCCGGTCAAAGCCGGTGCAGGGTGACGGGGAGCCCCACGGGAAGGTGAGGTGAGTGGTCTTGGCAGACATGGGCCCACCAACTTCTCCGAAATTCTCCGCACCGGATCGGCAAACTGACGGGTGCCAGAGGCACCGATCAGCCGCCACCCGGCTATAGGGGAATATCAGATCCATCGGGGTTTCCCAGGGAGTGGTGCTACCCCCTGGGAACCCATACCCGCCTCGTGCTCCCCACCTAACCCCAACCTAACCCCAACCTAACCCCAACCTAACCCCAACCTAACCCCAACCTAACCCCAACCTAACCCCAACCTAACCCCAACCTAACCCCAACCTAACCCCAACCTAACCCCAACCTAACCCCAACCTAACCCCAACCTTTTTTTTTTTTTTTTTTTTTTTTTTTTTTTTTTTTTCGTGGAGAAATCCTCATGGACACTCGCTGTTGCACGCAACAGCAGAGTAGTGTCGGACTCTTACCGACTAAAACTCCACGGTGGCCGGCTTAACGTTTGCGAGGGGTACCCGGGGTCTTATTTTCGAATTACTACCAGGGCACTCCTCTCACGTCTTCTCCCCATGGTGGTGGATAGGGGAGGCGTCACTTGTTGGTTTGGTCGCTAGGGGGGACCACTCCCCCTAGCGCCTCGATCTTGGTCCGACGCTCTTGGGGTGGCGGCGGCGGCAGCGCCGCGGGCCCTGCGGCGCGCGGTGTCTCTTCTGCGTCGCGACGACGACGACGATCTGGCCGGATCGCGAGCTCTCTCTCTCTCTCGCTCCGCCCGCTCCTTCGCGAGCATCACTCGCTCGCAGAAAGTGCGAACTGCGTTGTACTCTTGGGGGCCCTTCATCGTGGCTCTCACGACGGCCTCGGGGCTTAATAGGTCCCCGATCTCGATGCGTAGGACGCGCCGTGCTTCCGCCCACGCTGGACACGACTCCAGAGTGTGCTGCGCCGTGTCCTCCTCTTCCTCGCAGTGGTGACAGATGGACGTCACCTCCCGCCCGATCTTCAGCAGGTACTCGCCGAACACTCCGTGGCCGGTGAGCACCTGCGTCATGCGAAAGGTCAGCGGGACCCCTTCTCGATCTCTCCAGTCTTCCCAGTTGGGAAGCACGGCGCGAACGGCGCGGTGTGGTCGCGCGGCGTCCTCCTCGATCAGCTGGGAGCGCCATCGATCCCAGATTTCCAGTCTGGCCTCCTGCCGGATGCTCAGGGCCGTCCTGTCGTCGTTGTTGTTGTCGGACGGCGGCGGCGGCGGTGTCGTCGGCGAAGCCCTCAGGCGTTGGTACACCCGTTGTAACTCCAGGGCTCGCAGTTCGAACGGTGGGGATGCGGCCAGCACCGTCGCGGTCGCGTGCGATACTGTCCGGTATGCCCTCGCTGTACGGATGGCGGTCGTCCTGTGCAATCGCCTCACCAGGATCAGGCTGCGGCGACTACGCGCCAGATCTTCGGCCCACACGGGAGCCCCGTAGAGGACTCGGGAACGGATCACTCCCTCGTAGAGTCGGCGAACCGCCAGTCCCGCTCCGCCGATGTTCGGGAGCAGGCCGCACAGCGCGTTCGCGGCGGCTGTCACCTTCGGCACCAGCTGCTCGAAATGCGGCTCGAAGGTCCACTGGCTGTCTATGGTGAGACCGAGGTATTTCATCCGCTCTCTTACCGGCACCTCTTCCCCGTCGATGGTCACGGTCAGTCCGGCCGGAGGGGGTCCTCTGCGGCGACGGTCGAAGAACCCCAAGGCCTCCGACTTGGCCGGCGATACGCTCAAGCCGAGCCCCCGGATCGCGCGCACCGCGCACGCCACAGCGTTCCGCGCGAGGTTGGCGGTCTCGTGCCAGAACCGTCCCCCGGCCAGCACCAAGGTGTCGTCGGCGTAGCACACCGTGCCCGTGCAACGGGGCATGGCGCATCGGAGGACCGCGTCGTAGGCCGTGATCCACAGGATGGGTCCCAGCACCGAGCCCTGCGGGACTCCGCGCTCCACGCGTCTTCTTACTTCGCCGCCGTTTTTGCCGGCGTACGCTATCCAGCGGTCGCTCAGGTACGACCGGATGACCCCGACGAGATACGCCGGCACGTCGAAGCGTCGCAGGGCCTCCACGATCTTGGCCCACGGGATGGTGTTGAAGGCGTTCGTCACGTCCAGCGAGACCGCCAGCGCCACGCCTCTGCGCGATACCATGTCTTCCGCCATGGTTCGTACTCGAGTCACCGCGTCCACCGTCGAGCGACCCCGACGGAATCCGTACTGGCTGTCGTGCCAGCCGGGCACCCTCTCGGCGAAGTGCGCCTCCAGACGGGCGGCGATCACCCTCTCCAGTAGTTTGCCCGCCTCGTCCAGCAGGCATATCGGTCTGTAGGCGGACGGCGAGTTCGGCGGACGACCTTCTTTCCGCAGCAGGACGAGTCTCGCGGTACGCCACGCACGGGGGTAGACGCCCTCCTTCAGGCACCTGGTGAACAAGTGTCGCAGGCGCGGAGCCATGATGTCGATGGTCTCCGCCCACGCTCGGCCCGGTATTCCGTCCGGACCCGGAGCTACGTCGCGGGACGCCATCCTCTTCGTTGCATCGAGGAGCTCCGCGTCGGTGACCCCCAGCTCCTCGCTCCACTCCGGGCTGCGGGGGGAGGAGGAGGAGGATGATGATGGTGGTGATGGTGGTGGTGGTGGTGGCACCGATCGCCTCGCGTCGTTCTCCTGTCGCGGGAACAGAGTCCCGACGACTTCTTCGAGCAACTCCGGATCCATGGTCGCGGTCAGCGGGGGGGCCGAAGGTCGCAGTTTTTGCGTCACGACCTTGTAGGGCCGTCCCCACGGGTCGGATTCGACCGCCTCCACGAGCTCCGTCCAGCACCGAGCTTTCGCCGTCTTGATCGCACGCTGGAGGGTGCGTCTCGCTTCCCTGTAGGCCTCGTAGCGGCGAGAGATCTCCTCTTCGTCGCGCGTCAGCCTGCGACGGCGGGCCCTCAGAAATCCTCTTCGTGCCCGGATGCAGTTGGCTCGCATCTCGGCGATCTCCGGCGTCCACCAGTACACGCCGCGGCGGCAACCGCGCGGTGGAACGGAGCGCGGCATCGAGGCGTCGCACGCCGCGCTCATGTATCTTCGGAGGCTTTCCGCCTCCTCGTCCACGCTTCCCAACTCGGTTGTTCGTCGGGCGTCCCAGCTCCAGGCGGCGACTATGGCCCCCGCCCGTAGCATCTCTTTGTCCCGTTCCTTCAGTCGCCATCTCGGCGGCGGTGGCGGCTGGCGGGAGCGGCTGTTCGCGCCTCTTCTTTGTCCGGCGTCGTCCTTGTCCTCCTTCTCCTCGAGGGCAAGCTCCATAAAGATGTAGAGGTGGTCGGACAGGGTCTCTACGCCCTCGGCCACTCTCCAGTCTCGGATCTTCGGGTACAACCCCGGCGTGGACCACGTGATGTCGACCACGGAGGATCCTCTCCACGCCACGCAGGTGCTCGCCGAGCCCCTGTTCGCGAGTAGGAGCCCCATACTCGCGGCCCAGTCGGACAGCCGTCTACCGCGGGTGTTCGTCCTGGCGTTTCCCCATTGGGTCGAGTGCGCGTTAAAGTCCCCGAGCACGAGAACCCGCCGGGGATGGCATCTTCGCACGCACTCGCCGACGCGGTCCAGGAAGTCCTCGAACGCGTCCAGTCCGATGTTGGGTGATACGTAGACACCCACCACCGCTATTCCGCACCATTCCACGGCGACGTAGCCGTTGCCGCGGTCGAGCGGGACGCCGGGGGGGCCCAACGCCACCGTCCACGCGATCGCCGTCGATCCGTCCGTTGCCCCGACCCAGTTGGAAGCTTCGGGGATCCGATTCGGCTCGGCCACCACCGCGAGGGCGACCTCTCTCTCGCGGATCGTCTGGCAGAGCAGGTCTTGCGCTCGCCTCGATCTCGCGAGGTTGCACTGGAGGAGGCGCTTGAACTTAGTCGTTCAAATCCATAGCCTCCTCCCGGCTATCTACCGCTGCTGTTGCTGCTGCTGTTGCTTCGTCAGCGGTGCTTCCTGTTGGCGGCGGCGGCGGCGGTGGTGGTGTTGGTGTTTTTTCCGCTGCTGCTGCTACCGGCTGCTTCTGCTGCTGCTCTTGCTGCTGCTGCTGCTGCTGCTGCTGTTGCCGGCGGACGCGTCGCTTCTTCTTGACTGCCGGCGGCTTACACGCGTCTCCGCCCATCTTGTGGTTGGCGGGCACCCCGAGCGACTCGCACAGGAGGCACTTGGGTGCGGAGGCGGGACAGCCTTTGGCGCGGTGTCCGGCTCCGCCGCACCTGAAGCACAGGTGCTCTCGGTTCACGGTGGACGTGCAGGTGGCTCGCACGTGACCGTACTGCAGGCATTTGTAGCACTGCAGGGGTTTCTTTGGGATGGCCCTGATCTTTGCCTTCGACCACCCCATAGGCACTCTTCTTGCCTGCGCCAACTTCCAGGCTGCGACCTCCGGGCACTTGATCCAGGCCATTGCGAGGCCGTCTCTGGCGATGCCGATGTCTCCCGTTCGTATATCGGCGGCTCTGCAACCCGCCGCTGCGGCCAATGCTTGCCGCAACTCCTCTTTGGTAACCGAGATATCTAGCCCGGATACTCTCAGCTCCGCGGTCTTCGTCGGGGCTGCGACCTTTGCCGTGGCCGGGCCTAGCACCTCGGACAGACGCGTCGCTAGCCGCTCCGCTTTTTCTCTGTCCTTGTCCCCGGGCACTTCGATTATAATGCCGCCCGTCATACTCTTTTTCATTCCGAGTTTCCCCACGCCGATCTCCGCGAGCGGGATCGTCCTTCGGGCCGTTGCCAGCACGTCGGCGTACGACATGCTGGATCCTTCTTTCAACGTTACGGTCACCGCGGATGTCTGCGGTGACCGGGGGGGCGGCGGCATTGTCCTCGGTGCCGGTATCGGCCCCTTCCTCGTGGCGGTGGCGGCGACGCTCGGTTTTGGCGCGCCTGTACTCCTCGTCGACGGCGGTGGGGCCGCGTTCGCCCCTCTTCTTGATGTTGTCGATACTTCTTTGCCGACCGCGGCGGCGGCGGCCGTTCTTCTCCTGTTCCTCCTCCTTTCGACCACTCGCCATTCGCCATCCGCCTGCTCCCTCGGGGGCGCAGTTGTCGGGGTGGCGCGGCGAGTGGCGGGGGGATCCGCGACGCGTCGGGGTTCCGGGACGGGTCGGGGCTCTGGGACGCACGGTTGTCGTTCCCCGAGACGCTCCTCGATTCTCTTCAGGGAGGCTTCTAGCTGCCGAAACCTCCTTTCCAGGTCATCTTCGGTCGCACCGTCGTTGTTGCGCTCTCGCGGAGGACGGCCGGGCTCGGAAGCCGGGCCGCCGCACTGCGCGCACACGTTGGCGCAAACTGCCATTCTGGACGTCCCTTCGCGAAGGGCTGCGTTCTCTTTCTCGAGCGCGAACAGCCGCGCTTCCATTTCCGCGATCTTCGTCGTCCACAGCTCCTGCATTACCTTGGACGCGTCCCTGAGGATCTTTATATGCGTCCCCTTCATGTTTGACGATGACGACGACACGTATATGATTCGTGCCGCTTGCCTCGTAAACTCGACGTGAGCGTCCGCCGGACTGCAAGTCCTCACGTCGATCGCGAGCTCCTCCGACGCGCTCGCGACCGTCGACACGATTCGCCGCTTCTTGCCTCTCGAAACCGACGAGGCCAGCGACGAGGCGACCGACTCTTCGTCGTCGGACCGCACTCGCATGCGAAACACACCTGCGGTTGGGATCGACGGTGTGTCGGCAATCACCATAGGCGGAGAAAGGAACACGTTCTCCGCGGCCTTCAACGAGCCCCTCGTCACTCTTCTTGGGGCTACTTCCGGGACCTCTGTTGTCCTTTGGTCCGCTCTAGCGTCTTCGCCAGGCGCAGAAACGCATTCGGGGGCCTGGCGTTCCACCCCCGAAAGGCCGTGGTCGCAAGATGACGACGCAGGTGGGCCCACTTTACTACCCACGACAGCGCCGGTACTGGGGTATCCCTCCCCTGCACCGTAAACGTTACTTACATTTTCGGAAATATCCATATTTATTTTATTTTAGTTTTGCCTTGGTCGTCAACGAAGCATCGATCCTGGTGCCACTCACTCTTTCGCACCCTGTCCCGGTCAAAGCCGGTGCAGGGTGACGGGGAGCCCCACGGGAAGGTGAGGTGAGTGGTCTTGGCAGACATGGGCCCACCAACTTCTCCGAAATTCTCCGCACCGGATCGGCAAACTGACGGGTGCCAGAGGCACCGATCAGCCGCCACCCGGCTATAGGGGAATATCAGATCCATCGGGGTTTCCCAGGGAGTGGTGCTACCCCCTGGGAACCCATACCCGCCTCGTGCTCCCCAACCTAACCCCAACCTAACCCCAACCTAACCCCAACCTAACCCCAACCTAACCCCAACCTAACCCCAACCTAACCCCAACCTAACCCCAACCTAACCCCAACCTAACCCCAACCTAACCCCAACCTAACCCCAACCTAACCCCAACCTAACCCCAACCTAACCCCAACCTAACCCCAACCTAACCCCAACCTAACCCCAACCTAACCCCAACCTAACACCAACCTAACCCCAACCTAACCCCAACCTAACCCCAACCTAACCCCAACCTAACCCCAACCTAACCCCAACCTAACCCCAACCTAACCCCAACCTAACCCCAACCTAACCCCAACCTAACCCCAACCTAACCCCAACCTAACCCCAACCTAACCCCAACCTAACCCCAACCTAACCCCAACCTAACCCCAACCTAACCCCAACCTAACCCCAACCTAACCCCAACCTAACCCCAACCTAACCCCAACCTAACCCCAACCTAACCCCAACCTAACCCCAACCTAACCCCAACCTAACCCCAACCTAACCCCAACCTAACCCCAACCTAACCCCAACCTAACCCCAACCTAACCCCAACCTAACCCCAACCTAACCCCAACCTAACCCCAACCTAACCCCAACCTAACCCCAACCTAACCCCAACCTTTTTTTTTTTTTTTTTTTTTTTTTTTTTCGTGGAGAAATCCTCATGGACACTCGCTGTTGCACGCAACAGCAGAGTAGTGTCGGACTCTTACCGACTAAAACTCCACGGTGGCCGGCTTAACGTTTGCGAGGGGTACCCGGGGTCTTATTTTCGAATTACTACCAGGGCACTCCTCTCACGTCTTCTCCCCATGGTGGTGGATAGGGGAGGCGTCACTTGTTGGTTTGGTCGCTAGGGGGGACCACTCCCCCTAGCGCCTCGATCTTGGTCCGACGCTCTTGGGGTGGCGGCGGCGGCGGCAGCGCCGCGAACCCTGCGGCGCGCGGTGTCTCTTCTGCGTCGCGACGACGACGACGACGATCTGGCCGGATCGCGAGCTCTCTCTCTCTCTCGCTCCGCCCGCTCCTTCGCGAGCATCACTCGCTCGCAGAAAGTGCGAACTGCGTTGTACTCTTGGGGGCCCTTCATCGTGGCTTCCACGACGGCCTCGGGGGTTAGTCTGTCCCCGATCTCCATGCGTAGGACGCGCCGTGCTTCCTCCCACGCTGGACACGACTCCAGAGTGTGCTGCGCCGTGTCCTCCTCTTCCTCGCAGTGGTGACAGATGGACGTCACCTCCCGCCCGATCTTCAGCAGGTACTCGCCGAACACTCCGTGGCCGGTGAGCACCTGCGTCATGCGAAAGGTCAGCGGGACCCCTTCTCGATCTCTCCAGTCTTCCCAGTTGGGAAGCACGGCACGAACGGCGCGGTGTGGTCGCGCGGCGTCCTCCTCGATCAGCTGGGAGCGCCATCGATCCCAGATTTCCAGTCTGGCCTCCTGCCGGATGCTCAGGGCCGTCCTGTCGTCGTCGTTGTTGTTGTCGGACGGCGGCGGCGGCGGCGTCGTCGGCGAAGCCCTCAGGCGTTGGTACACCCGTTGTAACTCCAGGGCTCGCAGTTCGAACGGTGGGGATGCGGCCAGCACCGTCGCGGTCGCGTGCGATACTGTCCGGTATGCCCTCGCTGTACGGATGGCGGTCGTCCTGTGCAATCGCCTCACCAGGATCAGGCTGCGGCGACTACGCGCCAGGTCTTCGGCCCACACGGGAGCCCCGTAGAGGACTCGGGAACGGATCACTCCCTCGTAGAGTCGGCGAACCGCCAGTCCCGCTCCGCCGATGTTCGGGAGCAGGCCGCACAGCGCGTTCGCGGCGGCTGTCACCTTCGGCACCAGCTGCTCGAAATGCGGCTCGAAGGTCCACTGGCTGTCTATGGTGAGACCGAGGTATTTCATCCGCTCTCTCACCGGCACCTCTTCCCCGTCGATGGTCACGGTCAGTCCGGCCGGAGGGGGTCCTCTGCGGCGACGGTCGAAGAACCCCAAGGCCTCCGACTTGGCCGGCGATACGCTCAAGCCGAGCCCCCGGATCGCGCGCACCGCGCACGCCACGGCGTTCTGCGCGAGGTTGGCGGTCTCGTGCCAGAACCGTCCCCCGGCCAGTACCAAGGTGTCGTCGGCGTAGCACACCGTGCCCGTGCAACGGGGCATGGCGCATCGGAGGACCGCGTCGTAGGCCGTGATCCACAGGATGGGTCCCAGCACCGAGCCCTGCGGGACTCCGCGCTCCACGCGTCTTCTTACTTCGCCGCCGTTTTTGCCGGCGTACGCTATCCAGCGGTCGCTCAGGTACGACCGGATGGCCCCGACGAGATACGCCGGCACGTCGAAGCGTCGCAGGGCCTCCACGATCTTGGCCCACGGGATGGTGTTGAAGGCGTTCGTCACGTCCAGCGAGACCGCCAGCGCCACGCCTCTGCGCGATACCATGTCTTCCGCCATGGTTCGTACTCGAGTCACCGCGTCCACCGTCGAGCGTCCCCGACGGAAACCGTACTGGCTGTCGTGCCAGCCGGGCACCCTCTCGGCGAAGTGCGTCTCCAGACGGGCGGCGATCACCCTCTCCAGTAGCTTGCCCGCCTCGTCCAGCAGGCATATCGGTCTGTAGGCGGACGGCGAGTTCGGCGGACGGCCTTCTTTCCGCAGCAGGACGAGTCTCGCGGTACGCCACGCACGGGGGTAGACGCCCTCCTTCAGGCACCTGGTGAACAAGTGTCGCAGGCGCGGAGCCATAATGTCGATGGTCTCCGCCCACGCTCGGCCCGGGATTCCGTCCGGACCCGGAGCTACGTCGCGGGACGCCATCCTCTTCGTAGCCTCGAGGAGCTCCGCGTCGGTGACCCCCAGCTCCTCGCTCCACTCCGGGCTGCGGGGGGAGGAGGAGGAGGATGACGATGGTGGTGATGGTGGTGGTGGTGGTGGCACCGATCGCCTCGCGTCGTTCTCCTGTCGCGGGAACAGAGTCCCGACGACTTCTTCGAGCAACTCCGGATCCATGGTCGCGGTCAGCGGGGGGGCCGGAGGTCGCAGTTTTTGCGTCACGACCTTGTAGGGGCGTCCCCACGGGTCGGATTCGACCGTCTCCACGAGCTCCGTCCAGCACCGAGCTTTCGCCGTCTTGATCGCACGCTGGAGGGTGCGTCTCGCTTCCCTGTAGGCCTCGTAGCGGCGAGAGATCTCCTCTTCGTCGCGCGTCAGCCTGCGGCGGCGGGCAACCTAACCCCAACCTAACCCCAACCTAACCCCAACCTAACCCCAACCTAACCCCAACCTAACCCCAACCTAACCCCAACCTAACCCCAACCTAACCCCAACCTTTTTTTTTTTTTTTTTTTTTTTTTTTTTTTTTTTTTTTTTTCGTGGAGAAATCCTCATGGACACTCGCTGTTGCACGCAACAGCAGAGTAGTGTCGGACTCTTACCGACTAAAACTCCACGGTGGCCGGCTTAACGTTTGCGAGGGGTACCCGGGGTCTTATTTTCGAATTACTACCAGGGCACTCCTCTCACGTCTTCTCCCCATCGGTGGATAGGGGAGGCATCACTTGTTGGTTTGGTCGCTAGGGGGGACCACTCCCCCTAGCGCCTCGATCTTGGTCCGACGCTCTTGGGGTGGCGGCGGCGGCGGCAGCGCCGCGGACCCTGCGGCGCGCGGTGTCTCTTCTGCGTCGCGACGACGACGACGATCTGGCCGGATCGCGAGCTCTCTCTCTCTCTCGCTCCGCCCGCTCCTTCGCGAGCATCACTCGCTCGCAGAAAGTGCGAACTGCGTTGTACTCTTGGGGGCCCTTCATCGTGGCTTTCACGACGGCCTCGGGGCTTAATAGGTCCCCGATCTCGATGCGTAGGACGCGCCGTGCTTCCGCCCACGCTGGACACGACTCCAGAGTGTGCTGCGCCGTGTCCTCCTCTTCCTCGCAGTGGTGACAGATGGACGTCACCTCCCGCCCGATCTTCAGCAGGTACTCGCCGAACACTCCGTGGCCGGTGAGCACCTGCGTCATGCGAAAGGTCAGCGGGACCCCTTCTCGATCTCTCCAGTCTTCCCAGTTGGGAAGCACGGCGCGAACGGCGCGGTGCGGTCGCGCGGCGTCCTCCTCGATCAGCTGGGAGCGCCATCGATCCCAGATTTCCAGTCTGGCCTCCTGCCGGATGCTCAGGGCCGTCCTGTCGTCGTTGTTGTTGTTGTCGGACGGCGGCGGCGGCGGCGTCGTCGTCGGCGAAGCCCTCAGGCGTTGGTACACCCGTCGTAACTCCAGGGCTCGCAGTTCGAACGGTGGGGATGCGGCCAGCACCGTCGCGGTCGCGTGCGATACTGTCCGGTATGCCCTCACTGTACGGATGGCGGTCGTCCTGTGCAATCGCCTCACCAAACCTAACCCCAACCTAACCCCAACCTAACCCCAACCTAACCCCAACCTAACCCCAACCTAACCCCAACCTAACCCCAACCTAACCCCAACCTAACCCCAACCTAACCCCAACCTAACCCCAACCTAACCCCAACCTAACCCCAACCTTTTTTTTTTTTTTTTTTTTTTTTTTTCGTGGAGAAATCCTCATGGACACTCGCTGTTGCACGCAACAGCAGAGTAGTGTCGGACTCTTACCGACTAAAACTCCACGGTGGCCGGCCTAACGTTTGCGAGGGGTACCCGGGGTCTTATTTTCGAATTACTACCAGGGCACTCCTCTCACGTCTTCTCCCCATGGTGGTGGATAGGGGAGGCGTCACTTGTTGGTTTGGTCGCTAGGGGGGACCACTCCCCCTAGCGCCTCGATCTTGGTCCGACGCTCTTGGGGTGGCGGCGGCGGCGGCAGCGCCGCGAACCCTGCGGCGCGCGGTGTCTCTTCTGCGTCGCGACGACGACGACGATCTGGCCGGATCGCGAGCTCTCTCTCTCTCTCGTTCCGCCCGCTCCTTCGCGAGCATCACTCGCTCGCAGAAAGTGCGAACTGCGTTGTACTCTTGGGGGCCCTTCATCGTGGCTTCCACGACGGCCTCGGGGGTTAGTCTGTCCCCGATCTCGATGCGTAGGACGCGCCGTGCTTCCGCCCACGCTGGACACGACTCCAGAGTGTGCTGCGCCGTGTCCTCCTCTTCCTCGCAGTGGTGACAGATGGACGTCACCTCCCGCCCGATCTTCAGCAGGTACTCGCCGAACACTCCGTGGCCGGTGAGTACCTGCGTCATGCGAAAGGTCAGCGGGACCCCTTCTCGATCTCTCCAGTCTTCCCAGTTGGGAAGCACGGCGCGAACGGCGCGGTGTGGTCGCGCGGCGTCCTCCTCGATCAGCTGGGAGCGCCATCGATCCCAGATTTCCAGTCTGGCCTCCTGCCGGATGCTCAGGGCCGTCCTGTCGTCGTTGTTGTTGTTGTCGGACGGCGGCGGCGGCGGCGTCGTCGTCGGCGAAGCCCTCAGGCGTTGGTACACCCGTCGTAACTCCAGGGCTCGCAGTTCGAACGGTGGGGATGCGGCCAGCACCGTCGCGGTCGCGTGCGATACTGTCCGGTATGCCCTCGCTGTACGGATGGCGGTCGTCCTGTGCAATCGCCTCACCAGGATCAGGCTGCGGCGACTACGCGCCAGGTCTTCGGCCCACACGGGAGCCCCGTAGAGGACTCGGGAACGGATCACTCCCTCGTAGAGTCGGCGAACCGCCAGTCCCGCTCCGCCGATGTTCGGGAGCAGGCCGCACAGCGCGTTCGCGGCGGCTGTCACCTTCGGCACCAGCTGCTCGAAATGCGGCTCGAAGGTCCACTGGCTGTCTATGGTGAGACCGAGGTATTTCATCCGCTCTCTCACCGGCACCTCTTCCCCGTCGATGGTCACGGTTAGTCCGGCCGGAGGGGGTCCTCTGCGGCGACGGTCGAAGAACCCCAAGGCCTCCGACTTGGCCGGCGATACGCTCAAGCCGAGCCCCCGGATCGCGCGCACCGCGCACGCCACAGCGTTCCGCGCGAGGTTGGCGGTCTCGTGCCAGAACCGTCCCCCGGCCAGCACCAAGGTGTCGTCGGCGTAGCACACCGTGCCCGTGCAACGGGGCATGGCGCATCGGAGGACCGCGTCGTAGGCCGTGATCCACAGGATGGGTCCCAGCACCGAGCCCTGCGGGACTCCGCGCTCCACGCGTCTTCTTACTTCGCCGCCGTTTTTTCCGGCGTACGCTATCCAGCGGTCGCTCAGGTACGACCGGATGACCCCGACGAGATACGCCGGCACGTCGAAGCGTCGCAGGGCCTCCACGATCTTGGCCCACGGGATGGTGTTGAAGGCGTTCGTCACGTCCAGCGAGACCGCCAGCGCCACGCCTCTGCGCGATACCATGTCTTCCGCCATGGTTCGTACTCGAGTCACCGCGTCCACCGTCGAGCGACCCCGACGGAATCCGTACTGGCTGTCGTGCCAGCCGGGCACCCTCTCGGCGAAGTGCGCCTCCAGACGGGCGGCGATCACCCTCTCCAGTAGTTTGCCCGCCTCGTCCAGCAGGCATATCGGTCTGTAGGCGGACGGCGAGTTCGGCGGACGACCTTCTTTCCGCAGCAGGACGAGTCTCGCGGTACGCCACGCACGGGGGTAGACGCCCTCCTTCAGGCACCTGGTGAACAAGTGTCGCAGGCGCGGAGCCATGATGTCGATGGTCTCCGCCCACGCTCGGCCCGGTATTCCGTCCGGACCCGGAGCTACGTCGCGGGACGCCATCCTCTTCGTTGCATCGAGGAGCTCCGCGTCGGTGACCCCCAGCTCCTCGCTCCACTCCGGGCTGCGGGGGGAGGAGGAGGAGGATGATGATGGTGGTGATGGTGGTGGTGGTGGTGGCACCGATCGCCTCGCGTCGTTCTCCTGTCGCGGGAACAGAGTCCCGACGACTTCTTCGAGCAACTCCGGATCCATGGTCGCGGTCAGCGGGGGGGCCGAAGGTCGCAGTTTTTGCGTCACGACCTTGTAGGGCCGTCCCCACGGGTCGGATTCGACCGCCTCCACGAGCTCCGTCCAGCACCGAGCTTTCGCCGTCCTGATCGCACGCTGGAGGGTGCGTCTCGCTTCCCTGTAGGCCTCGTAGCGGCGAGAGATCTCCTCTTCGTCGCGCGTCAGCCTGCGACGGCGGGCCCTCAGAAATCCTCTTCGTGCCCGGATGCAGTTGGCTCGCATCTCGGCGATCTCCGGCGTCCACCAGTACACGCCGCGGCGGCAACCGCGCGGTGGAACGGAGCGCGGCATCGAGGCGTCGCACGCCGCGCTCATGTATCTTCGGAGGCTTTCCGCCTCCTCGTCCACGCTTCCCAACTCGGTTGTTCGTCGGGCGTCCCAGCTCCAGGCGGCGACTATGGCCCCCGCCCGTAGCATCTCTTTGTCCCGTTCCTTCAGTCGCCATCTCGGCGGCGGTGGCGGCTGGCGGGAGCGGCTGTTCGCGCCTCTTCTTTGTCCGGCGTCGTCCTTGTCCTCCTTCTCCTCGAGGGCAAGCTCCATAAAGATGTAGAGGTGGTCGGACAGGGTCTCTACGCCCTCGGCCACTCTCCAGTCTCGGATCTTCGGGTACAACCCCGGCGTGGACCACGTGATGTCGACCACGGAGGATCCTCTCCACGCCACGCAGGTGCTCGCCGAGCCCCTGTTCGCGAGTAGGAGCCCCATACTCGCGGCCCAGTCGGACAGCCGTCTACCGCGGGTGTTCGTCCTGGCGTTTCCCCATTGGGTCGAGTGCGCGTTAAAGTCCCCGAGCACGAGAACCCGCCGGGGATGGCATCTTCGCACGCACTCGCCGACGCGGTCCAGGAAGTCCTCGAACGCGTCCAGTCCGATGTTGGGTGATACGTAGACACCCACCACCGCTATTCCGCACCATTCCACGGCGACGTAGCCGTTGCCGCGGTCGAGCGGGACGCCGGGGGGGCCCAACGCCACCGTCCACGCGATCGCCGTCGATCCGTCCGTTGCCCCGACCCAGTTGGAAGCTTCGGGGATCCGATTCGGCTCGGCCACCACCGCGAGGGCGACCTCTCTCTCGCGGATCGTCTGGCAGAGCAGGTCTTGCGCTCGCCTCGATCTCGCGAGGTTGCACTGGAGGAGGCGCTTGAACTTAGTCGTTCAAATCCATAGCCTCCTCCCGGCTATCTACCGCTGCTGCTGCTGCTGCTGCTGTTGCTTCGTCGGCGGTGCTTCCTGTTGGCGGCGGCGGCGGCGGTGGTGGTGTTGGTGTTTTTTCCGCTGCTGCTGCTACCGGCTGCTTCTGCTGCTGCTCTTGCTGCTGCTGCTGCTGTTGCCGGCGGACGCGTCGCTTCTTCTTGACTGCCGGCGGCTTACACGCGTCTCCGCCCATCTTGTGGTTGGCGGGCACCCCGAGCGACTCGCACAGGAGGCACTTGGGCGCGGAGGCGGGACAGCCTTTGGCGCGGTGTCCGGCTCCGCCGCACCTGAAGCACAGGTGCTCTCGGTTCACGGTGGACGTGCAGGTGGCTCGCACGTGACCGTACTGCAGGCATTTGTAGCACTGCAGGGGTTTCTTTGGGATGGCCCTGATCTTTGCCTTCGACCACCCCATAGGCACTCTTCTTGCCTGCGCCAACTTCCAGGCTGCGACCTCCGGGCACTTGATCCAGGCCATTGCGAGGCCGTCTCTGGCGATGCCGATGTCTCCCGTTCGTATATCGGCGGCTCTGCAACCCGCCGCTGCGGCCAATGCTTGCCGCAACTCCTCTTTGGTAACCGAGATATCTAGCCCGGATACTCTCAGCTCCGCGGTCTTCGTCGGGGCTGCGACCTTTGCCGTGGCCGGGCCTAGCACCTCGGACAGACGCGTCGCTAGCCGCTCCGCTTTTTCTCTGTCCTTGTCCCCGGGCACTTCGATTATAATGCCGCCCGTCATACTCTTTTTCATTCCGAGTTTCCCCACGCCGATCTCCGCGAGCGGGATCGTCCTTCGGGCCGTTGCCAGCACGTCGGCGTACGACATGCTGGATCCTTCTTTCAACGTTACGGTCACCGCGGATGTCTGCGGTGACCGGGGGGGCGGCGGCATTGTCCTCGGTGCCGGTATCGGCCCCTTCCTCGTGGCGGTGGCGGCGACGCTCGGTTTTGGCGCGCCTGTACTCCTCGTCGACGGCGGTGGGGCCGCGTTCGCCCCTCTTCTTGATGTTGTCGATACTTCTTTGCCGACCGCGGCGGCGGCGGCCGTTCTTCTCCTGTTCCTCCTCCTTTCGACCACTCGCCATTCGCCATCCGCCTGCTCCCTCGGGGGCGCAGTTGTCGGGGTGGCGCGGCGAGTGGCGGGGGGATCCGCGACGCGTCGGGGTTCCGGGACGGGTCGGGGCTCTGGGACGCACGGTTGTCGTTCCCCGAGACGCTCCTCGATTCTCTTCAGGGAGGCTTCTAGCTGCCGAAACCTCCTTTCCAGGTCATCTTCGGTCGCACCGTCGTTGTTGCGCTCTCGCGGAGGACGGCCGGGCTCGGAAGCCGGGCCGCCGCACTGCGCGCACACGTTGGCGCAAACTGCCATTCTGGACGTCCCTTCGCGAAGGGCTGCGTTCTCTTGCTCGAGCGCGAACAGCCGCGCTTCCATTTCCGCGATCTTCGTCGTCCACAGCTCCTGCATTACCTTGGACGCGTCCCTGAGGATCTTTATATGCGTCCCCTTCATGTTTGACGATGACGACGACACGTATATGATTCGTGCCGCTTGCCTCGTAAACTCGACGTGAGCGTCCGCCGGACTGCAAGTCCTCACGTCGATCGCGAGCTCCTCCGACGCGCTCGCGACCGTCGACACGATTCGCCGCTTCTTGCCTCTCGAAACCGACGAGGCCAGCGACGAGGCGACCGACTCTTCGTCGTCGGATCGCACTCGCATGCGAAACACACCTGCGGTTGGGATCGACGGTGTGTCGGCAATCACCATAGGCGGAGAAAGGAACACGTTCTCCGCGGCCTTCAACGAGCCCCTCGTCACTCTTCTTGGGGCTACTTCCGGGACCTCTGTTGTCCTTTGGTCCGCTCTAGCGTCTTCGCCAGGCGCAGAAACGCATTCGGGGGCCTGGCGTTCCACCCCCGAAAGGCCGTGGTCGCAAGATGACGACGCAGGTGGGCCCACTTTACTACCCACGACAGCGCCGGTACTGGGGTATCCCTCCCCTGCACCGTAAACGTTACTTACATTTTCGGAAATATCCATATTTATTTTATTTTAGTTTTGCCTTGGTCGTCAACGAAGCATCGATCCTGGTGCCACTCACTCTTTCGCACCCTGTCCCGGTCAAAGCCGGTGCAGGGTGACGGGGAGCCCCACGGGAAGGTGAGGTGAGTGGTCTTGGCAGACATGGGCCCACCAACTTCTCCGAAATTCTCCGCACCGGATCGGCAAACTGACGGGTGCCAGAGGCACCGATCAGCCGCCACCCGGCTATAGGGGAATATCAGATCCATCGGGGTTTCCCAGGGAGTGGTGCTACCCCCTGGGATCCCATACCCGCCTCGTGCTCCCCAACCTAACCCCAACCTAACCCCAACCTAACCCCAACCTAACCCCAACCTAACCCCAACCTAACCCCAACCTTTTTTTTTTTTTTTTTTTTTTTTTTTTTTTTTTTTTTCGTGGAGAAATCCTCATGGACACTCGCTGTTGCACGCAACAGCGGAGTAGTGTCGGACTCTTACCGACTAAAACTCCACGGTGGCCGGCTTAACATTTGCGAGGGGTACCCGGGGTCTTATTTTCGAATTACTACCAGGGCACTCCTCTCACGTCTTCTCCCCATCGGTGGATAGGGGAGGCATCACTTGTTGGTTTGGTCGCTAGGGGGGACCACTCCCCCTAGCGCCTCGATCTTGGTCCGACGCTCTTGGGGTGGCGGCGGCGGCGGCAGCGCCGCGAACCCTGCGGCGCGCGGTGTCTCTTCTGCGTCGCGACGACGACGACGATCTGGCCGGATCGCGAGCTCTCTCTCTCTCTCGCTCCGCCCGCTCCTTCGCGAGCATCACTCGCTCGCAGAAAGTGCGAACTGCGTTGTACTCTTGGGGGCCCTTCATCGTGGCTTCCACGACGGCCTCGGGGGTTAGTCTGTCCCCGATCTCGATGCGTAGGACGCGCCGTGCTTCCTCCCACGCTGGACACGACTCCAGAGTGTGCTGCGCCGTGTCCTCCTCTTCCTCGCAGTGGTGACAGATGGACGTCACCTCCCGCCCGATCTTCAGCAGGTACTCGCCGAACACTCCGTGGCCGGTGAGCACCTGCGTCATGCGAAAGGTCAGCGGGACCCCTTCTCGATCTCTCCAGTCTTCCCAGTTGGGAAGCACGGCGCGAACGGCGCGGTGTGGTCGCGCGGCGTTCTCCTCGATCAGCTGGGAGCGCCATCGATCCCAGATTTCCAGTCTGGCCTCCTGCCGGATGCTCAGGGCCGTCCTGTCGTCGTTGTTGTTGTCGGACGGCGGCGGCGTCGTCGGCGAAGCCCTCAGGCGTTGGTACACCCGTTGTAACTCCAGGGCTCGCAGTTCGAACGGTGGGGATGCGGCCAGCACCGTCGCGGTCGCGTGCGATACTGTCCGGTATGCCCTCGCTGTACGGATGGCGGTCGTCCTGTGCAATCGCCTCACCAGGATCAGGCTGCGGCGACTACGCGCCAGGTCTTCGGCCCACACGGGAGCCCCGTAGAGGACTCGGGAACGGATCACTCCCTCGTAGAGTCGGCGAACCGCCAGTCCCGCTCCGCCGATGTTCGGGAGCAGGCCGCACAGCGCGTTCGCGGCGGCTGTCACCTTCGGCACCAGCTGCTCGAAATGCGGCTCGAAGGTCCACTGGCTGTCTATGGTGAGACCGAGGTATTTCATCCGCTCTCTCACCGGCACCTCTTCCCCGTCGATGGTCACGGTCAGTCCGGCCGGAGGGGGTCCTCTGCGGCGACTGTCGAAGAACCCCAGGGCCTCCGACTTGGCCGGCGATACGCTCAAGCCGAGCCCCCGGATCGCGCGCACCGCGCACGCCACGGCGTTCTGCGCGAGGTTGGCGGTCTCGTGCCAGAACCGTCCCCCGGCCAGCACCAAGGTGTCGTCGGCGTAGCACACCGTGCCCGTGCAACGGGGCATGGCGCATCGGAGGACCGCGTCGTAGGCCGTGATCCACAGGATGGGTCCCAGCACCGAGCCCTGCGGGACTCCGCGCTCCACGCGTCTTCTCACTTCGCCGCCGTTTTTGCCGGCGTACGCTATCCAGCGGTCGCTCAGGTACGACCGGATGACCCCGACGAGATACGCCGGCACGTCGAAGCGTCGCAGGGCCTCCACGATCTTGGCCCACGGGATGGTGTTGAAGGCGTTCGTCACGTCCAGCGAGACCGCCAGCGCCACGCCTCTGCGCGATACCATGTCTTCCGCCATGGTTCGTACTCGAGTCACCGCGTCCACCGTCGAGCGACCCCGACGGAATCCGTACTGGCTGTCGTGCCAGCCGGGCACCCTCTCGGCGAAGTGCGCCTCCAGACGGGCGGCGATCACCCTCTCCAGTAGTTTGCCCGCCTCGTCCAGCAGGCATATCGGTCTGTAGGCGGACGGCGAGTTCGGCGGACGACCTTCTTTCCGCAGCAGGACGAGTCTCGCGGTACGCCACGCACGGGGGTAGACGCCCTCCTTCAGGCACCTGGTGAACAAGTGTCGCAGGCGCGGAGCCATGATGTCGATGGTCTCCGCCCACGCTCGGCCCGGTATTCCGTCCGGACCCGGAGCTACGTCGCGGGACGCCATCCTCTTCGTTGCATCGAGGAGCTCCGCGTCGGTGACCCCCAGCTCCTCGCTCCACTCCGGGCTGCGGGGGGAGGAGGAGGAGGATGATGATGGTGGTGATGGTGGTGGTGGTGGTGGCACCGATCGCCTCGCGTCGTTCTCCTGTCGCGGGAACAGAGTCCCGACGACTTCTTCGAGCAACTCCGGATCCATGGTCGCGGTCAGCGGGGGGGCCGAAGGTCGCAGTTTTTGCGTCACGACCTTGTAGGGCCGTCCCCACGGGTCGGATTCGACCGCCTCCACGAGCTCCGTCCAGCACCGAGCTTTCGCCGTCTTGATCGCACGCTGGAGGGTGCGTCTCGCTTCCCTGTAGGCCTCGTAGCGGCGAGAGATCTCCTCTTCGTCGCGCGTCAGCCTGCGACGGCGGGCCCTCAGAAATCCTCTTCGTGCCCGGATGCAGTTGGCTCGCATCTCGGCGATCTCCGGCGTCCACCAGTACACGCCGCGGCGGCAACCGCGCGGTGGAACGGAGCGCGGCATCGAGGCGTCGCACGCCGCGCTCATGTATCTTCGGAGGCTTTCCGCCTCCTCGTCCACGCTTCCCAACTCGGTTGTTCGTCGGGCGTCCCAGCTCCAGGCGGCGACTATGGCCCCCGCCCGTAGCATCTCTTTGTCCCGTTCCTTCAGTCGCCATCTCGGCGGCGGTGGCGGCTGGCGGTGGCGGCTGGCGGGAGCGGCTGTTCGCGCCTCTTCTTTGTCCGGCGTCGTCCTTGTCCTCCTTCTCCTCGAGGGCAAGCTCCATAAAGATGTAGAGGTGGTCGGACAGGGTCTCTACGCCCTCGGCCACTCTCCAGTCTCGGATCTTCGGGTACAACCCCGGCGTGGACCACGTGATGTCGACCACGGAGGATCCTCTCCACGCCACGCAGGTGCTCGCCGAGCCCCTGTTCGCGAGTAGGAGCCCCATACTCGCGGCCCAGTCGGACAGCCGTCTACCGCGGGTGTTCGTCCTGGCGTTTCCCCATTGGGTCGAGTGCGCGTTAAAGTCCCCGAGCACGAGAACCCGCCGGGGATGGCATCTTCGCACGCACTCGCCGACGCGGTCCAGGAAGTCCTCGAACGCGTCCAGTCCGATGTTGGGTGATACGTAGACACCCACCACCGCTATTCCGCACCATTCCACGGCGACGTAGCCGTTGCCGCGGTCGAGCGGGACGCCGGGGGGGCCCAACGCCACCGTCCACGCGATCGCCGTCGATCCGTCCGTTGCCCCGACCCAGTTGGAAGCTTCGGGGATCCGATTCGGCTCGGCCACCACCGCGAGGGCGACCTCTCTCTCGCGGATCGTCTGGCAGAGCAGGTCTTGCGCTCGCCTCGATCTCGCGAGGTTGCACTGGAGGAGGCGCTTGAACTTAGTCGTTCAAATCCATAGCCTCCTCCCGGCTATCTACCGCTGCTGCTGCTGCTGCTGCTGTTGCTTCGTCGGCGGTGCTTCCTGTTGGCGGCGGCGGCGGCGGTGGTGGTGTTGGTGTTTTTTCCGCTGCTGCTGCTACCGGCTGCTTCTGCTGCTGCTCTTGCTGCTGCTGCTGCTGCTGCTGCTGCTGCTGTTGCCGGCGGACGCGTCGCTTCTTCTTGACTGCCGGCGGCTTACACGCGTCTCCGCCCATCTTGTGGTTGGCGGGCACCCCGAGCGACTCGCACAGGAGGCACTTGGGTGCGGAGGCGGGACAGCCTTTGGCGCGGTGTCCGGCTCCGCCGCACCTGAAGCACAGGTGCTCTCGGTTCACGGTGGACGTGCAGGTGGCTCGCACGTGACCGTACTGCAGGCATTTGTAGCACTGCAGGGGTTTCTTCGGGATGGCCCTGATCTTTGCCTTCGACCACCCCATAGGCACTCTTCTTGCCTGCGCCAACTTCCAGGCTGCGACCTCCGGGCACTTGATCCAGGCCATTGCGAGGCCGTCTCTAAACCTAACCCCAACCTAACCCCAACCTAACCCCAACCTAACCCCAACCTTTTTTTTTTTTTTTTTTTTTTTTCGTGGAGAAATCCTCATGGACACTCGCTGTTGCACGCAACAGCAGAGTAGTGTCGGACTCTTACCGACTAAAACTCCACGGTGGCCGGCTTAACGTTTGCGAGGGGTACCCGGGGTCTTATTTTCGAATTACTACCAGGGCACTCCTCTCACGTCTTCTCCCCATCGGTGGATAGGGGAGGCATCGCTTGTTGGTTTGGTCGCTAGGGGGGACCACTCCCCCTAGCGCCTCGATCTTGGTCCGACGCTCTTGGGGTGGCGGCGGCGGCGGCGGCAGCGCCGCGAACCCTGCGGCGCGCGGTGTCTCTTCTGCGTCGCGACGACGACGACGACGATCTGGCCGGATCGCGAGCTCTCTCTCTCTCTCGCTCCGCCCGCTCCTTCGCGAGCATCACTCGCTCGCAGAAAGTGCGAACTGCGTTGTACTCTTGGGGGCCCTTCATCGTGGCTTCCACGACGGCCTCGGGGGTTAGTCTGTCCCCGATCTCGATGCGTAGGACGCGCCGTGCTTCCTCCCACGCTGGACACGACTCCAGAGTGTGCTGCGCCGTGTCCTCCTCTTCCTCGCAGTGGTGACAGATGGACGTCACCTCCCGCCCGATCTTCAGCAGGTACTCGCCGAACACTCCGTGGCCGGTGAGCACCTGCGTCATGCGAAAGGTCAGCGGGACCCCTTCTCGATCTCTCCAGTCTTCCCAGTTGGGAAGCACGGCGCGAACGGCGCGGTGTGGTCGCGCGGCGTCCTCCTCGATCAGCTGGGAGCGCCATCGATCCCAGATTTCCAGTCTGGCCTCCTGCCGGATGCTCAGGGCCGTCCTGTCGTCGTCGTTGTTGTTGTCGGACGGCGGCGGCGGCGGCGTCGTCGGCGAAGCCCTCAGGCGTTGGTACACCCGTTGTAACTCCAGGGCTCGCAGTTCGAACGGTGGGGATGCGGCCAGCACCGTCGCAGTCGCGTGCGATACTGTCCGGTATGCCCTCGCTGTACGGATGGCGGTCGTCCTGTGCAATCGCCTCACCAGGATCAGGCTGCGGCGACTACGCGCCAGGTCTTCGGCCCACACGGGAGCCCCGTAGAGGACTCGGGAACGGATCACTCCCTCGTAGAGTCGGCGAACCGCCAGTCCCGCTCCGCCGATGTTCGGGAGCAGGCCGCACAGCGCGTTCGCGGCGGCTGTCACCTTCGGCACCAGCTGCTCGAAATGCGGCTCGAAGGTCCACTGGCTGTCTATGGTGAGACCGAGGTATTTCATCCGCTCTCTCACCGGCACCTCTTCCCCGTCGATGGTCACGGTCAGTCCGGCCGGAGGGGGTCCTCTGCGGCGACGGTCGAAGAACCCCAAGGCCTCCGACTTGGCCGGCGATACGCTCAAGCCGAGCCCCCGGATCGCGCGCACCGCGCACGCCACAGCGTTCCGCGCGAGGTTGGCGGTCTCGTGCCAGAACCGTCCCCCGGCCAGCACCAAGGTGTCGTCGGCGTAGCACACCGTGCCCGTGCAACGGGGCATGGCGCATCGGAGGACCGCGTCGTAGGCCGTGATCCACAGGATGGGTCCCAGCACCGAGCCCTGCGGGACTCCGCGCTCCACGCGTCTTCTTACTTCGCCGCCGTTTTTGCCGGCGTACGCTATCCAGCGGTCGCTCAGGTACGACCGGATGACCCCGACGAGATACGCCGGCACGTCGAAGCGTCGCAGGGCCTCCACGATCCTGGCCCACGGGATGGTGTTGAAGGCGTTCGTCACGTCCAGCGAGACCGCCAGCGCCACGCCTCTGCGCGATACCATGTCTTCCGCCATGGTTCGTACTCGAGTCACCGCGTCCACCGTCGAGCGACCCCGACGGAATCCGTACTGGCTGTCGTGCCAGCCGGGCACCCTCTCGGCGAAGTGCGCCTCCAGACGGGCGGCGATCACCCTCTCCAGTAGTTTGCCCGCCTCGTCCAGCAGGCATATCGGTCTGTAGGCGGACGGCGAGTTCGGCGGACGACCTTCTTTCCGCAGCAGGACGAGTCTCGCGGTACGCCACGCACGGGGGTAGACGCCCTCCTTCAGGCACCTGGTGAACAAGTGTCGCAGGCGCGGAGCCATGATGTCGATGGTCTCCGCCCACGCTCGGCCCGGTATTCCGTCCGGACCCGGAGCTACGTCGCGGGACGCCATCCTCTTCGTTGCATCGAGGAGCTCCGCGTCGGTGACCCCCAGCTCCTCGCTCCACTCCGGGCTGCGGGGGGAGGAGGAGGAGGATGATGATGGTGGTGATGGTGGTGGTGGTGGTGGCACCGATCGCCTCGCGTCGTTCTCCTGTCGCGGGAACAGAGTCCCGACGACTTCTTCGAGCAACTCCGGATCCATGGTCGCGGTCAGCGGGGGGGCCGAAGGTCGCAGTTTTTGCGTCACGACCTTGTAGGGCCGTCCCCACGGGTCGGATTCGACCGCCTCCACGAGCTCCGTCCAGCACCGAGCTTTCGCCGTCTTGATCGCACGCTGGAGGGTGCGTCTCGCTTCCCTGTAGGCCTCGTAGCGGCGAGAGATCTCCTCTTCGTCGCGCGTCAGCCTGCGACGGCGGGCCCTCAGAAATCCTCTTCGTGCCCGGATGCAGTTGGCTCGCATCTCGGCGATCTCCGGCGTCCACCAGTACACGCCGCGGCGGCAACCGCGCGGCGGAACGGAGCGCGGCATCGAGGCGTCGCACGCCGCGCTCATGTATCTTCGGAGGCTTTCCGCCTCCTCGTCCACGCTTCCCAACTCGGTTGTTCGTCGGGCGTCCCAGCTCCAGGCGGCGACTATGGCCCCCGCCCGTAGCATCTCTTTGTCCCGTTCCTTCAGTCGCCATCTCGGCGGCGGTGGCGGCTGGCGGGAGCGGCTGTTCGCGCCTCTTCTTTGTCCGGCGTCGTCCTTGTCCTCCTTCTCCTCGAGGGCAAGCTCCATAAAGATGTAGAGGTGGTCGGACAGGGTCTCTACGCCCTCGGCCACTCTCCAGTCTCGGATCTTCGGGTACAACCCCGGCGTGGACCACGTGATGTCGACCACGGAGGATCCTCTCCACGCCACGCAGGTGCTCGCCGAGCCCCTGTTCGCGAGTAGGAGCCCCATACTCGCGGCCCAGTCGGACAGCCGTCTACCGCGGGTGTTCGTCCCGGCGTTTCCCCATTGGGTCGAGTGCGCGTTAAAGTCCCCGAGCACGAGAACCCGCCGGGGATGGCATCCTCGCACGCACTCGCCGACGCGGTCCAGGAAGTCCTCGAACGCGTCCAGTCCGATGTTGGGTGATACGTAGACACCCACCACCGCTATTCCGCACCATTCCACGGCGACGTAGCCGTTGCCGCGGTCGAGCGGGACGCCGGGGGGGCCCAACGCCACCGTCCACGCGATCGCCGTCGATCCGTCCGTTGCCCCGACCCAGTTGGAAGCTTCGGGGATCCGATTCGGCTCGGCCACCACCGCGAGGGCGACCTCTCTCTCGCGGATCGTCTGGCAGAGCAGGTCTTGCGCTCGCCTCGATCTCGCTAGGTTGCACTGGAGGAGGCGCTTGAACTTAGTCGTTCAAATCCATAGCCTCCTCCCGGCTATCTACCGCTGCTGTTGCTGCTGCTGTTGCTTCGTCGGCGGTGCTTCCTGTTGGCGGCGGCGGCGGCGGTGGTGGTGTTGGTGTTTTTTCCGCTGCTGCTGCTACCGGCTGCTTCTGCTGCTGCTCTTGCTGCTGCTGCTGCTGCTGCTGCTGCTGCTGTTGCCGGCGGACGCGTCGCTTCTTCTTGACTGCCGGCGGCTTACACGCGTCTCCGCCCATCTTGTGGTTGGCGGGCACCCCGAGCGACTCGCACAGGAGGCACTTGGGTGCGGAGGCGGGACAGCCTTTGGCGCGGTGTCCGGCTCCGCCGCACCTGAAGCACAGGTGCTCTCGGTTCACGGTGGACGTGCAGGTGGCTCGCACGTGACCGTACTGCAGGCATTTGTAGCACTGCAGGGGTTTCTTTGGGATGGCCCTGATCTTTGCCTTCGACCACCCCATAGGCACTCTTCTTGCCTGCGCCAACTTCCAGGCTGCGACCTCCGGGCACTTGATCCAGGCCATTGCGAGGCCGTCTCTGGCGATGCCGATGTCTCCCGTTCGTATATCGGCGGCTCTGCAACCCGCCGCTGCGGCCAATGCTTGCCGCAACTCCTCTTTGGTAACCGAGATATCTAGCCCGGATACTCTCAGCTCCGCGGTCTTCGTCGGGGCTGCGACCTTTGCCGTGGCCGGGCCTAGCACCTCGGACAGACGCGTCGCTAGCCGCTCCGCTTTTTCTCTGTCCTTGTCCCCGGGCACTTCGATTATAATGCCGCCCGTCATACTCTTTTTCATTCCGAGTTTCCCCACGCCGATCTCCGCGAGCGGGATCGTCCTTCGGGCCGTTGCCAGCACGTCGGCGTACGACATGCTGGATCCTTCTTTCAACGTTACGGTCACCGCGGATGTCTGCGGTGACCGGGGGGGCGGCGGCATTGTCCTCGGTGCCGGTATCGGCCCCTTCCTCGTGGCGGTGGCGGCGACGCTCGGTTTTGGCGCGCCTGTACTCCTCGTCGACGGCGGTGGGGCCGCGTTCGCCCCTCTTCTTGATGTTGTCGATACTTCTTTGCCGACCGCGGCGGCGGCGGCCGTTCTTCTCCTGTTCCTCCTCCTTTCGACCACTCGCCATTCGCCATCCGCCTGCTCCCTCGGGGGCGCAGTTGTCGGGGTGGCGCGGCGAGTGGCGGGGGGATCCGCGACGCGTCGGGGTTCCGGGACGGGTCGGGGCTCTGGGACGCACGGTTGTCGTTCCCCGAGACGCTCCTCGATTCTCTTCAGGGAGGCTTCTAGCTGCCGAAACCTCCTTTCCAGGTCATCTTCGGTCGCACCGTCGTTGTTGCGCTCTCGCGGAGGACGGCCGGGCTCGGAAGCCGGGCCGCCGCACTGCGCGCACACGTTGGCGCAAACTGCCATTCTGGACGTCCCTTCGCGAAGGGCTGCGTTCTCTTTCTCGAGCGCGAACAGCCGCGCTTCCATTTCCGCGATCTTCGTCGTCCACAGCTCCTGCATTACCTTGGACGCGTCCCTGAGGATCTTTATATGCGTCCCCTTCATGTTTGACGATGACGACGACACGTATATGATTCGTGCCGCTTGCCTCGTAAACTCGACGTGAGCGTCCGCCGGACTGCAAGTCCTCACGTCGATCGCGAGCTCCTCCGACGCGCTCGCGACCGTCGACACGATTCGCCGCTTCTTGCCTCTCGAAACCGACGAGGCCAGCGACGAGGCGACCGACTCTTCGTCGTCGGATCGCACTCGCATGCGAAACACACCTGCGGTTGGGATCGACGGTGTGTCGGCAATCACCATAGGCGGAGAAAGGAACACGTTCTCCGCGGCCTTCAACGAGCCCCTCGTCACTCTTCTTGGGGCTACTTCCGGGACCTCTGTTGTCCTTTGGTCCGCTCTAGCGTCTTCGCCAGGCGCAGAAACGCATTCGGGGGCCTGGCGTTCCACCCCCGAAAGGCCATGGTCGCAAGATGACGACGCAGGTGGGCCCACTTTACTACCCACGACAGCGCCGGTACTGGGGTATCCCTCCCCTGCACCGTAAACGTGACTTACATTTTCGGAAATATCCATATTTATTTTATTTTAGTTTTGCCTTGGTCGTCAACGAGGCATCGATCCTGGTGCCACTCACTCTTTCGCACCCTGTCCCGGTCAAAGCCGGTGCAGGGTGACGGGGAGCCCCACGGGAAGGTGAGGTGAGTGGTCTTGGCGGACATGGGCCCACCAACTTCTCCGAAATTCTCCGCACCGGATCGGCAAACTGACGGGTGCCAGAGGCACCGATCAGCCGCCACCCGGCTATAGGGGAATATCAGATCCATCGGGGTTTCCCGGGGAGTGGTCCTACCCCCTGGGAACCCATACCCGCCTCGTGCTCCCCACCTAACCCCAACCTAACCCCAACCTAACCCCAACCTAACCCCAACCTAACCCCAACCTTTTTTTTTTTTTTTTTTTTTTTTTTTTTTCGTGGAGGAAACCTTCATAGGCGCCCCGCGCCCTCCGGGGAGAGGGCGCCGGGTAGTGCCGGATTCATACCGGCTAAAACCTCCACGGTGGCCGTACTTGGCGCATAGCGGAAGAGGCCCTAGGACATCTCAAAAGCATAACATCACGAGCCCCATCCGCGCCGAATTCACCTCGAGTTAGGCGAACCTAACTAACGGCGCGATACGCGGCCACCGCGCATCGCGCCACCCCCGACGGGCCGCCGTGCAAGATCGCCTGGTTCCCCGACCAGGCGATTTGGCGGCACCGCGGCGCCGAACCGACCGACGCCTAAAACCCACCGGACGGCGGAGAGGTCCGAGCTCGCCTGGAAGTGGCGTGCCCACGCCCCCCACTCCGCCGCCGCCGCCGACCACCCATTCTTTCCGGATGGGAATCGCGTTCTCTCACACGCTCCGCCGCCTCCTTACGCGACATCACCTGCTCGCAGAATGTGGCGACCGTCTTCCGGCTCCTCTCGTTCGCCAGTAGCGCACCGAACACCGCCGTCGGCGAGAGGTCACCCCCTATCTCAGCAACGAGGGCGCGGCGAGGTAACGTCCACGCCGGACAGTGCTCCAGCGTGTGCTGTGCCGAGTCCACTCGCTCGTTGCAATGGTGGCAACGCGCTGATACCTCCCGTCCTATCCTGTGCAGGTACTCACCGAAGCATCCATGCCCGGTAAGTACCTGAGTAGCCCTATAGGTTAGGGCGGGCCCGCCGCCATCCAACCAATTGTCCCAGTTTGGCAGGACGGCCTCGACGACCCTGAGGCCCGGCGCGCCGGTTTCCGTTGCGATACCGGCCCGCCACGAATCCAATAGGTTTCGTCGAGCCCGCGCCACAGCGTCACAGCGTGCCGCCGCCGCCGCCGCCGCCGCCGCCTCGTCCACCCCACCCGATGGTGCTCGCGTGTGTTGATAGATCTCGCGACACCGTAGGGCCTCCAACTCGAACGGGGGGAAACCCGCGAGCAACGACGCCGCCGTAGCCGAGACGGTGCGATACGCTCTCACCGTTCTCACGGCCACCGTACGATGCAGTCTCCTGACCAGCAGGAGGCTGCGACGATTGGCCAACAGGCTCGCAGCCCAGATCGGAGCACCGTACAGGAGCCTCGATCGTACAACCCTGGCGTATAGCCGGCGCACTCCGACGCCCGGCCCGCCGAGCCGAGGCAACAGACGCCCCAAGGTGTTGGCTGTAGCCTCGACCGATGGTACCAGACGCTCGAAGTGATCGCCAAAGGTCCAATGGCTGTCGAGAGTCAGACCCAGATACTTCGACATCGGCCCCTCCCAACCGCAGCCTGTAGCCCGCCGGAGGTGTCCCGTGATCGGCCCTCTTGCGTCAACAAACCTCAGCCCCCGACGGTGCCCAACGGTGTCCCACGGTGCGGTCCAGTCTAGATCATCCACAATTCCATTAGTGCATTTTGGCTATCCGAATTGGACTGTTGCGTAGTTCTTGGCTTGGTACCGTTTTCCAAACACTAATCAACTGATTAATTTTTGGAAAACGATGCCAATTACCAGGTCTCACCACGAGGAGGTGACTACGCACGAGACCCGCCCATGAGTTATTTAACATTATGCATCGGTCTCGACATTCTACCTATTGGCAAGAATGTCCAGTTCTCACTCTACTTGATCATGGGTCTGCGTAAAGAGATAGTAATTTCGTAGCGAAACACCCATCTCCTACGCAGCAGTTACACTAATCATTACAAACCAAAGACAAAGCATACATAACGCAACATGCATGTCCCACACAATGATTACATCGATCCGTACAAATACCGTACAATAATTCGCATCCCTACTGGCTGCATTCTGTATCAAAGACACATTTATCTAACTTGGAACAAAAGAAAGAAAGTGAAGCTACTGACACTGTATGTATCATTTCGTGTCTTGCGGAAGGAACACACGAGTCGCTATACTAAACTGTTTAACGTTCTACTTTTGGGACACTATAACATATTGAAGATATTGAAAAGTTATAATCTGTAACATAACCTCAATAAGCATCCCTTAAAAATGGGCAAACAAGAAGCCCGATCAATCTGACGATAAAAAAAATCGCGGCGCGCCCGAAACGAACGAGATCGCGATCTCTCGAAAGAACTAACAAACCAACGCGACGTACCCCCGTACACGAGATAACCCAAAGGTTCGGCAGAAGGCCCAAGAATTGACCGTAACTGGATTCCTGTTACGCCGTTCGAAACTTACACGAGTCGCGGTCGATGGAGCCGACCGATGATGCCAGCGATCCGCTGGTGATCCAGCCGTGGATCCAGCACATAGGCCGGCAACTTAACACACTCCAACTGAACATGTGGAACCCGGGGAGGGGCCGCTGAACAGGATTACGAAGGCAAGGCCCCAACTGAACAGTGGGGCCCACCCCCGCGGGGCCGAACAGAATTACGGAGGACGTGAAATTGCAGGTCCCTGACCGAGTACTGAAGTACCAATCGGACAGGACTGCGGATCCAGGACTGAATACCCAACAGATTCGCAAGCATCACCGGCGCGACCACAACTCCCGTGATCCGATGTAAACGTCGGGCAGTCATCGAGCAGTCACCAGGACAGCGGTGTCCTTGGGGCGACTTACGAATCCAAAGAGTTGTCTAGTGAACGTTGACCCGCACGTACCCGAAATACGCGCGAGCGTGTACGCCACGCGATAGTTTGAAAGAACTGAGTGACCGCGAACCGATAATTCGCGAGTATAATTTCTCCAGTGTGGTAAGCGAGGGGAGAGAGTCGAGATTTCCTTCTTTTCGTTCCAGGATGGATAAGTATCGTTGTACAGAATGGGCTAACAATGCACTTAACATAGGTATCTATCTTACGATTAACTAAGGCTAAAACGCACGCATCCCACGGTGTCCCACGATGTCCAACGGCGTCCCACGGTGTCCAACGACGTCCAACGGCGTCCAACGGCGTCCAAAGGCGTCCAACGGCGTCCAACGGTGTCCCACGATGCTGTGCAGTATAGATCATCCAAAATTCTTTTTGCGGCTTTTGGAGATCTACACTGGACCAAAGGCGTCCCACGATGTCCAACGACGTCCAACGGTGTCCAACGGTGTCCAACGGTGTCCAACGATGTCCCACGATGCTGTCCAGTATAGATCATCCAAAATTCTTTTGGCGGCTTTTGCAGATCTACACTGGACTAAAGGCGTCCCACGATGTCCAACGACGTCCAACGGTGTCCAACGGTGTCCAACGATGTCCCACGATGCTGTCCAGTATAGATCATCCAAAATTCTTTTGGCGGCTTTTGGAGATCTACACTGGACTAAAGGCGTCCCACGATGTCCAACGACGTCCAACGGTGTCCAACGGTGTCCAACGATGCTGTCCAGTACAGATCATCCAAAATTCTTTTGGCGGCTTTTGGAGATCTACACTGGACTAAAGGCGTCCCACGATGTCCAACGACGTCCAACGGTGTCCAACGGTGTCCAACGATGTCCCACGATGCTGTCCAGTATAGATCATCCAAAATTCTTTTGGCGGCTTTTGGAGATCTACACTGGACTAAAGGCGTCCCACGATGTCCAACGACGTCCAACGGTGTCCAACGGTGTCCAACGATGCTGTCCAGTACAGATCATCCAAAATTCTTTTGGCGGCTTTTGGAGATCTACACTGGACTAAAGGCGTCCCACGATGTCCATCGGTGTCCAACGGTGTCCAACGATGTCCCACGATGCTGTCCAGTATAGATCATCCAAAATTCTTTTTGCGGCTTTTGGAGATCTACACTGGACCAAAGGCGTCCCACGATGTCCAACGACGTCCAACGGTGTCCAACGGTGTCCAACGGTGTCCAACGGTGTCCAACGGTGTCCAACGGTGTCCAACGATGTCCCACGATGCTGTCCAGTATAGATCATCCAAAATTCTTTTGGCGGCTTTTGGAGATCTACACTGGACTAAAGGCGTCCCACGATGTCCAACGACGTCCAACGGTGTCCAACGATGTCCCACGATGCTGTCCAGTATAGATCATCCAAAATTCTTTTTGCGGCTTTTGGAGATCTACACTGGACCAAAGGCGTCCCACGATGTCCAACGACGTCCAACGGTGTCCAACGGTGTCCAACGGTGTCCAACGGTGTCCAACGGTGTCCAACGGTGTCCAACGATGTCCCACGATGCTGTCCAGTATAGATCATCCAAAATTCTTTTGGCGGCGTTTGGAGATCTACACTGGACCAAAGGCGTCCCACGATGTCCAACGACGTCCAACGGTGTCCAACGGTGTCCAACGATGTCCCACGATGCTGTCCAGTATAGATCATCCAAAATTCTTTTGGCGGCTTTTGGAGATCTACACTGGACCAAAGGCGTCCCACGATGTCCAACGACGTCCAACGGTGTCCAACGATGTCCCACGATGCTGTCCAGTATAGATCATCCAAAATTCTTTTGGCGGCTTTTGGAGATCTACACTGGACTAAAGGCGTCCCACGATGTCCAACGACGTCCAACGGTGTCCAACGGTGTCCAACGATGTCCCACGATGCTGTCCAGTATAGATCATCCAAAATTCTTTTGGCGGCTTTTGGAGATCTACACTGGACCAAAGGCGTCCCACGATGTCCAACGACGTCCAACGGTGTCCAACGGTGTCCAACGATGTCCCACGATGCTGTCCAGTATAGATCATCCAAAATTCTTTTGGCGGCTTTTGGAGATCTACACTGGACCAAAGGCGTCCCACGATGTCCAACGACGTCCAACGGTGTCCAACGGTGTCCAACGGTGTCCAACGGTGTCCCACGATGATGTCCAATATAGATCATCCAAAATTCTTTTGGCGGCTTTTGGAGATCTACACTGGACCAAAGGCGTCCCACGATGTCCAACGACGTCCAACGGTGTCCAACGATGTCCCGCGATGCTGTCCAGTACAGATCATCCAAAATTCTTTTGGCGGCTTTTGGAGATCTACACTGGACCAAAGGCGTCCCACGGCGTCCCACGATGTCCAACGACGTCCCACGGCGTCCAACGACGTCCCACGGCGTCCCACGATGTCCAACGACGTCCCACGGCGTCCCACGGCGTCCCGCGGCGTCCCACGGCGTCCCGCGGCGTCCCACGGCGTCCCGCGGCGTCCCACGGCGTCCCGCGGCGTCCCACGGCGTCCCACGGTGTCCCACGTTGCAGTCCAGTCTAGATCATCCAAAATTTTCTTCGTGGCTTTTCGTGATCCAATCGTGCACTGTATTGGCGTGGTTCTTAGCTTGATGTCGAATTATTGTACAATGTTTGTACTGACCGATGTAGGTGTTTTCCTCAAGTTCATTGATCATTTGATTAATCTTCGAAATCGATTACATCCAACAGTACAAACATTGTCCAATAATTCGCTTTCATTCTGGCAACATTCGAATATCAAAGATACATTTGTCTAATTTGGAACGAGAGAAGGAAAATGAAACTATTGACACTGCATATACAATTTAGAGTCTTGCAAAAGAAAGATACGACTCGTTGTACTAAACTTATGGAGATATCGAAAAGTTATATACTCCAACGCGACCGCAATATGCTTCTTTTAAAAATGGGAAAACAGGAAGAAGCCTGAACAATCAGACAATGAAAGAAGAATCATTTGGGTATCTAGGATACATATTTAATATGCTACGAAATGTTCAAATATGTAACTGAAATGTATTTTCTGTAAATTGATAAATCTGAAACAAACTCATTTAATGGATATGGTATATGAAAGAAACAGGCATCTTTAAAACGAAAACATTTTATACGCGAAAAATAAACTACTAATAATGGTCAAATATAGATGAAAGTACTATTGATTAAACTTTAGCAAATATAGATAATCATTTGTATCTTTTTAATCGAAACTAGGCTTACGTCGAAAATAAGAATCTTAAGTCATTGAATTTAAACTGAATTAAAAATTGAAAATTCATTTGGAATATCTAAGGCGAGAGAAAACACGATTATTATAGGATCACTTGCTTTGTCCTTTAACTTTTAATAGTACCTGTTATTTCCTACAACAACATGGTGACTTGAAAAACATAGCGAACCGAAAGATATGTGCATAAGTCATTTTTAGCAGAATATTTGATACAAACGTGACGATTATCGCGAATGAACTTTTGCTTCATGCAAATGAAATTCGATTATTTATAAAATTCTACGTTATTGTCAAAAGATTGAAAATATCGCGGTCGAAAATATTCTAAAAGTTATGATTCTAAGAACGAACAATCGCCAGCATTAATTCCAATTGCAATGAATTAAATTTTAAAAAATATTTCATGCCTTCCTAACAACATTAAGATATTTCTTTATAATACTTTATTAGGCATGAAATCGTTCACAATTTCATACATGTAAATATATATACATATTATACATTCGTAGTAAAGTTCTGTCTTTTAGCAATTATGGTAACGTCAACGCTGACAAAGGAGTATGTCTTATAGCAGTATTTTCAGTAATAAACGTAGTAATAAGGGGTGCATTAATAAGGGGCGCTGAAAAAGAAACAAAGCAGTAGCCAGAAGGGCTACTAAAATTCGATCATGTTCCACTCTATATAAACCCGATCAACACGCCGAGAGTGGAACTGAATATTCTTGTTTCGCAACGCTAATTTACTACTAATATTTATGAAGCAGAATAAAATAAAACGCGACGAGTGCTTTGTCATATCTGCAATATCAATTAATCTACTATTAAAAAAAAAAAAAAAAAAAGAAAAGTCTGAATATTCCCGAAATTTGAGACGCAACGCTAATGAGTACAAATCTACGCACTCGTATTTCAGCAATACGCAACACTAATAGCGAGTGATCGCAGTACAACCATTTAGGAGGTTGCCGATGAACGATCACACTTGCACAGCTCTTGCAGCTGTACGTGTGATCCAGGAACAGTGTCCGACAAATGCAGTCGGAGGGTTTGGGCAGTTTGTAAACGCAACTCTACTTAACAAAACGCGATCATTTCATTATCGCAACGCTAACTCCTTTAAAGTGAATGCAATGAAAATTGCTATTTACTATATGAAAAAGCTACTTTAAATACTCTCGTCTTGCTATTTGCAATACTATAAAATTAATGAAAAATCAACATTTTTATAATCTAATTTTAAACAATAGAAACAGGATAAATTCTGATACGTATAGTTCTCTAAAGAATTCTAAAAATTGATAATAAAAATTGCAAAATACAATCGCGATATCGTAATTCGCAACTCTAAAGCAAACGCGATTATCATTTTATCGCAACTCTAATTCAAACCGTAATCATTTTCTCGCCACACCAATAAAAAGTCGCGATGTTATCTCGCAACTCTAATTCAACCCGTAATTAATCTCTCGCCACACTAATAAGAAAAATCGCGTTTTGCCCAATGGGACGATGGACCGATATATACATCGGCCAAAAAGCAAAGACTACTACTACTACTACTACTACGAATACTAAAAGCGAGCATAGTGACAAAGTAGTAACGATAATGACTTCCCATGCTCTGGATGACCCAGAGGATGGGGAGCCATTAGTAGTTGCCCTCTTGAGTGGCAGTTTGCCGGGCCTCTTCGGCTTATAGCCTCTTCTTTCTTCGGGCGCAATGCCCGCTGAAACTTAAATCTAAGCTCGAGTCTTCTAAATCGCAAACAAAAGAAAAAACTTATAAAGGTGAAATAAAAATATAAACCGCGGAAGCTGATTGGAGTGCGCATGGACTGACCAACGATCACAGCGGTGATCGTTGCTCACTCGCATGTGCGTGCTCGAGCAATAAACGTTCGTTTCGAGCCCACTCGCGACCGCGACCGCGACCGCGAAATTCGAAAAATCGAAAGGCAAAACCAGAGACGAGAGCATGCTCTACTCGTGCCAGTTTCACCGTCGATTTTTCAAATTAGATTTCCAGAAACAGGTTGGTCACACGAAAACGTGCCTACCCGACCAGAGACTGTGCCAACCTGCCCGGCCCTACCTACTTACAATTAACAGACATACCAGAAAGTATACTACCTATCCTACCTAGCGCTATATTTAAAATATAGCAAAACGGGCACACCAACACAATCACTCCACGGTTCTCATACAAACGCTCGGGCGCAAAGATCCTACACTAGAGAGGACGTCCCGGGACGCCTCCGACACCCGAGCTTAGCAAACATGCACACTCTAAGGTACGTACCTTTTTCCTGAAATCGACTGACGAAGGCTAGCGGCCATTGCGTAAAACGTGATAAAACACGTCTGAGGAAATGATATCGTTAAAATAAATGTAAGTAAACTTGGAATTATAATTGTAATTTATTACAATTTATTACAATATTAAAAGCGTGGTTACACTTAATCGCGTGAATGATATTATCAGAAATTGTAATTGTATCGAGACGTAAATTGAATCGATACATATTTCGAAATTTTTAATATTTGAAGTTTTAACGAATGAAAAAAGCGACGCAATTCCACGGCCTAACAACACGCACACATAATGTGGAAAATACGTCGTGCACGATACACTAACGCATCGTCAGTCGCTGAGAAATTATTAGATTACTTAATTCTAGGTCATCGTGCCCAATGTCTTTCACCCATTCAAGTAGCACCTGGGCACGTGAATGAGATCCTGACAATGGGCACGGAAAGGGTTAAACCTAAAAATCCTGATCTAAAAAGATGATTAGTTTGTGCAATTTTTATTTAACGGACTAACGCTCTTTGATTTTATATTTTACTATTTCGTTTTTGATTAAATCTACTTTATTAATTTAATAGTAACTAAGTAACTCTACTATATATACAGATTTAATAAATCAGAAGAAAATTTTAATATTGCAAAAAAGATAGCGTTAATTGAAAAAGACTGAGACTCGATCAAATGGAATAATTGACTGTAAATATAGTACTAAGAAAGAAATAATCTCAGGCGATCTCTTCATCAAAGCATATACTCGAAATTGCGGAAGCAGTGTTCAAAATTATTGCTTTGACTCAAAAATCTCCCTGTCGCGAAGTGTCTTCTTGCACGTAAAATTTCATTCTTGCACGGGAAAAATGAATTTTAACTCATATTTTAAATTCTAGCCGAAATGAAATAAACGAAAGTGACTTAATATTGTCACCATCAATTCATTGCTTAAGATCAAGTATATGTATGTCATACAGGTATATTCGTGTAGATATTTGCCATTTGCAAATATTCATACGGAATATTAACATTCATATTTATAAATAACACGAATATATTCTCAAGTGCATATGTTTGACCTAATCATTAAAAAACTAATTATTATAATCGCGCTGTGCAAGAAGACCTATCCTAAACTAATAAATTTCTAAAAAGAATGTTACTACTCACGGGTATAAAAAATACCCGCGGTCACTATGCTCGCAAAAAATTCTACTTAATACAACCAGTCACCCGTGCCGATTCGGACCTTTCGTCCTACGACATGATTGAGTGACCGGAGGAACAAAAATGCATGCGACTCACCGTTCGAAGCGGAGAAACAGAGGATGTTACCATGGATGCTGCGCCATCCCAGGGAATATCATCAGGGAGACTAACATCAGGCAGGAACCGTGGAAGGTCCAGTGGTGGAAATGGAGGTTGCGAGAAATCTGTTACAGAACAAAACACGATGAGCGATTGCTGATTATTTAAAAAGTTGGAGATAATGAAAAATGAAGGTTTATTAACTTTAGTAACTTTAGTAGTAATAAAGATTGAAAATCTAATAAACTTTGATAAGTATAAAAACTGAAACTCTAATATGAAAGTTTAAAATCTAAAAATTAAGAATCTAATGATTTCTGAAATATGTTAGTCATTTGTTTCATAATTCGGTATTAAGACTTTAACACTTATTTTATTTTAATGAAAGAATAACGTCAGAAAATGCCAACCTCCCAAATTTTCAATCGAATTGTATTTCTTAATTGATAGTGATTAAAGAAAAATATACAGAATAGACACAATTGAAGTACCATATGTAAAAATACTCACATTCTTGGCTTTTGAGCCACCATTGGAGCATTCCCAAAGAAGACAAAGAAGTTGAAGCTGTGATATGTCTATAACAAAATATAAAATATCATTAATATCGTTAATACATAATAAGAAACATGGAACATTAGCAATAATAAAGACTATACTCTAATAAGCATGTAAATTGTTCGAGAATAAAACATTCAGTGATTTTTTATACGTATCAGACAGTTTTATTGTACTTTAATGTTAAGATTTTAAGACTTTATTTCCATTAAAAAGGACATTTAAAACTTTCTAAATTATCAATCATTTTTATTTTATAATTAACAATATTTCAAGCAAAATATACTAAATAGAACAAATTGAAATACAATATACAAAACTACTTACATTCTTGAGCTCCTGGAGAGGCTTTGTCCTCTTGAGGGAGGCACTGACTCTAATACCGTAAACGAATATTCAAAACAATAAATTAAAAAAAAAAAAAAAATAAAAGACTACGTTACCGCGACCGCTTAAATTATGATCGGCGAACAAGAACTCTAATATCGCGTACAAATTTAATTAATAAAATTTTATTACTTTCGCGTGTGATTATTCGATCGAATTTAATCAAAGTATCGTGATTTTAAAGTATTGAAAAGAAATTATCGCGTAGCAAACACTGACTCTACGACCGCATTGCGCGCGGTCACAAATATTCTCTGAAAATAAAGATTTTTAAGGGCGGGTGGGGGGGTTGGGGTGGAAAAGAAGCGAAACGTCGTTTCGACAATTTTCTTCTTTTTCCTGTCTAACGTTTATTTAGAAAATACTGCTATTTTTTTTACAATTAAAAATTATTATTAGGAAATTGGAACAAGTTTGAAAAATATTATTTGGTTGAAAATTGTGAGATATTTCTCGATAGCGAACAAATGTTTACGAATACCCTGAATGCAATGCAATCGTTTAGAAGAATTATACTGTTCGCAATTAGAATATATACTGTGAATTTTCGTTATTAGAATACGAAATATACATTCCACTAATACACTATTATAGTCGCGTGTTATAAATATTGGAAAATATTTGCAAGAATTCAAAAGTTCGCCACTAAATATACTTTAAGAATACTGTACCTTCTTTTTTTGTTTCCTTGTTATTTTTATATTATCTCTGCTATCGATAAATAACTTGCACAAAAGATAACTAGAAATTAAAACAAATGTATAAAATAATTAAATGAAACCACAGTCAAACTCAAATTTTATTATACAAGCTTACGAAACAACCTAATATTTGAGATTAATATAGTAACATTATCATTTAGTAAACAGACGACTGAAGAGAAATTGAAACAGAAAGTTTCAGACAGCCACTTAATTTCATTATCTTAATGTTCAATGAATCGTTAAATAAACGCGTATTTATTAAACCAAATTAATTTCACACGACAGCAAAAACGTAATTAAGAAACGACGTCACCGGAAGCACGCCCCCAATAGATTGGGGTTAGTAACGAGAGAGGATCTTCCCTAAAAATGGGGAAACAAGAAGACGCCGGAACAAACAGACAATGAAAGAAAAATCGCGGCGCGAACTCGTTCGTTCGCGATCTTTCGAAAGAATCAATGGACTCACGCGACGCATTCCCGTGCACAAAATAACCGCAAAATTCAGTGGAAAAGAAAAATAGATTTTTACATTTCGTTCCAAGTCAGCTAAGTATCATTGTACAGAATGTGCTCAGAATGGATTTGACAGAGTGAAGACATATCCCACGGTGTCCAACGACGTCCAACGGTGTCCAACGGTGTCCAACGGTGTCCAACGGTGTCCAACGGTGTCCAGCGGTGTCCAACGGTGTCCAACGGTGTCCCACGGCGTCCCACGGTGCAGTCCAGTCTAGATCATCCAAAATTCTCTTTGTGGTTTTTGGTGACCCAAACTGGACTGGTGCGTAGTTCTTAGCTTGGTATCGTTTTCCAAACATTAATCAACTGATTAATTTTTGGAAAACGATACCAATTACCAGGTCTCACCACGGGGAGGTGACTACGCACGAGACCCGCCCATGAGTTATTTAACATTATGCATCGGTCTCGACATTCAACCTATTGGCAAAAATGTCGAGCTCTGACTCTACTTGATCATGGGCCTGCGTAAAGGGATAGTTATTTCGTATTTAACCTAACCGCGAAACACCTATCTCCTACGCAGCAGTTACACGAATCCTTACAAACGTAAAACAAAGCATACACAACGCAATATCTATCTCCCACACAACGCAACATGTATCTCACACACAACGATTACATCGATCAGTACAAACATCGTACAATAATTCGCAGCCCTATCGGCAACATTCCGTATCAAAGATACATTTGTCCAACTTGGAACGAAAGAGCCCGATGGAAAAGGAGCTCGAACAATCAGACGATGAAAGAAAAACCGCAGCGCGGCCGGAAGGGACGAAATCACGATCTCTCGAAAGAACTAACAAACCTACGTAACGTACCCCCGTGCACCAGATAACCCTAAGGTTCAGCGGAAAGCCCAAGCATTGACCTTCTCTCGATTCCTGTCACGTCGTTTGAAACTTATCACGGTCGATGGCACTTACCGATAATACCAATGTCCAGCAAATGGGCCTGCAATTTAGCACACTCCAACTGAACATGTGGACACCGGGGAGGGGCCGCTGAACAGGATTACGAAGGCAAAGCCCCAACTGAACAGTGGGGCCCACCCCCGCGGAGCCGAACAGGATTACGGAGGACGTTAAATGCAGGTCCCTGTCCGAGTACCGAAGTACCAATCGGACAGGATTGCGGACGTGCGACTGAAGCGTCAACACATTCACTGGTATCACCAGCGCGATGACAACTCCCGCGATTCGAGACAAACGACGAGCAGTCGTCGAGTAGTCACCAAGACAGAGGTGTCCTTGGGGCGACTTACGAATCCAAAGAGTTGTCCAATGCACGTTGACCCGCACGTACCCGGAATACGCGCGAGCGAGTACGCCACGCGACAGTTTGAAAGAACTGAGCGACCGTGAACCGATAAATCGTGGGAAAAATTTTTCCAGTGTGATAAGATTTCTATTTTTCGTTCCAAGATGGACAAGTATCTTTGTACAGAATGAGCTTACAATGCACATAACATAGGTGTCTATCTTATGATTAATTAAGGCTAAAACGCACGCATCCCACGGTGTCCCGCGATGTCCCACGGTGCCCCCGCGGGGGGGGGGGGGTACTAGTCCAGTCTAGATCTCCAAAACTATTTTGGATGATCAAGACCGGACTATATTCAAGTAGTTTTTAGCTTGATATTGTTTTTCAAATAATAATACTAATATTTAAAATAGTAATTGGTGTATTATTATTTGGAAAACGATACCAATTACCGGGACCCACCACGAGGAGGTAACTACGCTCGGGTCCCATTTACATAAAGAGTTTTTAAGCATTGAAAGCAGAGATGTAAAATTATTTCATGACAAAGAAGTAGCGTGTATTGAAATTTATTAATGAGAATAGCCGTAGTACGTGGATTCGCATAATCATACTTAAATATTGAACTTACCATCGAAGAAAAGAAACCATGCAAGGTACCAATTGTAGCGCGTGTGGATGAATGATGAGATGTCGTTGCCTTCGATTAAATTGCACTTGTTTCCTTGATTCCATGAATACGGTGTTTTTTCGGTTGAATACGGTTTTGAAATGAGAAATTAAATACAGTATTTAAAATTAAAAAATAGTGCTATATAGAAATAAAATAGGACTTCAGGGACTTGAAAGATTTCGTTAACATTAAATAAAACAAAATAAATCATTAATTTACTCACTACGAATTGATGGTGTTGATTTAAATCAATGAATGTAGAGTTGCTTCCGATTAATGGTACAACTGTTATAAATTAAGAGCATGATTACTTTGAATTAATGGGAGGATATGGCTATAAATTATTGGTATAATTGTTAAGAATTAATAGCCTCAATGTTATAAATTAATAATTTAAATGTTATAAGTTAATGGCTTAAATGTTGTAAATTAATGGCTTAAATGTTGCAAATAAATAGCTTAAATGTTGTAAATTAATGGCTTAAATGTTGTAAATTAACAGCTTAAATGTATAAAAAAAAACAGTTTAAATGTTGTAAATTAATAGCTTAAATGTTGTAAATTAACAGCTTAAATGTTGTAAATTAATAGCTTAAATGCTGTAAATTAACAGCTTAAATGTTGTAAATTAACAGCTTAAATGTTGTAAATTAATAGCTTAAATGTTGTAAATTAACAGCTTAAACGTTGTAAATTAACAGCTTAAATGTTGTAAATTAATAGCCTAAATGTTGTAAATTAACAGCTTAAATGTTGTAAATTAATAGCTTAAATGTTGTAAATTAATAGCTCAAGTGTTGTAAATTAATGGTTTAGACGTTATAAACTACTAGCTCAATGTTATTATTTGATATTTTTTCTTTGTTTGCCTTATATTTAAATTCTTCTTCGATGTTCACTCTCCGGGAGCTCAGGCACAAAAGAGCTCGCGCGCGACTTCCGTGTTCCTTTTATAACTTCACAAGATGTCGAGATGTCATTCAAACGGTAACGATGTTTTGACATTGCAAAAGACGGTTTTTCCATTATAACAAGATCAAATTGAACAATTTCTTAATTTTTACCGTAAATTGGCACCTCCAACGATTTAATACGATATCTATTTTTATCGTTTTAATAGTTTCTACAAGCTAAGACTATATTCACACTTCTTCGATACTAATTTTCGACTATCAATTAGTTTGAACAAAAAGGGGAAAAAAGCCTAACGGCAGTTGTTGACGTTACCGTGAAAGAAGTTAAGGTATTAAATAATCAGACAGATAAAATTCATTACTACAATTAAAATTCATTTACTCTTTCTAATTACAAAATAAAATGTTCTTTTTTCTTGAATAACACCTACATCACTGTATACGATATTTAAAATTCTTATTTAATATACTTGCTTGAAAGTCAACTTTAATTATTCATAAGATAGATACATATGTTAAGTGCATTGTGAGCCCATTCTGTGCAACGATACTTATCCATCTTGAAACGAAGAGTGAAAAATTCGTCTCTCTTGATCCCCTCGCTTACCATGCAGAAAATATCGATACCGCGACTTATCAGTTCGCGACCACTCAGTTCTTTCAAACTGTCGCGTGGCGTACTCGCTCGCGCGTATTCCGGATGCGTGCGGTTCAACGTGCACTAGGCAACTCTTTGGATTCGTAAGTCGCCCCAAGGGCACCTCTGTCTTGGCGACTGCTCGAAGACTGGTCGACGTTTGCATCGGATCGCGGGAGTTGTCGTCGCTCCGGTGATGCTTGCGTATCTGTTGGAGATTCAGTCGTGGATCCGCAGTCCTGTCGGCCTACAAAATAATTGTGTTTCGAATTCCATCCATGTTACCGAAGGATCAATTTCTTCGATGATTCTAGGAGCATCCGAAGGAGAGCTTTCCGTTAATAAAACCGAGGAAGATCCGCGTCCGAGAATACATCAAGAAAGAAGGTCTCAAAGTCTCAAGAGCCAATAGGAAGGGCGAGGGGCGAACAGTAGATGGGATTTTCTTAATGGTAGAAGTTTATTTCTTTTCCTCGTTTTTTTGTTAACAAATTATTACATTCTAACATTCTGTACTATTTCTAATCCTGATTTATGTTTCATCGTTCAGAAATATAGTAAGCAATTAATTTCTCTTCCTTGGGCAACTTACAGTTAGTTTCATTATTGGACGAATTTATCATTCTTATACTTCTATCTCTTTCATTCTATCTCTGATAGAAAAGTAAATACGATCCGGTAGATATGAAAGATATAGATCGTACGATAAAATAGGTTCTTGTATACTCTAACGTCACTTAAATTCAGCGCTTGGCCGCATGGTGCAGCACTAGTCCGGCAACAAGCAGGTTCATAAGCGCGAACACTCTTGTTTCATTCTCTGTTGGTAATACAGATTTTAGTAATGGCATCATTAGAAAAAGGATGCTAGAAAACTATCAGGAAATAATCGTAAACCACCCGTCGGACACATTTGTTCATATTACACTGTGGCTTTCGATGATTGAGTTAATTATTAATTCCTGCGTTCGCCATAGCAAATCCAGAGAACGTAAGGAACACTCTGATTTTTTCCATGCCGGTATCTCAGAAACAGAAACACGAACTCCTCCATTTATTTATGTCACGTCTGTCCTGTTCTTGGTTAACGATATCACGTCTATCCTGTAAGTGGCTCGTCGATGTTGTAATGTAAAAGAAATTGTGATAAAGTAGATCACCGCTATCATGGTTAAAAAATATTTGATCTACCAACAACAGTCGATAATAGGAGATTCGACATTATGTGACTTTCGTGTCGCATGCGATGTTATCGGTACCGTATAGACAAAGAGTGTTCTATTACTAGTGATTGGAATTTAAAGCTGAATTTGATTATGAAATTGTGTAGAATTAAGATATAAAATCGGATATTTTCTAATCGAAAACGAACTACGTGTACAATATTCATCCATTCTTACTAGTAACGATTAATTAGAACAGTAACGCTAAGTAGAATCTGTCATAGAGAATGTAAGTGAATGTTAAGTCACCTATAATGAAGGAAAAACGGAGTTATTTTTAGAAACAAAATCGTTTAGTTAAAGAGACTTTACGTTACTTCGTTATACATACTACCAAAGAAGAATGCAAAAGCTTTTCTCTGAATCAAATATTAATCTATAGTTTCAGGAATTGACGAGAGTGTCGCTGTAATCTAAACCATTCTGATTATATATTTGAAAACGTAATTGCAACCGTAGCTAATTAGCTTGTGTCTTTCGTTATATAATTCGTAATTGGATCATGGTTATTAAATGCAACCCCTGACAAAATGTTTTTAATAGAGCGCAATAACACCAATTAGATTCTTAAAATGGGTGGAAATATTAAGGGTGGCTTGGTATTAAAAAGAATGGCCTAAAAGTTGCCATATTGTAAATTCACCTTTGAAAGAAGTGAAGCGCAATTGCTTCAAAAATATGATGAATTAATGAAGTGACGGTAGACTCCTTAGAAATCTTAGCGACTCTGTCTGTTTCATGTAATTGCGTGCGATAAAAAACTTTTCGTCAGATGTAATATAATAATTGTAAATTAAATAATAATGATTGGCCAGGTCTAACCACGTGGTGGTTGTTGCACACGGTGACCTATGTTTTATCCCCTACAGTTTTCGCGCACAAAAATTTATCCATTTTTAAATAAATTCTTCTTTTGATACGTGTTTCGTTTGTGCAAATCTTTGATCGTCGTGCGATCAATTAGTAAAAGGAGTTTCAAAAAGAATCGACGCGACGAATTAAACCGACACGATCGAATAAAATAATCGGAAGAAAGAATTATTCGTACTGTTCTGCTGTGTAGCATCGTGTCCTTTTATATCGATCAAAATTGTGCAAATTTAACGAAAATATCAACTTCGATTGGATGAAAAATCAAAAATTCGTTTCGAGACGAAAACAATTCGTAGCAAGAACGAAAATGGAATTGATCAGAATCATATGATGTGTGCTACTAATCAACTAATTTCGTATCATCGATATCATCTATTAATCGAAAAGTCTTGCAATATTCTCTAAATCTTCCTCTAAATCATCCCTTGTATTATATTCCACTGTTGTTGTTCAAGAATTCCAAGTATGCGATACATACAACATATTCGATTTGATTTCATTCTGTTCGGAAAAAAGGCGACGTATTAATCGAACGCAAAAACTGTTCACGCTCCGTGTCGTCTTGGCCATGGACAATTCCGAATCCGGAATGAATTGTGAATGGATCGAGAGACAATAGTAAAGGGGGATGGCGAGGAGCTGGGCAGCTCGGTTGAAAGGAGGCGGCGGTCGTCGGCGGTGGCTGTAGGCAGAGAGGGAAGGCGGATCGGGGGTGTGAGAGCCAGTGGAATGGCCTGAACTGGACAGCACGTGGACTACCTACTTTTATATCGCCCGGGAAATAATGGGATTCCCATCATGAAGTGGATTTCCCTCGGGAGCCAGTGGACATCGATGCACGCGTCAAGAGATCCTACACCGCCACCCCCGCCATATCCTATCGGTCTCCTGCAGCCGACCGACGTTCATCGTGCTGGTCCACCCTCGCTCGTTCACCTGTCTGATCAACCCCACCCTACTCGCTGTGCCACAACTTGACGCGTTCACCTGATTTTCGAGAAATCAGAGATATCGTTTGTTAGCACTATTTGCTACTAGACGGGACATGTGTTTCTTCAAACTCGAGATCAGGGATAACCGATTTTCCTGGGTTCCTGGTAGTTGAAGGATAATTTGCTAGAAGATGGAGATGGTTTAAAGAAATCCGTTTTCTGAGATTGAATCTTGCGGTCTCGATCGGGAGAGACCGAGGTAATAAGTTTCGCAAGTGCAATGTTAATGAAATAAGGAAGGATAAATTGGTATTGTCGAACTGTGTTAATCTTTGCGGGCAGGTTCACGATTGTTGGCCTCAAGCACGATATTACGTGGATATGGAAGAATAACATGTACAAAATCGCGTACTTATGGCTTAAGAGTTTCGGATCTGTAACCTTTTCGTTCGTAAAACGAATTGCGAACGACAGAACAAAGTTTCCTCTTTTACCGATTTTGATCTATTGGCAAACACCGTATATACATACCACGATATTGCCCTGATCTGACCTAACAACGGTAAACGTTGAAGATCACCAAGGTCCTTAAATTTTCAGCTGATGCAGCTTTCGTGTGCTCATTTGGCACGCTTTGCGCATCGTGGCCAATCCTTGTCCAAGCCACTTACACCGTATTCATACGCAACGCGGCAATATACGCAAACGTCATTTTCAGTTATAATATGGTAGAAAGTAATCGTCGAATGACCGTTGGACTTTTCAAATTACTTAGTAAAATAAATATAGTACAATATATGTTTGTGTTGTACAAGTATTGATATAAATTTTAAAGAACAAAGTTTTGTGCGGGTTACCCGTAGTTGTTGAAAGAGTCATAGGACAAGGGATGAATAATATATTGACAGAGAAGTATTCATTTTGCACAGACTTCGTCCGTCTATTTATCAGAACTGCCTTGCTGTCTGATAAAATCGAAAGATCGAAAGACTTGCTGAATCTCAACCTGTAACCGACATACTACACCCTGCGTGAAAACTAGCCCGTGAAGCAAACTTAAAACGGCTGAAATCGCTTGTGTAGCTATATGGAGTATCGGGATGGGGCTGACTGGGATCGATCGGTAGCGAAAGAAAAAGGCGGAGTTCTCCGGGCGCGCGGCTCAACTTGATAAAGGATTCCATCCCATGCCGGGGCGTAAGGAGCGGCCAGTATAAAATAAATATGTGCGACGGCCAAGCGGTGTTCCACCTTCCTCCTCATCTCCACACCACCTTGATCCCTCCCTTTCCTTCCCTTGCGGAGCAACAGCGAACTCAGCTTCCCGTTCCGGCGGTAGCTCGCAGGGGCTTGGAACTCGCGCGTGTTGCCGGGTAATTGATTTCTTTGATAGCGGCCGCACGAAAGGAACATTGTAGATGCTTCGACTACTGGGCCTGGAGAGGGGATACGAGCGTACCGTTCGCGATCTACCATCCCCCTGGATCAATGGATATCTCTGCGCCGGACAAGCCCCTCCAACTCGCCGTCTTGCCTCCACGAGGATGACCAATAACAAACACCGGCACTTCTCTCTCTCTAATGGAGTTTTTACCGATAAAAAATTCACTCGGCTTCCTCCTTTTTGCCCGGGGACCTGGTCGCTTTACTTCCTCCTCTCGACCACCGGCTCGTCTCCCACACTAGCCTGCGAAACCCACCCCCTCACCGCTTGGTCCAACAACAACGACGACGACGACGACGACGACGACGACGACGACGACGACGACGACGACGACGACGACGACGGCGCGGCCCGACGTCCCATTTTCTAGGGAATACTTACACGCCGACACCTTTGGTTCGTTCCTCGATGTCTCGTCGAGAGTGGCCCGCTGGCGGTGTGCATGGTCCGTTGAAACGGACCGTTATATCGTAGAAGGGGATGGGTTTTCTCTTCCTCGTTACGCAAGGTTGCACGACTTTTGAGATGAAGTAGAGGTGTTTGTGTGTGTCCATGGTGTGTATTGATGCGTCGATGGTACATGTTAAAATATTAGTAAATTGATTACGAGAGGATAGGTTTCTTTCTTCTCGTTTAACGAAAGCTGCGCGATTTCTGCGGAAGGGTAGATATCGATGTAGCCAACGATACTGTTCAATCGTAAAATGTACGATGAAATATCATCGATAATTTAATGTCTGAGTAATATTCGATAAAGTATTGGTAGTAAGTAATTGAATCTTGTAGAAAATTTGCGGACAACCGCAGTTGATCGTAGTATCTCTTTCGACCATAATATAAGCGCAAAATAACTCAATACTCGATATACATATGTGTGATATATGTGACAGAATAAAAGGAAAGAAGAAAAAAAGAACAAAAAAGAAAAAAAGAAAGGTAAAGTAATGTTTTCTTGGTTAAGCTATATTCTATGCTAAATATTTCTATTCGTACAGACTCAAACTTCAGAGCTCTGTGAGATCAGAGTATATAGATATTTATAACTTAAAAAAATCTCATTTTTGAAGGTTCAAAATCTTCTCCTTTCGTGATTCCTTATTTCATTGATATCGAGGAAATTTTAAAAATAAGAACCGATAATTTCAACTCGTTTGTGACGAATTTCTCCCTCTTTGAGATAGTTTGTGGTCGTCGAGAAGATGCAAAGGATTGGTCGGTTTAGTTCGCGTAACAGCGAGTTGGTGGTGCTGACGGCATGTATCGATTGTTCCGCGATATAATGCCAGCCACGCACATATGAGACCGCGGCCGCGCAACTCCCGTCAAGGGGATGAATTCGTGTATCCAACAGCGCCGCGTCGCGTCTTTTCCAGCGCGTTTTTTATTCAGCCTATGCCCCACCAGTTGATACGTCCCAAGCTGGCGAGGGATAGGTAAGTTGAGGCGAAGCGCGGCCAGTTTTTCGGATCGCTTGCACCCCCTATCTCTTCGATTATCACTGAAACGGAGAAGAAGAGATAACGAGGGACACTAGCTTACACGTCCTAATAAACCGGCTGAAGGTGTTTTATGCAAGTCCGTATTTTTATGAGTATAATTCGGGAAACGGTACCTAGGCAGAGGCTTGTTACGTTCGTTAAATATTATTGGGCTGCTATACCAAATAAGATTTTAATTGCGTGTTGCGTCTTTGAAATAGTTGGTGAAATATTTAGTACGGAGATTTATAAATCTCCAATATATTCTTAAGAGATTGTTGAATGCAATTTTTCTCAACAAGGAAAATTATATTTCCTGGCGTTGGCTGTTGTTTCCTTTTTCTTTTTCTTTTCTCTTTTCCTTTTCTCTTTTTTTTTTTTTTTCTCACAAAATTATGTAAAATTTAGTTATTATGTCTACGCTCGATAGATTTGGGATTAGAGTTACGATCGAGCAAGCGATTTATCGATTTATCTTTCGGATTCTTCAAGAGTTCAGTTGGTATAGAAATCGAAAAATTTGCAAAAAACGGAGTTGCCGAATATTTCGACGATTAAACGAAACTCGACAGAAAGTAAGATATTCGAAGAATGAAACAAAAATTCCATTGAAACCATAGCTTCCGATTGTTTTCAATTTTTCAATTCAATGTACGTATACATGTATAAACATAGATAAGTTGACGAACTTATATAACTATGTATAGGTAAGAAAACTAACGAACAAAGATCCGTGGTGAAGACGCGAGGGAAGGTGAACTGGTGAACGGTGAGAGAAGGTGGATCGAATCGAGGAGTGAGCCGTCGAGCAGCTATCAGGCCGTGGATGGTCCAGCTTGTCGAGAGTCGAGGGAGTCCGTGCTCGAAGGAGGTCGACAAGCGAGTAGCGTCGGCGCTGCCCTTGCAAGCTTCCTCGTGTATTGATCCTCATAATTCGGGGGGTTGGAGGGTGTCGGCGGAGTGGGTGGCAAAGGGAGGGTTGAAGAGGGTTGAGGGACGACTGGCGGGGCTGAGCCCCACCTCGACGGCCGAGAAACGTATGCGTTGGGGGGTGGCTGAAATGCCGGAAGAAAGGAAGGAGCAAGGAAAACCGGAGTAGGGTGACTTGGACCAATAATAATCCGCTCGCGTTATGATAACATCATATCATAGCTTGGTTCATATCGTGCCATTTTATGATTGGACCTTGGCAATATCCAATGAGCTCGCGTAACCAGTTTCGTTCATATTCGTACGCGCTGCCTTCTACTTCCACTTGGAAACTTACCCTCTACAACCTGACTTCTCTGAAATCTTATTGGTAGAAGAAACTTGTACGAAATTCTATCTTCAAGGATCTGTATAATTTTGTCATCCGTTATACCTATAAAGTAAAGTAAATAATTATCAATTATAAAGTAACGGAAATATTGAAATGAAAAATTTCAAGCATAATATTCGAATTAACAACAAAATAAAATGTCCTCCATTACAAATTTTGTAAACAAGCATATAAACTATACGATATTATCCCTAATTAAAACTAATAGCCCGTATTTTTTATTTACCTATGACTTGCCTATTAAAACAAAACTGGAAACAAACAACAATAACAAAGTAAGAACCGAGGGGAGGGGGGGTGCAATGATAAGTAATGATCGGTATGATAAGAAAATAAGTCCTCGTAGGAAGACGTAAGAAGATTTATCACTCAGATTTCGAAAAATACTTAATAACGTTTTGATAGATTTGGAAACATCGAAACAGAAGAACAAAATGCACAACGCAGGAATGAAAAAAGTAACGCTAGCCAGTATCTATGGATTTGCTTCCCCATCTACACTACCCTTCGACTTAAAGTTAACAGCCCCTGATGTTTAGGTATTTGAATCGATCTCATGTTACAACCCTGTCACGCGATTCCACCACGTAGTTAAATAAAATGTTTCCCGGAAGAACTGTTGCACTATTTGTTTCCTAGTTTATCTTCTCAACAAATTGTAATAATTCGCGTATCGTAGTTTAACTAAAAACGCTTATACCAATTATCTATTATTTCATACGCGCGACATTTATCATATCAGAATGGTGTGCTTTTGCGTGATATTTTCAATGGTTCTGTTGGATTACTTGTTGAATCATTCTTCCAATTACTGGCAAATAAAGGTGGAGAATTACTACAATTTATCCGTTTATCGTTGCTTTCTAAGAAATTATTTATTGGTCGTTGCAATTTGACGACGCTCCACGCGGCGCGACGCTTGTCCAATCAACTCCGATACAGAAGATGTGCCGTACAAGGTATAAAGCGCCACAGCCTCCCTCTTCTTCGGGAAATCAAGTTAAAAATAGTTTTTATCGGTATCGTTGGAGTTTATGAAAGTAGGTGCTACGTGGCTTTGTAGATAGTACGTACTACGTAGCGTGTACAGGCACCAGTTTAGTTGCTATGTGACGGCCCGACATTTTGTTCTTACACAATTAGACGGAGTCACATATTTTACTAATGTATTATAATAATATTATAATAATATTTTACTACTAGACGGTAAGCGATACAGGTTCGGCAAGTCTTTAAAAGGACTGAATTATCCGTAAAATTACGTTATAAAGTACATATGATAAAGTATAATCATATATCTATATATATATATATATATATATATTTCTTTAGGAATTCAATGTTTAAGATTAAAACCCGCACGAAAATTCTGTCGACATTTCAACTACGTGTTGTCCAAATAAATATCCTGCAGAAAAGTTTCAAACGATAGACGCCGATACGACGCTCTTGCTAGAGTCGCGAATATTTTCGGCGCGAAACCGAAAACCATACACACGACCCTCTCGTTTCCACTCTTTACCCCTGTCCTATCAAATGCTCTGTTCAGGGAACGTGGAACGCACCCCTGCAACAATTCAAGCCCGGCCAAAGACACCCCCGGATGCATGTATTCTAGACCGGGACCGAACGACGAGATGGAGGGGGTTGGTGGCGTTCTCCTTTTCCCATCGATATTTCTTCCCCCCTACGATAAAATTCAACCTTTCAGCCGGCCAGTGTTTTACGGCCAATAGGAGGCAGGCAAGAGAATCGCAATACACGTAGCTATGGCGTTTTATTGCCGCTGGAAATGGCCCCGTATATAGCTTTCCGAGTATGCTATCGGAGGTTATTGATCCCCGCGTCCGTCAAGGAGTCCCCTGGTCTTCTAGCCGCACCGCCATGCCATCCCCCTTTCATTTCCTCCTACTCGTCCACCCTCCCTCCCAACCCTCTTGAAGAAACTACACCGCGATCATCTCGCCCCGACATGACGGCCTGCATTTTTCACGAGTAGCAAGATTCTGTACGGTCCGACTGTTTCGCCTGTCTCGTTCGTCTCGTCTGTACAGCAGCGTGTACTGTAGCGTACGGAATGCAGGCGGACAAAGCTTGGACACACGGGCGATGATCGGTTCGGAAAGCGTTTCGTTGCGACGGGCTGCTTGTCTCGAGCGGTTGTTAGGAAACCAGTGGACAGAAGGATACGATGAGGCGAGTGCGCGCGTGCGCCTGGATGCTAACCCTGCAGCCTTCTTGTCTCGTTCGCGGGTAAAAATTCAATATTAATAACGAGGCGGGCTGAGGGAACGTCCGCAATGCGCCATGGCCATAAAACTCGGTTCGCGTTTTCAGTGTTGGCTAAGTCATAAGCCTGGCCAATGGCTGAGTCGCGGGGGGTGAACGCGATATGATGGATTTATGGATCTAATAAAAAGCACACGCGGGATTGGCCCTCGCGGAATATGACGGGCGGGGCTGCCGACACCCCGTTCAACGCAGCCACAACCGAGTCACCCCCTCGTCCGGTTTCCTACCCCTTGCTGCGACCACGAGAAGGGGAAATAGTCCCGAGTGGGGATGCAATCCTGATGTATTTCGCCTTCTCCACCCTTCTTGCCTTGCTTCCTTCGCTTGCCACCACCCCCATCCTTCGCTTGGGAACAGGTGAGACTCGAGACGAGGGGGTGAAATCGTGCTTTGCTGTGGCAAATGGACTCGACGCGACTCGACGGCTTGGGCCAGTTTTCGATACCGTTCCACGACTGTCCACCGACGTTCTGCCCTTTTGGCAGCAGGAATGGCACGGGAGGGGGGGGGGGGGGGGGCGGCGGCGGCGGCGGCGGAGTCGGCGGCCTTCTCAAGGAACTGCCCGACGAAATTTTCACTCCTAATCTTTGCCCACTGGTTGAAGATCATCTTTTTAAATTATTTAAATATAGGATATATATAAATATCGAGCTATCTAAATTCTCTATTTAATATTTCACTTACCAATATTTTTATTCGCTTTCGAACATTCTCCTTAATGTGCAAGCAATTTTTGTTTAATAAAATGGTGGAATAAAAGATCAAAAAGAATTGCCGGCATTGAGGATTTTGATAATTTCGTTAGAATTATTATTCTAAATATATATACATATTATATATATATATATATATATATATATATATATATATATATATATATATATATGCGTGTATAATAAATAATTTGATTAGTTTGCATTATTTTTGAAAATATTATTGAAAATATTATTTCCATTGAAAATAAATTGTTAAAGAAGTACGGAAACACGTTGGTAGTTATTCAGGACGCGTTCCTTTCATTTAGATCGTAATCACCGGCGAGAATTAACGATCTCTCGGTGCGCTTATACGTAAAAGGGCAATATCCCCTTTGTAGCGCTTCTCTCCCTTTTTATTTCGTTTCGCGCGAAGCTTGGCAGGAACGAGACCCGTGGCTGTACCCTAAACTTTCGCCTTCTTCGTCGAATTTGATTGTTGCTGGGAGCTGATGGCCACTCCATATCGATTTTTCCCTCTTGCTCGGCGCCTCGTCCGCTTATTTTCTATCACTCTTCGCTTTTCCCCCTCGTTCTTTCCTGCTTCTCTCTGGATTTTTTCGCGGTGACGATGTTTGTATTGGATGTTTTGTTAAGTTGAAAAGCGTTCGCTTGAAAAGTGGATACAGAAAGTAACACGAACATTTCAACAAATTCATTTTATTTCTCGCTGCTTAATCCTTCTTCTTGGTGTTAATAAATATTTATGAATCTCTCAGGCATTATTGATGTTGTATTTTCGAAGATATTCAAATGGACGAGTTGATGTACGAGCGTCGAAGTTTAACAATACACTTGCAAATATATTGTCCTAAATAATGAATATATGATAATAAAAATTGTCATATCTTGTATGCTAAGACAACACGCATATACGTGTTTATTTTTAATACTTTTCTGGAATTATTTCGATAAAAATTCATCTTAATCTCTTGGTCGTGTTGAAATTAATGAGTATGTTGAAGCGACCAAATTGTCGTCAATATTAGGTACACTTTGAAAGCTTTTCTCGTTTTTCTTCCTTATACTCTCTCTCTCTCTCTCTCTCTCTCTCTCTCTCTCTCTCTCCCTCTCCCTCTCCCTCTCCCTCTCCCTCTCATACGCGCGCGCGTATGTACATATAGGAGCTTGATTTAGGAAATTACTGAAAGAAGAGAAATTATGTAAAATAAATGGAACGATGGAAAAGGAGAAATAAGGAAACAAAGGCGTGCGCGTAGACTGATCTCATTCGGCGTCTCAGCCAGTGAAATCTTGAAGCAAAAATCCGGCCGATTAAAATCCCCGGAAAGAACTTCCCCTTATCTACAAGGACGGGAAGCTTCGAGCAAACTTGGCCTGCCCTTTGTCCCGGTTTGAAGGTGGAATTGTGAGTTACTCGAGCGTGGATATAGAAAGATAGACAAACGATGCCGGCTCGTCCGGCGATGAGGGTAGCTCAACTACCCGGGGATGTTTCACGAAGATGGGGTGGAACTTGCACAGATAAATAATATGTCCGTGCCATTCAGCCGGGGGTGGGGGGGGGGGGGTAATTAATTCGTATAATATGCCGCAGTTAAGTCGGTCATCTGTCTGCCCCTCTCGTAGGGAGAAACTCATCCCTTACCTCTGCAGCCACCCTTCACTTGGTCGCTCAAAGGTTGAACGATATACGCGCCTCGCCTGATCCTGGTCGTAACAACCTGCGACAACAATTCCATTTTGGTTATTCTGGAAGTTTGGTTAGAGAAGGAAACTAACTGAACGAAGTTTAGGAACTATATTCTTTTTTCATGAGAACATTGTTGACGATTGGAAGTGGTTTTACCGAGGATCTTTCAAGTCTCGTATATGTGATTTATCATATTGTTTATTAATCATGGATAGGCATTTAACGACGTTAATGACGTTCCCTAAGACAAGACATCTGTGCGAGTATTGCGATAACATATTGCACAAATATTGAAAATATCGGATAATCGAGTATGACAGGTATAAGGGATGAACTAATTACAGGCAATAATTACGGTAGCTTCTTTCATTTATCCTACTCATGATCGGTATCGCGATAAATGAATCACCGATTAATTATTAATTTGCGCACCAAGCTGATAGAAGTTGCAACTAATCGAGGACGAAACGTGTTAACAAAATGTCCGGTTCAGACCAGAAAAGGGGAGGACTCGGAGGGAAGAATCAAAAGAATCCCCATCGAGGCGAAGGGAGGGCCGTGAGTCGCCTGAAACTCCCTCCGAACTCGTCGTATCTCGCTTATTTATCAAGCAGGTCCTCCACGACAACGGGCGGGATAAATCTTTAAAAACGGCCCGCGTTCACCGGGGCCGCTGGCGAGCATAACTCACCCCTATCTGAAAATACATAGGTAACTCTCCGGTTTACTAGTAAACTGTTTACAGCGTGTTCCTCGGTCCGCGGGCTAGCCGTCTTCTCCTCTCCCTTTCTCTTTTCTCTCGTACTTGCGGATTGCCGAGCATAGGGCAAACTCCACGTGGCGCTCGCTAGAGAGGGTAACAGGGTATGCGAGCCGTTTCAGGCCGCCTTATCTAAACGCGTTGAGTTTTCGTCGAGGTGAGAGTCGGAGTTGGGGTCCCGGCATTGCTTAGCCGTTTATTCTTCATAGCCTTCCGAGCTGGCTGGCTGCTTGAACGACCGGAAGCAAGGGCGAGATCGAGATATAACTTTGCCAGATCGGAGCAACAGACTCTCCAATCTTGTCCATATTCACGGTTTGCCTGAATTTACCTAGATTAAACATGGCGAATTCAGTGTTTCACAATTGTTTATGGGAATTGAGGGTGAAGCATACTTTTATTACAGGCGAGTTGTTGAATCTTCCGTGTTCTTTGATTGGTTTCTCACATATTTTCGTATTTTCCTATCGTTAAAATCTAAATGCTATCTTATGGCAAAGAAGGTTTGTGATAAATACGAGAGGCGTGATTTTTCCTTTCAATTGTATGCGTTAAAATCCGTTGAAGCGTCAACAGTCTTCCTATTTGTCGTCAATATAATAGTTTATCAATCCAAATGGCGTAAAAATTTAGCGACAGCGGCAATGTTAAAACGATCGCCAGAGAATCAGGGAAACCAAATAATCTGTTATTATATGAAATAGAATAAGATTAAAGGCGCACATATCAACTTCGGAAAGTGAAAGTGAAATTGGCAAAACTTTGGCAAACTCGATAGAAATAATGATTTTTTAGCCGATTCGTTAATCGATCAATGTAAGGATTATCGATTCAATGTAAGGTTGGAAATTTGTTGTTTTTATTCCCAATCGAATAAAACGTTCCAATTATTTCGAGCTTGATAAATAAATTACAACGCGATTTGTATTCTCTCTCTCTCTCTCTCTCTCTAGAAACCCTTCGCTTCAGTCAATCCGATCGACAAAATAATCCAAGAAAAATTCGATTGAAACCTACTGATTATTAGAATGCCTAATTTATATCGTGTGCAATGTACAAAATTTATTCGTGCTACTTTCGCACAACTATAACGATAAATCACGATTAAGTAGTTAAATATAATATCATCAAATTGAATTTAAATTTCACACAATTTGTTGTTTAATGGTCGATCGGGTTCCACGCTTGTGCAGCTACTTTAAAATGTAATGTTCGCCGTATCACGAATTAAACAGCAAAAATTGATAATACCTGCACATAAAATAAAAATTCGAACGCCGCATTTTTTTATCGTTTACTGTTTCATGTGTCTGGAAATATGTAGTAATTCTCGATTCTCGTATAGAGTTTCTCGGTGAAATATGACGAGAGAGAGAGAGAGAGAGAGAGAGAGAGAACCATCCGATCGATCCAATATTTTTACATACCACGCCTGATATAAGCGCCGATACAATCTTATGAACTAGAAATCTGCGTATCCTACGTATGAATAAACATCCGTAGTCTAATTACGAGTGGGTATATGTATTTACAATATCAATTGCTGAAATATGATGGCGAAATAAATGGTATCCGGATCTGATCTACGCCGGCTCGTAGTCTGGTAGGGGTTGTTTCACGGCGATGAGGGTGGTTGGGTGGTGGACGGGTGGTGGACGGGCGGTCGAGGCAGGGGTAGAGCGGAGAAGCGGCTCTTTAATGGCCGGATCTCGGAAATTGTGCGCACATATATCTGCTGGCAGATTTATGAAAGTGCTTTTCTTCTGAAGTGGGGAAAGCTGCTGCGTCGCCGCGGCTGCTGCTGTTGCTGCCCCTGGCTTTGGGGTTGCAATGGCGCTGGAGAAAGAGGAAACACTCTCCTTGTCGCTGCTGGTGTGCTGCTACTGCTGCTGGTGTGCTGCTGCTACTGCTGCTGGTGTGCTGCTGCTGGTGTGCTGCTGGTGTGCTGCTGGTGTGCTGCTGGTGTGCTGCTGCTGCTGCTGCTGGTGGGTTCCTGGCGAAGGAGGAGGGGAAACGTACGCTTTACACCCCTCTAGATCTCGAAGCTGCGCCTTCGCTTGCTCTTGGTTCTTCCACCCCGCCAACTCACCCCCCTTCGCTACCCTTCAACCACCCCCAAACCCACCTTCCAGTCCCAAAGACCTCTCTGACTCTTTCTTTCTCCTCCTCCATCGGCCCGAACAGCTTACGTTCCTCTCCTTCTCGCCTCCGTTCCCGTCTGTTTCCCTTCTCTGCCTCTGTCTCACATCGGTGTAATTTTCCAGTGGGAGATTTATGCGACATTAAGGTGTGCGTTGTATACCTTACCGCCGCGCCGCCTTCCGCCGCGCTGATTTATCGAAATATTTGCCGAACGATACTGCCGTGCCGTTATTCTCACGGAGGGGGGGAGGGGAGGGCGGAGAGGGGGGGGGGGGGGGAGCAGCCGGGTGTGTTTTACTCTTCGGCTTATTCGCTTGGAAACCATCCCACCTCCTCCACCAGAAACTTATGGCTCATGATTCTATTCCTGATTTTCGAGACTCGTAATTTTCTGATCACTCGGAACTTATGAGCGTATTTTTATTCGTGTATATCGCACAGAGTGTATAGGTAAACGGAGATTTTGAGAACATACGATTATAGATGTCCAGGCGTTTACTTATAGGAAATTGAAGAGTGCGAAAACGCTTAGAATGGAAATAATGTGCAAGAATGTAATGTGTATGAATGTGTCAGAATGTGCAAGAATGCGTAAGAATGAGAAATAAATACAAAATATTCAAAGTATGTGCACTTGATGTTGCTTGTAACATTTATTTATGCATTTATGAGCAAACAATTACTCGTTTCGCCATTTTCATTCTTCTCCTGTGAAATCGCGGAATCGTACGAAACGGTGTGGCAAATATAATCGCTACAATTTGCCCCGCCATTCGTCCTCCGTTCACTTTCTCTTCCATAACACGCTCGATTCAACTGGAGAACAGCCGGCGTGGATGAAAATCCGAATGGAAATAAAAATGGGAATCGCAGTTTGATTTCCACTATGGCCATCATCCCCTTCATGCCTCTCGGCAGTTTTCCGTTATACGGGGGAAGGTTGCTCGTTTGAATGCATCACGAACCTGAATCGGTGTAAGTATAAAACAAAGCCTAGAGCCTGGAGTTCCAACCCCTCTCAGGCCTGTTTCCAGGCATGTGCGCGCTTTAGGGTCGCTCCTTCGCTCGATTTCCCGATGCCGCGTATAAATTGATACGCCAACGCGGCGCGCGGTGGGATTCGCGTAAACCGCGCTTCCCTTTTTAAACGGCCGATACTCCGCGGGGGTTGCTGCGTAATTTCCTCCCATTAAGGGCCGGTTTCTTTGTCGACTCCGGCCAAAGTGTACTTTTCGAGGTGAAAAATGATGTCGGCTTAAATTTTAAAGCTTATTATATTTACGTGTTATTGTTAGGACATTTTGGCGAACGTACAGCCTTCGCGAATGTAAATATTCTTGCGCGGAGGATGCATTGAAATTTACGATTATTTTAAGAGAAAGAATCTTCACTGGTGAATATATCGTTTATCGAATAGGTAGATTGTGGTAAGTTGAAATTTAAATGAACAAGCTTTTGAAGCGAATATGCCCGATGATGGAAAGTGGTGCGCATACAAATTTGTAATCGTTCTTGAAAGAGGTATTAACCCTTTAAAGGTCAAGATTTTAAATGACGAATCACTTTGTACCTCGTAGCCATTTAAACCACATAATCATTTCAGATTACGAATTTATTCGCGCAACTTATCGTTACCTACCATTGTTCGAATTAATTCACGGTGACATTTCTGTCAGGCAGGTAGAAGAGTATTCTTTATCCGACATATTTGAGGCTAAAAAGTTTCAAGATCGACGAAATTGTTTTAAGAAGTTTGTCTAACGTAACGTAAATGTTTCATCGTGATTCAAGAATAAAAGTTTTCAGACTTTGAATATCTAATTCATATTTAAATAAACAGTGTTCAACTAGGTATAAAAAGCTTCGTGCTTTCTTATGCCTGCACCTAACTTTATAATTAACTTGATAGTTCAAGTAATTATGCTTCTTCGAGTCCCGAAAGCAGTTAGATTTCTGGCGTTAAGAACCTAAAATTCATCGCGTTCTCACGTTAAACGAGACAGTTGTTCTAGCTATCACGAAATAAGATAGACGAAGAAAGACGATACAGCGATTCGTCGAGGCATTAGAAACCGATCGCAGATGGCGAAGATCATTCGTTGAGCGCAGAATTTACCGGAGCAGAAGTAACAGCTGGTGTGCTTGTGACAGCAGCCCTGTATCCTCCCTAACCGAGCCCCTGCAGCCTCACGTTTTCACCGCAACTCACCCCTTCTCTGGATCTTCTAGACGTTTCGCTGTACCTGACGTTTGCAATCTTGCTGAACTCTTGGAAAATTATAAGTCCAGACGATCCCGTTTTCTGCGATGGTTTACGTTCGTGGACAACTAACGAACCATCGCGCGACTTTCGTTCCTTCCGCCTGTCTTCTTCCACGAGCTTAGATAAGCTCGTCGGTGTTGTTGGTGTTGCGTTTTTTTTTTCTTCTTCTCTATTTTTTTTCTTTTTCTTTCTTTTTTTTCTCTTTTTTTTCTTTTTTTTTTTTTTTCTTTGAAGCAACGGAAGGAATTTATCGAGCGCTGATATCTGTCATATTTTACATTTTACATTTTAAAGGCGAATGGGGTGTAAGAGTGGTAAATGGCGTAGAAGCGGAGATTTTCAGAAGAAAGGTAATCGCTCGTCAACGGAACGACACAACTAGAAGAAGTAAATTGTGTAGGATATTGACGCGAAGAAGAGAAATGTTGGAGGTAGAAAATTATCCACCCTTATATAACGTTTCTGCTTGCATGTTTTTTATTTCCCACCTAATGCCTAATCTACACTTTACTTTACTTAACTGTAATTAACGAAACTTTTTGGTCTTTACGTTTAAATATTATGTTATGAAGAAATGTCGAAATGGGACTGGTTCTTCTATATTACGCACCGTTGTTTAATTAGTGCTACATGAGTAGCGGAACGTGGTTACGAAATCGAGTATGAATGGACCAAGGGTGAAACGTTATTGGTCCGTTAGTCCATCAGATGGAACCAACCCTTAGCTCTGAAATATCATCATATCTCGCCGATGATACGCCCTCGCGGTACGCTCCACCCCGAGAGACAATAATTTAAGAGCAGCAGGGTTGGCCGCAACCGCCATTGCTCGTGAGAGAAAGGGGGAGAAACGAAGCTCTGCGTTATGATGATGTGTCCATTGAAATTGTTTACTCTAATACCTTAATCAAATGACCAGTTTAAATAGAAACGTAATGTAAAGATATATATCACTATCTAACGACACGAATATTTTGTAATGTTCTACAAGTATTTATTAGTAAGGTATATTTCCGTATAGATAATAGTATTGTTACGTGACAGCATCACTACGACAGTATTATATTTGTTATTTTGTTATTTATTGTATGGAAGGATTATGAAATATTGTATTAAAGAAATATATCATACGATGGTAATATCACAGTAGTAATACAAGTAATTTATTTGTTTCGTTAAATCTGTAAGGCAATGATTCGAGTGAGAAATTAATGTGTTTGCGTGTTTACAATGATCGATATTCCGTAAAGCAGTGTTAAAATTTAATAAAACGCTTGAAGATAAACGCGTCATAATTGAACGAAGAACAGAGGAAGAGCAAAATCTTGACGTCACCAAGGAGAAATCTTTGGAAGTCTTGGAGGCCGCTAGGAATGCCAACCCTCCAGTCTCATTAACATCTTGCGTTTCCATCAACCCTTTACACCCCCGTGGTCCAAGGAGGCCGTCTTCATTCGTGCCAACTTCCTTTCATATCTTCGCACGGTGGAATACGTTTTCATACACCTATTAGAGGTACACGTATTATATCTCTTTGTAAAGTTTAATTTTAATTGTAATTATTTTAACTTTCATCTCTCGTAATAACATTCTGTCTTAATTTCTCATCGTTCTTAAATCTCTGTCTCTGTCTGTCTGTCTCTCTCTTCCTCTCTCTCTTCCTCTCTCTCTCTCTCTCTCTCTCTCTCTCTCTCTCTCTCTGTATTATATAAAATTCTTGCGACTTTCAATTGTATTATATGCGTATATATGTGTGTGTGTTCATTTCTACAATGTAATAATAATTGTAAAGTTTCGTATGGCAATCGATGCTTCTTTGAAGTTGAGAAGGAAATTCTCTGTCATATGTATTTTTTCATCTTCAGCTCGTGAAATAAATATTTAAATTCGACACGAAGATTTGCTGAAAGGAACAAGGATTTTAATCTGTAGATTGTCTGCCGAGAGTGTCATCGTCTTTCAGAGAACTCGAGGATTTTATAATAGATGAGGATCGTGCCTCCAATGTTCAAGGACCCATCCATCTTCAATATTCAAAGATGGCACTTCAATATTCAAACTGACGGAAGCTTGCGGATGGGGCGTAGTATGCAAAGTCGGACTATACACATAGTTATACTAAGGGGACATTATGACGATAACTTGATAAAGTCGTTTACTTTATCCCGGCTAGAATGAAAAAGTATATAAGGTTATCTAAGGTTGTCGAAGATTGATAAGACGATGATTGATGAACCAGTTAAGAATTAATACGCTTTAATCGTTATATTTTAAGACGCATTTTTTATTTAATGTGTTTAACATTTTTATTTGATATAAATTAATTTAATTTTAATTAATTTAATTGTCAGTCTTGTCAGTCTGGTATTTATTCTTAGGAGATATTAACTTGGACCGCGTCTCTCTTGAATTTCACGCAAATTATGGAAATAAATTTATCAAACTTTTTAATTTATATTAGAGATTAGGCGGATAGAGTGGTGATCACGAGAGAGTGGTTGTTGAGAGAGCGAAGATTTCATGAAAATTCCAGGAAAATTTCTAATCAGAAGCGGTAATTCCAATTGTACTGAAGGAGCGGCGCAAAACAAAAACTTGGTTTCGCGAAACGAAGGCGAGAGAGCCGGCAGTACGTCTAAAGTCTAAAACCAGCAGCATAGGACGGCGAATTCCTGCCTGTAGAATTTTCTTTGACGAATTAAGCTTCGCTCCCCCGAAGGAAGAGAAAAATTCAAGATGGAGAGGGAACAATAGCGGGAAATAAATTATGCAAGATTACAAAGAAGACACGGTTCGAGGGGGACACTTTATATTATCCGGGGACACAGCGGTAGCATAATTACTACCCTCCTCGACCCTCGGTTGTTCGTCGTTTCTAACCCTGGAACGGAAGAGAAGAAAAAGCGAAGGAAACGGCCCTGTTATGAGATGCGAGCTGGTTTTCTTGCCCAGCCAGTTCTCCGTGCCATTCTTCAGTAAGATTTCCCCAACGTAAACAGTCGAGGCTGGTTCCAGCACGGTACTCGACTTGATTCCACCCTGCCACCCTTCCAAACGAGCGAGCGCACTCCACTTTGTGTGCTCTCGGTCAACGGATACGCAAAACAGTCGAATTACGTGGACTTGTGTTCCAACACTTCAGTCCTCTTCTTTCTTCTCTTTTCTCTTTTTTCTTTCCTTTTTTTTTCTCCTTCTTCTTTCTTCTTTCGGCCGCTTTCGGGGTTTTCGAGAGCACTCTCGCACGAACAAAATACGATTTTTCCTGGTTTTTCGATGTCGTTGAAGGAGTGGAAACACGCAATTCGCCAATGTCCGGCTAATGGTTCATTTACAATAAACGGCAGCAATATAGTTCTCGTAAAATATTTTAACGCCGAAACGGACTTTAATATCCAAGACATTTTCCAATACTCACAGGCGCTACTTCGTACAGAATAGAATAGACTAAAGCGAATATAGATAGAACATGTATATACTTAGCAAATACATAGAGGAGATATTTTTAATAAGTATATCGTTAGAAACCCTACAAACCGATCGATATTACCGTATTGAAATCGATTTAGATTTAAAGTTATATAATTATAGGGCACCGTCTATATATATATATATATATATATATATATATATATATATATATATATATATATATATATATATATATATATATATGTGTATGTATGTATGTACGCCAGGATACTCAAAAAATATCATTTCCCTTTTCTTTCCAAGTACTCGCCGAGTATTAAAAACAATTTGCACTTACTAAACGAACTTGCTGATAATATATGTATCTGATTCTGCCAGTACTAGTCGCGAATAATAAAGCGAAATTGAAGACACGTAGCGGTTTGCGTTTCGAAAATCCGTCTTCCATCTTGGAACGAGGCGAACCGAGGCGATCAGCGGTACTCGTGTCTGAAAAACGCCGGCCGGTTTATACAGAGCAGTAGAGCAGACAATGCACACGAGGCAGGCGACCGGTCGCTATCCGCCTATTTGATGTTAGTACAACAGCGGCGCCGTGTTTGCGTTGAGGCCCATATTGATTGCCACCCCTGTCGCCACCCCTCACCACTGCTACACCACCATACCCCCTGTACAGCACCGTTCCGCTCTCTATGCTGCATAGAGAGAGCTACTACGTTTCACGTATACGCTCGAACCGAAGCCTGGTGCAACGAGGTTTGCGAGCCAGGTATACCAGCAACTAGTTACTGCTACGTCAGCCGGCGATATTAACAGCGACAGCATCGTTGTCAGCCGCAGTGCTGCCGGCCTGGATTAACATAAAGCTAACGTTACGCTTCTCTTCTCATGCAGCCTCGAGCTGTCTCATCAGCGGCCTAGTCCCACACTATCCATGCAACATCCTTTCAGCTATCTATCCTCACGATTCGTCCATCAACTTTCCGCACAAAGCCTCTTTGAAGAAGTCCTCCTCCTCGTCCTCCTCGTCCTCCAACTTCCCTCCTCGTCCAGTACCACCCCCTCCGTTCGCCCGCCGCCCGCGAACTGTGCAACGGTTTTGTGGCCCAAGTGTATCCATGTATAAGCGTAGGTGATGCATCGTCAGCGAGAAGCTTGTATCGCGTGTCGTGGATTGATCGGACAGGACGAAACCGTGGATGTTATTCGACGTTGAAACCATTGCTATCTATAGAGATACGCGTGTGTCTTGCAACGACATTGATGCGACTATATGGACGAGGTTATTATTTTCTTTTTTTTCTTTTTTTTTTTTTTTTTTTTCTTTCAGTACCTGTCGGTTTAATCTTTCAAGCCTGTTAATCTTTGACGGTGGAATTAGCGACTTTGTGAATGTTTGGATTTCACGTTTGTTCCTAATTTTTAATTGCCAACGTAATTATAGACGTTATACATTATTATTATCCTAATTATACACCTGAGGTTTAACTAGTGATTTGAAACTGTAGGCACGGTCCGATACGGTCCTAAAATACAGTCTATGATTGACACCGATTACATATGATATATCACATATGCGATTTTTCTACGCCTGCGAACAAAGGAAAAGACGAAATACAATGTTTATAATGCTCTAACCACAATTTCTATCTAGATTTCGTTCCTGAACTTGTATTCGACAAAACTATACGTTCGTGCTCGTACTCGACTTGCTAATCGTACATTGTGATAGATTAAGGGAAAAACGAAAAGGAATTTGAACGGAATTAAGGGGAATCGAATTAAGGAAATTTGGTACAATGGCTTCCATGATTCTCGAAATCAAGAAGCACGCATATTCGAAGGCAAAGAGCCTCTAGAGACAACACAAGCGAATAGCAAAAAGAAACATGAGAATTGATGCGGCTTTCGGTCGATCGCTTATGGCCGTCACGGGAGCAAACTCGTTAAGGAATCAATTGCCTGGGCACGACTAAGGACTACGACTTCAGTTGGCTCTCTTTTCCACTAGCTCGACGCAACAAACTGCCTGAACGAACTCGCAACGAGCTTCGAAGAGGACGGAACGAGCGTGGTGTCGGCCAACACCACGCATAGTCACGCACCAATGCTTTCTTTCCGTTTAAATTTTAGATACGCAGACAATTAGAACGATAAACTTTGTGCAATTTGATCTTTCTCATTTTTAGCGAACAACAGTGCCTCTTCTTCCCATTCTTTGAGATCCTTTTTCGAGACACTTTATTCAATAAGTCCTTATTTTATTGCGTTCATGCTGATCTTATCTTCAGACATTGCCGTATATACGTATTTAGCCGTTTGTTGATACGAAAGTATCAGTTTTCGATCGTTTTATAAAGTTTAATATACGCAATGCTATTGGAATATTCAAACTTTTGGTACAACTTTATCATACATCTAGTTAAATCTTATTGATCGATGTTTCTTTAAATGTATAAAACGAGTAACTGAGTTTACTAACAGCATAGATAGATATCTTTGGATATCAGTAATGAAATAACGATAAATTAAATATAAAATGCGATTTATGCAGTAACTTACTACGATTTTTTTTTTCCTTTTTTTCTTCTTAACATCAATGGGAAAGCAAGCGCTCGATGCGAACGATGTTTGATTTCGATGTATTATAAGTCAGTTTGCTGGAACTCGAGTGTTTTCAAGACAACTAGCTGAATTCGTATGAATACAAACGTAAAGTCGAGTAACTGGACTAATCTCAACCGGGCTTGATATAATTATACTGTTAAAGCGTTAATGTGACTCGGATTAGTGGAACTTGAACGACTTCAAATCAACTAGCTCGACTTACACGAACATAATAAGCTTGGAGTCAACTTATTGGAATCCGACCAACATTGGCGATCGGAAATGAGGCTTTAAACAAAAGAGACTCGTCGTACTTTGAAAGGGCCGGTATTCGGGACATGCTCGCTCGTATCTTTTAATTATTTGGCTAAACGGCCTCGCGTTACGTTAGTTATAAATGCGTCCTCCTCTGCATGCCCGGGCAAGCTTTATGGCCCTAAAACAGCTAAGTTGGAAACAGCCGCGCCTGTCGTATAAACTGTAAAGGGATTTAACTTTCCTTTCACGACGAGAGTCCTGTTAACCGGCTCGGCGTTTCCCTCTGTCTGCCTGGCGAAAATACCGGACAACCGGCCCTCTATCGCGCTAATCCTCCGTGTCGCGGAGTCCGTTGTTTTCCCCAGCTTTCATATCCCATTAGCGACATCGTTCCCATCCTCTACGAATTGCTGAAAAAGAGGTTAGCTGCGGCTATTTTCCGCGGTACTGGGCTGCCTGTGATATCGGTGGCGAGCCTGCCTACCCTTGGAGCTTCGGTCGGTCAAGCTGATCGATAAAGACTTCGAAATAGTTGACAATCACGATACAGGAAAATTGGAATACAGTTGCATTGGGAATAAGATATGAAAAGATGAGTCGTGTTTCGGTCAGTGAGAAGCAGAACTTTCTAATACCTTTAGACTAGTGTGATAAAACAACGAAACGAAGTAGCTTCGAGTTAACTGCAAAGTATTAAGATAACCGTTGCCATTTTAAATAAAACATATTTTTAATTTCTACTTTGTAATCTTAAATCGAGTTGTTTGATCACATATGAAAAATGTACATAGAAGTAGCGTCGTCTTAACCACGGATACGAATGAAATTCGCCCGATACTGTGTGTATTGTACACGATGTGTATTCTATCGTCACCAACGTATCTATACTCAAGTAGAAATTAAAGATTTTCTTTTATAAACCTTCTCTGTGTATCAACCATTTTCTCAACTCTCGCATCGAGTCCGTTTGAGTTAATTAACTTTGCAATAGATGTGCGAGAAATCGGTAACATCTAAAATCTAAATCCAACGAGGAATGAAAATGGAAAAGTGAAAATATAAAGGAATTGATCGGAATACGGAATACGCGTGTAGAGACGGTGTACGTTGGTCTATATAGTCTACAGTACACGATCTACAACATGGTCTACAAATGCGAATCGGTTGAATCGAACGACCGAAAATGCCTTCGGTTTCTCATCGGCGCACCCCATCGAGTCTTAATAAGGAAGCCCTAACGAAGCGAATGCCATAAGGTCTGCGATTTGGGAACGTCGCGTCGCGCCGGTTCGTCCCCGCAGCGTCGAAGAAAATGATGCGTGGGTGACAAATCAGTCGATTGAGCCGCGATACCCTCAGCCGGACCGGGCAGCGGTTGAGGCTCGAAGGGGGATGGCGGGGCTGGATGGGTAGCATCGGATTCTATCTTCACGTATTGATCAACGCCTCGCCACCCTCTACGGGGTGAAGCCCCGATCGCCACCCCCGCAGTTGCCGGCCGCAGCACAGGCCACTGGACCGACCGCCGGACTTGCTTGCGCGTGTGCGTGTCCATATAAACGCGCCTCATCTCCGTCCTTTCTCCCACTGCCGGTTCTCTCTGTATGAGTTCCAGCCTATGTGTGCGCTATACATATATACATATACATAGACAGTGACCGCCTGAACTGAACGCCCCCGGCTGGACTGGCGTTAAGTACCCTACACACGGTGAGACTTGCCTCGTCGTACGTAGCGGGACACCAGACTCTCGGATAATAATAATCGATCGGTTGAAACAGTACACGCTATATCGTCTTTCTTTTATACCTGTGCCACCATATATCTAGGTTTATCAACGCACGAACGTATTAATATAGCTTGTATTGTATTTGTAATTTTCCATACACGAATAATCGGAAAGTCTGGTAACTGTTTACTTTGCGACTAGCCTTTACTTGCTGTATGTCTCGTTTTACACCTTGCCTAACAATTCACGTCACGTTACGTTACATTCGGCAAATTATCGTATAGGAATTAACGTGGAAATATGGATTAGTTTAATTATTCAGATATAGATATCAGGTGAAATGGTAACCGGTAATCATCTGCGATATTGAAGTTTTAGAAATGAACATCTCGATGGGTTCGAACTCGCGGAACACCCTCGAAACCCAGTCTCCCTGTTTCTGGCCTGAAAACAACTATTCCAAAACATTCGTCAAATTCCTCGACCAAGAATCGATCTCGTCAATCGTATCTTGTGAATAATCGTCTAAAACGCGAAGTACGATACGAATATCTCGGAATGGCGGTAAAGAGACGCTCGTTTCGCTTGAAAAGTAAAAGCAGCACTATCACTAGCTGTTACCTATATTACTAGACAATCGGAAACCTTTGATGATTCGGAAAAGGTCTGACGATTCGCTGACATAATCTTTCTAACGCCATTGTAAGATTGAATATCCTACTTGCTGTCTTTAACGTTAATTTAGAATTATCTAATTGCATAGAATTATATACATACATAGGCCACTATGCTATAAACTCACAAAACTCGTCGAATTGTCTATGAAACGGTTGGCAGGAATAAACTAACATGCCCTGAAAAGCACGCGACGGCATTCTACTTCTTTCGAAATGATCCAAGACAAGAAGAAGAAGAAAAGAAAGAAACGGAGGAGACGTGATAGACAAGAGATATTGTCCAACGATCAAAGGTCTTCCCCCTCTTCTCGGTCTTAATCTCAAGCTTCTTCGAATTTGTAAAAAAAATCTTGGCTCGAAACGGTCTCTTCGAGAGATGGAACGAAAACTCGAAATTGAATAGAGTCAAAAGAAAAAGAGAAAATGAGAAAAGAAGAGAAAGAGAAAGGAAAAAGGAGAAAAGGATAATAAAGAAAGGTAGAAACGTTTAAATGTAAAATACACTTCAAAGCTTCCGCGGACGGAAATATCGAAAAACCGTTATCGTGACGAAATGGTTAAAAACAGCCGTTTGTCGGTACAATGTAACGAGTATTTCGTTCGAACTGCAGGCTGGTTCTCTGTGTTGCGATCAGATTGAAGCACGACTGTGTTCGTGTGAGTGCATACAAGCACGACCACCGCTATTGCTTTTTCCTTTGTTAATTACGCCGCGGCGTTCAGTTACGCCGCTCGGTTAAACCGATTATCGCGGAAATGTTATTGTCATTTTGCAGTTGCTGCAACGGGACAGCTTGTTCCTCAGAATTAACCGCAAAATATTTCAGTCTGTTCGATTCTATCGGATTAACGTTACGCTTCCCAATTTGACCGGTGTTGATCGGCTCTTCTGGCTCTTTACATGTTATAGCGTCGGTTTTCAAAAGCAGTGACACAATCTAGGAATGTGGAATTTTCAAGAAATTCGAAATAGAGAATTTAAAGTAGAAAATTCTTAACTTATTCAACGATTTAGCGGCGAGAGAATCTTTCTGCCGCTCGTACGTAACTTAGCTAACTTAATTAGTGTTCAGGTTTCGCAGATCTTTACTAAACTATCGTTTGCTATCTGTGGAAGGGGCATTATTTTGTCATTTTTCTAGGAAATCGATGCTATTTAAGCGGAGTAGTGAGCATACAAATAGATAACTTGGTATCTGCATAATCGTTATAATTATTAAAATATATATTGCGAAATCTATATATTATAAATAAAAGAAAAAAGTGAGAAGAAAAGAAATAGAAATAAAACTCTTTATAATACAATTGGGTAAGTTTGCTTACTATTTTCTTACATGTATACGCTTATATGTATGCGCGCATCGTCCCTACAAGTACCAAATAGTCCCTATAAGAATTTATAATAATTTTTGCCGAATATATAAATAACCATATTCAATGATTGGAAAAATGTATCTTCGCCAAAACTAAATACTTCTCCTGCGGGGAATAATCGGAAGATTTACAGGCATGAAAACGAATTAATTACCCATGGAATCAGTGTCGAAAGTTTGAAAGTTTTGCGCGGTTCGTTCTCACGTAGGAAACAGTGGGACGCTTGTTTTCTGTTCGGAATCTCGGGACAAACGAGTCGCTCGAAGGTGCAAGGTTGATCGTGAATGCTGACCGGCCTTTTTGCTCACCGTAAATTAGATTAGTTTCGAAGTTTACGGGTCGAGACTTGCAGAGGAGCGGTTGTAAGGTCGAATGGAGAAAGATTAAGAAGGAATTGCTGACAAATGAGTTACGTGTGAGGATACCGTAATGGGAATCGTTCTGTCAATTTTGTCCAAAGTTTTCGGAAACATTGGTGACCGTTTGTCGAATTTCAAATGCTGATATTTCTATGCAAATATTGATTCGATTCTTTGCCTTCAAACCAGATGATCTCTCTCTTAACGCCATAATGTATTATAGTTTACCATTTTTCAAGCTAATATCAACTTTATACTGAATAAAATTATATACTAACAATATTGTCGATCATGCGCTACTCTATCATATGATACTCAGCCTCTACCCTTAAACTTTCCCCTGGTTAATCTCAATTGTGTCTTTCTTAGATTCATCCTTAGGAAAATGCAGCAAGATAGTTGAAAAGGAGAAAAAGTAGAAAAAGAAGAGCAGGAGAAAGATTGCCGGAAAGTACGATTAAACAATCAATCAAGAAATTCTCATAGGGTGTTCCATCGGAATAGCGGCATTCCGTATGATCTCTTTCGGCCGGACGAGTCCTGGCCAAGCCTTCGTTACCGTGTAAAAAGACCGTCCGTGTCCCCGATCGAATTTCAGAAGAGCGGCCACGCGAAATTCCGGGTATTTCGTGGTCGACGGTCATAACCCTGTAGGAGAGAGCTAGCCAAGATGGGGTAGAGGCGTGAGGGTGAGTGGACCAGACAGCAGCAGAGAAGCGGAGAAGGATAGAGAAAGATGACGAAAGATGAACGAAGCAGGAAGGAGAAACGAAGAACATAGGGGAATAGAGATGCGAAAACGGGAAAATTCAGAGATACAGGAAACAGGGAGAAAAGATGGATAGAAAATGAAAGAGGACAGGCAGGTGGAGGACAGAAAATAGAAAAAAAAGCGGAGGTGATTGGTAGAAGACAGGAGGTGATAGAGAACAGAGAGGCGAAGAAACATAGAGTGGAGATGGCAAAATGATGGATGGAGACAAAGGAAGAGGAAAGGGACAGAATAGGAAGGAGAAGGAGAAGGAGAAGGAGGGGGAGGAGAAGAGGAAGAGGAAGAGGAAGAGGAAGAAGAAGAAAACAAGGAAGGGAGGGGAAGGGGAGGAACAGAGGCGAAGAGAAGAAAGCCACTCTCCGTTTCCTAATTCCTCCAAGTCCTCAATAAGTTGGCCGGTGAGGTTGGAGGTTGGAGGTTGGAGGGTGGAGGTAGGGGGTTGACGGGTGGTGGGTAGTGGCCGGTGCGGGTTATTGGATGGCCGCCTCGCACTTGTCACCGGCGCGGCGTGTGGCTATCGCAGAAGACGGGCTTTGTTGGAGGGGGTTGGACAGGGGTTGCAGTGTGTGCGTGTGTGTGTGTGTGTGCGTGCGCGTGTGTGCGTGCGCGCGCGTGCGTGTGCGTGCGCATACTATATAGTCGTGGAGGAGTTAGAAGGGCTGCAGGAAGGCATCATAGGCATTCCGTAAGACATACAGCCTTCTCCGTGGACGGTCGAACGGAACAGAGGGGTGCTGGTCACTGAGGGTGACCACCGCGTCAATACATGGGGTCGGAAAAAGGGGTTGCGCTTGCGCGAACCCCATACACATTCTGGCATACTTGCTGACCGGACAGTTTCACAAATCATCGGTGTGTTACCAAATGTATCTCTCGTTGTCAGATTCCTGGCCCGGACGATCGATTTCGGCTGCGAGTGAAAGGGCCGATGGATTTCGTCCATGCCATCACGAGAACTGATCGCTAGTGCCTCATGATTGCCGACTTTTTCCTACGTGGAGGCCGCAGGCTTTTTGTTCCAATGCGCTCGATCGACTCTCTGCTATCGACGCACGAGATCCATGTACACTATCTGCCATAAATATCGCGATAGTTTTATGGATTTCTGGAGATCTATGTGTCGTGCATATCGCGTAATACCTGTAAATATTATCAGAATGTACAAGTTGGTGTTTTCTTACGAAGTTGGCTGGGTATACGTTTAAACGATCCACCTGATATTTCGCATTGTTAACTAAATATTTGTTTCCCAAAATAATCGTGTCGTTATAAATCGTTAATTTATCGAATGATTAAATTCCACACGAGCATTTAACCAAACCTTTAACAAACTGGAAACAAAGTTCCTCCGAACGGTAACGTTCGGACCGATCGATCCTGTTTATCTTCTCATCCATAAATACAAGCAGGCGCGGTAAAAGAGGTCGCAATATCGCCCTGGTAATGTTTCTTCATTAGCACCAAGCAATCTTCTTTATGGCAACAAATCTTACGCCTCCGGTGACGCTGTGCCTGTGCGCCTTTTTTTTTTTTTTTTCCACGATTGCCATCCTGCAACATCGAACGAACGTTTTCGGCCCTCCTTTCGAGAAACGATTTTCTTCCATTCGGGCAATATATGATGCGAACCGACCAGTGTTTCTTCCCGGGCCAGCGCAGCGTCTCCATTTTTCACCGATGCCCCCGCGTCCTTCCTGCACTTCCACTTCCACCGACAGCCATTACGGAACTTAGCAGTCGTTAAACCGAGCATTGGATTATTCCCTGGGCTTATGGAGTTTTCGCCCTTTCTCCAGGTTTACGACCACGCCTGCTGCTTGTGATTTGCCGACATAACGCTTTTTACGATAAGGTTTCATATATGTACATAGGTAGTTAATTTTGAACGTTGCCTTGCTCATCAAAGGGCGCTCGAGATTTCTTTCTCAAAAAATTGCGTAAGATTTGCGTGTAAGCCGTTTTAGTGGCTTGTTTCGAATCTGTACCCTATTTCTATCGAGAATGGAACAATTTTCGTGCCTACGCATTCTGAATTGAATAGGTATGTTTCTGAAATTGTCGTAGTCATAATTAAACAGTAGTCCTAATTAAATAGTTTAGGACAAAAAAAGAGAGATGTCGAGAAGGTACGAGGTTATCGACAACTTGGCAACCATTGAACGATGCGAAGACCATTTCGAATAAATATATAAACAGTTCCTACGTTAACGAAGGAGCTGGTAGCGTAGTTGAAGTTTTGTTTGAAAAAGAAGGAAAGAGGAAAGGGAAGGGAAAAGAAAGGGAAAGAAAAAAGGAAAATGATACCTAAACGATGGCGTGGGTATTATATAAAACAATTTGTCTCTGAGAATTTCTGAGAATTTGTTAATACTTTGCTAACCGAGTAACACGAATGAGTTGTGCTGGTCGATTTGCAGAGATGAATGAAAATTTGGTGTGGTTGCTCGTCAACCGAACCAGATACGAATCGCGACTCGTGATATAATCAGATCCGCTGGCTAGGTTTGTCCTCCGGTCATCTTACGTCCATTTAATTCCTTTAATTTAGCGGAGGAAACCGTTACGGCTAAACGCTAATGCCGAGGACGAGCCATCCAGGGTGAGGTAACATAATGAAGGTTCATGGAGTTTCTTCGTTCGATCCTATCGTCCGCCTCTTTTCCGTGCCTCGCAAGGTTAACGTCTAATCGAATTATACGTACCAGCTACATTCAACCTTGTCCGAACCATCCCTAACTCGCTCTAACCGGACGGTACCCATAACGAACATCATCTTCCAACTTTGTTCGTCTAAGTTGACTTTTATGCGCCTCGGGAATCGACGACTCGAGTCGAGCAATTTGATCGCTGTGTATTTCGTGTTACGAGCTCGACACGTACGGTCAACGGATGTTCAACCACGGAACAAGCAAACGACCGAGAATTTCTACAACTTGTATAAGAAATGTTCGTTTGTTCGTTTTACGCGCCTCGCGTAACACCATTTATTTAACCGATGTTATCCGATATCGTCATTTATCCGATTTCTATGTGTTTTGCAGTCTTAACTGATTCATCTTGTCCCGCGTCCCCTTGATATAATACATTCGCGGTTACTAGAATATAACTATTTCATATCTGAAACTGTATTACTCGTTGTACCGTAGTTGGATATAATTGAAGCGACGCATGCGTCGGTAGCGATGAAAGCGTCGATCAATTTTTATACGAGTTTCAAATATTTGTAGCAGATAACTTTCCAATATTCCAAATTAACAGGAATCGAGGATTTCGATATATGTATATATCTGTTTCTAAAGGTTAATCTGTATTTCGAATTCCATGGTAACGGAATAATTTCGATGGCAAGAAAAGCAGTGTAGGAAGCGGCGGAACAGCAGGCACGAAGGATTCGCGATGCGACGAGGAGAATGACACGCGATGAACGGGACCAGAAGCCAGAACGAGACTGGAATCTACTCGTCTGACGCGATAACGAAACCTATCTCGTTTCGGTATTCTAATGGTAATAGGCATGCAGTGAATATTGCTGGCAGCATTCGACATTCGATAGATACGAATATAGAGGGATGCGAGAGCAAAATGAATGGGGAGTCAGGGGTTAATTTGAGACAACGCGTATAAATGTAGTTAATACTAGACGCAAGGGGAACGAATATCGGCTAGGGGTGCCGCTGCCGGAGATCCTGTCACCAACCACCCCCTCCTGCAATCGACACTCGTATGCTACATCTGTCTCGATTCGCGTATTAGAAGACGTCTGTCGTGCGTGACGATGCGAATTTTCATTACGATATACGTATACATATAAAAATACGTGCACGAACTCGTGCTTAGTTTTGATAGGACGTAATTTAGTTGGAAGGATTCTGGGCGTTATTTATAATAATAAATCTCTTGTAATTTCGTGTAACGTTCAGCAAAAGGTTGGGGTAAAAAAGAAAGAGCGAACACGAGTGACACACGTTGGTAGAATTGCCTCGGTCCCCGTCTAACCTGGTTTTCGCGATCACTCGAGACGAAGCAACAGTGGGAAAATTACTTGCAGACTTCTCCCTCTTACGAGACTCAACTACGAGTGTTATCGCCGTGCTACATTGATAACGTTGCAAGTTGATGAGCGCTGTTTTCGTTGATGCTTTCCTCGATACTTTCTGATTCCGATCATTTCAAATTTTATAGGACTATTAATAGATCGGTTGGAAGAATGGTATATACTGATAGTGTATCATAGTACAGATCGTAGCAGAATGAGAAGAATTAAAATGGCTTCACAGTTAATCATTAGCCTGTCTCTCGTCATCCCTTAATCATTTAAATTTCACCATGCCGAGTACCCTTCTAATTTGCTATTCATTTTCCTCGTGATCCATCCTAAATAATCCCCCTCGAAAAAAACAAGCTGTCCATAGTACCACCGTCTGTCTTCCCGGCTTCCTTTCGTCTCGAAACGCCTCGTCACCGGCTACGTCCACGCGTATACGAGACAGAGGGTCGAGAAAGGACCTGGGTGTCCGCTTAATGTATTCAAATCGCATGCCTCCGTCCCTGTTCGCCGGGCGTCGATATATTAAATGGAAAGATTGCAAATTTCCCGACATAAAGTGGCTAGCGTAAGTGTAATGGAGCGAGGGGTGAGGGTTGGACCGTGCCTCGGGAAAGAAGAGAGAGAAGACTCGTGAACGATCGTGCGAGGGGCTGGAAAACAAAATCCCGAGAAGCATGCGGCAGACGGCAAAGGAAGCGTAAGGTACCCGTTCACACTGTGATATGCAACGAAACGGTTCCTTGTACAAATATCAAAGATTTTACGGATGTAGAGTCGAGGCGGTCGTAACGTGATTGACATTTTCCTTGAGACAAGATTCACTAGGTTTGCCCTCTGAAGCGATTCTCATTGATTTTAATAATATTCGCCCAAGTGGCAGTCTCTATATCTACAAATTAGCTGTAGATAGTCAGGCAGTAAAAAAATACCTTTAGAGTTGGGAACGTTGTATATATATATAGGTAGATATGTGTATTACACGAGTGGATCGTTTTTATACAGTATTTTTCCTATAATTACGGTAATGCTTTACGCAAAGGCACAACCGTCGTCCAGTGAGATTCATTTTTTTATTTTATTTACTTGCGTGGGCCGGTGGAACAACAAACTTCTTAAAATTCAAAGGTGGGATGCCTTTTTCAGGAGAATTTATTTCATTGTTTCTTTCAAGTTTTCCACAAAAATGAGAAAAAGATAACTCGGTGTATAATCCATCCGTCATGTCGTCGTATAAATGACGCGATGATCCGAAAAGGAAATCGATCCAACGGTTATTTCAATTGGGAACTCTGAAGACTCTGAATTCATTGTGAAACTTTCTCTTCGATGGGCAACCGTCGTACGCGAATTGCAATCTGTTTGTCACGTGGTAAGACGTGGAAACCGGACGGACTTGTAGATACAGGTACAGGTACATGTTACTGAGATGGTTTCGCATGTGACATTGTCTCATGTTGTCTTGTGTAGGGTGCTTAAACGAGAAGAAAGGAGGTGGCGGAGAGAAAGCGGGGTCAATCTGGGGCTAATCAAATCATGCAGGATCCGACGCCATGGGGGGTAACCCCGTCCACTTTGTTATATTGGGAGCCGAGTGTCCCGGCGCGGGAGCAGATTGCTCGGCCCCGCTTTATTAATTCCATCGAGAACGACGGGGCGCCGAGACGTCAAATCTGGCCGGTCATGTGGGTAATACGGCGTCGGGACGCGGTGTAATCACGGGCGATACGCGCAGCCGCTAATCGGGCCATCGTTTTTCTCTTCTGTTCGCTCAGACGCCCCGCGTGCGCGAAAAAGGGCGCCCGGGACGCTCGGCACATGTTTAGAGGGTGAGAAGCGACGAGCAGGATCCTGTTGGTGCCGTACACCTTTTTGTTGGGGTGCTTTTGGTCCGTTGAGAGGGCAATCGTATCAAGGGGACAGGTGCGCCTTTGGCTGTTTCTTTTAGCGGGTTTACAGGTACTTGAGGCTTGTATGTTAATATATATATATCATATAAGCCAGACAGAGTATCTTCTTTCGGTTGGTTTGATGATGTTTCGGCGGATATTTTTGAATGTGTATGTAGCAAATTTTCTTTGTAAAATTCAACTTTGATTCTCGTTGAACGAGACATTTTCTATTTATCGTTTTTCCTATGAATGTGGTAATTTCAAATATGAATGATGAAATAATCTTTAATCGTTTGCGTTTACGTATGGCCGTTAGTGAAACACGCCATCTAAGAATAAAATAGCATACGAATTGCAAGGTAAAATATTTACGTACATTTGTGGTACATAGCATGGGAATTGTATAAACGTAGGCGCGTGTTTCTCGTGCGCTGAATTTGTATAATCACCATTAGCGTTAATGGACTTGTCTCCGTACCCGATCAGTCGATCGATCTCATCTATCCGCCGCCAGTACTAATAATATATAGTAACGAATAGGACCATTCTTCCAATCGACTCGATCCTACCTCTATCCATCGGTGTTAATCTCGTTGTGCTGATCAAACCGCAAACACATGGATATTCCATTTTAGAAAATATAATGCATACTCGGCAATTGCACCGATTCAACAAAAGGGCTTCGAGTCTCAAAGGAACGACTTGGATAAAAGCGTTTCTTGGAAGCAGGACTTTTCTCTGAATACCGTTGCAATTAACAAGCGTTCGTGTCGTCGAAGAACCCCAGCCTTGGTGCGTATCAGCGAGAACGTGGCTGGCACGGTTCGTAGAAGATAAGCAAAGCTCGATGTGCCGTTGCATATTGATTGACGGTGCTAGGGATGAGGAGGACTAGGCGGCGAAGAACAGGGGTGAAACGGAGAACGGAGAACGGAGAACGGAGAACGGAGCAGCCGCCGCGCCGGCAGAAGGTGTAATGAAGCACCGCGCAGACACACCGTCATGAATATTCATAATGTAATACCTGAGCTGAACCGAGTCGAGGCGGGGCCAAGTCTCATCATCTAGGCCTTCTGCTATATTAGACATCAGCGGGGGAGGGGAAGGGGAAGGGGGAGGGGGTAGACGATTTCACGGCCACGAGGATTCACCCCTTCCTCCTCGAACCCTTTATCTACTCTCTGTGTCATCTACGTTTCGTCTTTAATCATTAATCCGCTTATCGAAATATCGCTTCGTGCTTTGAGATGTTAGTAGCGATGTTATCGATAGCCAGACCGCGGATGTTTATGCGTTTATGAGGAATTTCAAGAGGGAAAGACCTATAGAATAGCCGCGATATATGCAAAAATATTAAAGATATACGAAACAGAGTGTAAAAAGTATCTTTTTGATTGTTGGTAAAAGTCACGAAGCCAGATAGATTAAATTAATAACTAAATTAATAACTAAAAAGATCTCGTACTATCGTATACCGTAAAGATACTTTTACTGATATATCGATGGTATTTTTCAATTTCATAATAAGCAAGTAAGTTGAGTGGCAGATCCGAAGAAAGCACCCGATGCGTTTTACTGCGATAAATGACACGTCCATTTAAAGAAGATGTTGGTCGAAGGTGTTGAAAGAAGCTTTTAAGGAGTTAATTAAAAGTTTGCGAACGACATTTGCATGCGAACAAATTGCGAAAGTAGATTGCTGTCGGTTCGAGTCGCTCTTTAATTCGATTGGATGATGAACGTACAGAGCGTAGCACGGTTGTTTCGTTCAAACAGATACGCGCTTCCTCGAACTAACGAAAACGATTATCGAATTCACATTTTTACGTTGCTAAGCTTCCAATATCTGTAAATGAATGCTGCTATCTCACGAATTTCGACCTTTAAACTACGCGTTAAGTTAATTGTTGAAGAATTTTTGCGATATCTTTATCACAAATTAGTATTAGCTGATTTCCTAAAGAATTGGAATCCTTTTAAAAATATGGACGGCGTACATGATATTCACCTTGCGATAATCTTTCCAAAATTCAAATTACACGTGTCTCGATCGAAGAAAAATCAAACATCAAGAAAATACGATTTATCTACCAAATTGTTCCATCTATTAGAGTCGGTTTGCCAAAGCTCTCGAGACTACTCGCTGCTGTCTCGAAGCAATAGCCATTTCTGACTGGAACGATCGCACGACCAGTGAAAAGCCGCGTCAAAAGTTGTGCCCGATAACGGATAAAGCCACCCCTCCAGAACCGCGTAACTTGGGCAACAGTCGCGGAGCGTCTCGATTCGTCGTTTGCATATGAAAAAAAGTTGTAAGCCACGCGCGCGCTAGATCACTTCTTAACTCGGTTCGATAGTCGCGAGGCTGGCTGGTAGCAGCGGCGCTCCATCAGGCCAATATCTGTGCGATATTGCCGTTTTATGATAATGTTATCAGCGCCCGGCCCCCGATGAGCTACCGTGATACCAACACAACCGCGGTTGCATCGTCACGCGCACAAACGTATGCGTGTACGTGTCCCGTCGCCAAAGAGACACACGTATGTACGCAGCCTGGTTTCATCAAACCGGGGATTTAGTAATCTGCCGAGATTTATGAACGCCGGTTCATCCCTTCGTTCCGCCCGGCATCGTTCCTGCTGATTGTGCCGCGTTCACCCGCTCCTCCTTCCCTCGATTTCGTGCCCGCCGCCTCGACACTCGTCTTCCAGGGTTCCCTGTGAAACGAAAGCACCGCTGTGTTCGATCCTTTTCGATTTTTATCCTGACTGCCACGGAATCGAGAATGCCCGTGGTGCTTCGACTTGTTCGGGGTGCCGTTCTTTCAACGTTCGTTTCGTTGGGTATTTTGACGAGCTGATGGATCGGATTGGCATCGTTGAAACATATATACACACACACACACACACACACACACACACACACACACACACACACATATATATATATTTTTTTTTTCTATTTTTTCTTTTTCAGATATTGGGATTTCCGTGCGTGATAGGCACGAGATAAGCACCAGTTAGGTCTTTACCGTCTGCATATCTTAGCTTTTTAATTTCACATTAACCGTATGATGTAGCGTCTGGCAACGAGGGAACGACGAAAAAGTTTGACCACTATTCTCTTATAATCTCTTATAACAAGCACCAAGATACTTGTTGATTTACTCGTATCGTTTGTTTCAGAAAAATTACATCTCTGGTTCCCGTTACGTTGCAGCGTCTTCCCTGTTCAATAGGTTCAGAAATCAACCAGGTCTGCGATTAAAAATTCTAGCAGTAGCCGCATTACGATAACACCGATATTTAAAATTCATTTGCCTAGCGTTCGTGAAACCAAGGCTACAGCAGGAACCGAGCCACTTGCAACCACGCGGCCGAATAGAATTATAAACACAACGTATCCCCGCTAAGAAACGGTGCGCGGAAGCAACGGGTAGAATGGAGGATTGGAGCGAGTCGAGTGCACGATTTCTCCGCAAACTGGTCTCATATCTACCCTACTGTTGGGCTAGCATAATCCCCCTCCAAGAAGCAAAGAGCTTCGCGGAAAAGCTCGTGTTCCGGGGCCACGGGTAAACATAAATAGAGAATAAAGTTTGGGCGGCATTGAGCCGCGTCTTTCAGCTTATAAAGTATTCGCAAAGGAGGAGCGAGTCGATGGTATGGGGTTAGAGAGGAACGGAAGGGTTGCGAGGAAGGGTTGCTACGAAGTAGGACAACGCGTCGCGGTCGCGGAAGCGCGACGAGGATCCACGGTTGCGAGGGATTTTAGTTTGTTCAAGTAAATTATATTCAGCATGGTGGATGTGTCACCCTCTTCGCATCCCTCTTCAACCCCTGATTTTCGACTGTATCCCGTCGACGCAGACGCCAAGTATACCCGCTCTCCCTCCGCGGCCACCCCCGCGTTCTACGCGTTCTACGCGTTCTACTCCCAAACCCCCTCCCCCCCCCCCCTCCCCCCTCCCCCCTCCTCGCTAGTACTGCCACCTGGCGGACTTCCCTTCCTCGCCTATCATGAATTATTAATTAATTGTTTCAACTAACGGCGTAATTTATTATTCAGCTCTCGCGACGCGACGGCTGCCGCGTGCCGATTCCGCGAGCGATATCGGGGAAACGCGAATGGAAAATGGCTTTCGGCTGGTTGAATTTATGGCGCGTGTATTTCGAGCCCGCCTCGAGTGCCGTTTCCCCAGGGATCGTTGCGTATGCGAAGGTACGTATCAAGGAACGGCTTGCGCTTATTCGCTAAGGGAAGTGGATGGAGCAAGTTATCTGCCTCTGTCATATCTTTGTTGAGATTATAAACGGAGACACGTGCGTTATTTTGAACGAGTAAACGATCTTTCGTCGAGTTATCGTATTATTTGGGTATAGAATGGAATAAGATTTTATCACGTTTCTATCTCGTTACGTATCTCGTATTTGAATGGACGATTTCTACGATAATGTCTCGGATAGCTGATTTTCTCCGATTTACACCGAAAATAAGCTGATATTTTTATATTCACGCGTGTATGATTTACGTCAATACGATGCTGGCGCATCCCTAAGAACACGGTATCAGCGAGTACGACAATTGTGCAACACGAAAACACGATACTTGGTAAATGGAATTACAAAGTTACGAAATTGCGAAATTACGAAATTACGAAATTACGAAATTACAAAATTGCAAAATTACATAGAATCGAGCAAAGTTGCAACGAATACAGGGATTTATCCCGTCGCTACGTGGAAGAAGAGAGGAGAGGCATTCACTCCCTTCGCTTTACACGTAAGAACCATAATTATTTGAACGCACGAAACAAGTTTCACCTGTTCGCGGCCGTTGCTTGGCGGTTGCTTGGGCAAATTAATATTTACCTTGCTTGGCACCCCGATATACGAAGGCATCGCGCTTTCACTCGCTTATTAATGGATATCCCACCCCCTAGTTACTTCTCTACTCGTGGCTCGACAGACACGCAACCCGCAAACTTTGATAACCGAGCAGCCAATTTCCGGTTGCGGTTCGTTGACTGGTTACCTGGAGCGCCCGACTCATCGCATCGGTCTGTTAACTTTCATTCAGATTGACGTATGTTAATTCGCACGACAATCTGCTTTACGCTATCACAAGTGACCGTTTGTATGTTTTCTTCAATTTTCTCGCTTACCATTTCCTCGCTGAGAACATCTGTCGGATGTTCGAAAATGTTGAATGTTGCTTAAACGGAAAGTTCAATCGTTAATACGCTTTGTATCGGGTTATCTACCAACACGTAATAAGCGTGTATTTATCTCAAGTCTTTGATTATTATTACCTTATTTATTAATATTATTACATTTCTTCGCAGATTCGAATCATTACATTTCTCGAACGCAACGATCTTTCAGTTTATTACTAATTCGAGATCAATGCTACGGAGATGCGCAGTATCTAGCAGAGTATATTGTACGTAGTAGGTAGGAATTGTTGGCCATTTGACTTATTTCTAAACTGACTTTTCCCATTCATAGGACTCTAATGTAGAACTATGGAGAACATATAGCGATATATGTATACGATACACGATATACGTTATATACATGTATCGCTGAACGTCGACGCTAGATAGTCGATTTTACTCGAGAATAATGAGTTCACTGGCTGAACTGCGTCGAGTCAACTGTCCATCGGAGCATAAATTTCGGGCATTTGTACGTCAATCAGGTGAGGAGTGGGAAATAAATGTTTCAAGCGTGCGATTCGAGATGGGACGGCTCGAAGGCAGGAAGGCCACTTTCACCGAGGCAAAACGTTCGCGTGACGGCCGCCATCGGGTTGCTGATTGTTTGAACAAAGCAGTATGATGAGCACCAAGTCCCGGTGTTGGCGGTTTACGTGACGCCAGCCATTACGGTTCGAACCACTTAATTATAATATCGCCCAGAATTAAACTGTGCTCGGCGCGAGCACGTACTTGTACCGCAATTATTTCCTAGGGCCCTTTCTCCCTCCCTCCCTCCTCTTCCTCTCGTGTTATTACACGCAAAACCAGCAAGGAGTTCGGTTTTCGATTCCAAGACACGTGATTCGTTCGAAATGAAATGGCGGCCCCGATAAATCGGGAATCGATGTCAGTGAGGATGAGCTTCGACGAACGGGTTATCAGGCTGGTTAAAAAGTGATTCATTGGCCGCGGCGCGGCGCGGGACACGTCAATGCAGGAGAGCCTTGGGGGCAAATGAAATGTTAGGCTCCTTTTCGACTAGCAGAATTAAGGAGATATCGAATGTCGGCTGGGGTAATTGTAGGCAACAGGAGGATAAAGTTGAAGAGAAGACTTTGACAGTTCTACAAGTTATAAAAGTATTTAGGTTTGGGATATTTAAATCAAATATTTGGCGAATGATTAGTCATTATTTGGAAAACAAAGTGCTTGCTATAAATTCATTTTCGGATTTTAATTTATTATTCTATTCGATTGAGGATTAAGAAAGGTGGTAGAATTTTTCGAAGCCGGTGTTCGAAGACTTTGAACGTCAATGCAAGCGATACGTACAACTATATGCCTACGTAATACGTAATGTTGTAACTGATAAAATATGCGTATTATAATAAAAGAGCAATAATAAAATAATATAACAATAATAATAATTGTTTAAACTTAATCTGCCGACTTTATAGAGAGATAAAAAGTACCGTTGCTAATTATTAATTCATCGTTAATTTCTATACTAATGGCGTAATACTAGATACTGTTGATACATATCGACCAAATTGCCGAGAGAATGAACGGTGGCTTATATGATTCCGGTATTCACAAACGCTCGGATTCTTTCATCCGACGATAAATCAGAGTTCGATCAGGAAAGTCACCAATCATCCTTATCTCTTTTGGTCATTTTCGCGTCATCGGCGGAAATGGGCGAAATCCCACGTTCTTTATGGAGCGACAGGATGTCGTGGGCCAAATGGAAGCCGGATCATCCAGAGATAACAGGCTGACAGTGGGCATGAGAAAAATTAGCCATGTACGGCTGTAATCCCGTTCAATGGCAGGAGGACGTATCGAATGGCCGATCCACGTGACAGGAAGCGTGTCGAGAATTATGCTACATCCCCGGCTGCGCTGCACCAATAGATCATTAAGTTGTACTACGGCCTGTATTATGACAAGACACCCCGTTACCCAGGGGTTGCTGTCGGCTGCCAGGCTGCCAGGCCCACCAGACTGCCAGACTGCCAGACTGCCAGACTGCCAGCCGAACCAGGGTTGGGGGAGGGTTGCTCGCTTTTCCACGTCGTCACTCCTTTTCAAAGAAGCCACCTTTTTGATCGGCCGAGTAGGACCATTTAACACGGGGCTTTTAGCATTTCGCAGACCTTTAATTTCCCTTTTGCAGATTTCTACGGTTCTCTTGTTCCTTTAACATTTTCTTTTCCTTTGCTCCCTTTGCTTCTTTCAATTTTCGCGCGTTATGCGATTATATTAAGGCCGACGATTACATTTCCGCCTAGGATTAAATGCAGTAGAGATTAAAAGTGCTCTTATGCGTAGCTCTTGCATTCGTTCTACCATCCTTGATACAATGCGCGTATTGATAAATTGGTAATTTACCAAGCTGTTTGATTTTTCCTTAACAATCATCGAACTGCGAATATTTATGTAAATGCGTATTAACGGACATTTGTTTCGTCATTTAAATAACTACTTACTATTATTATTATTATTATTATTATTATTATTATTACCTAGCGAATATTATGCTTTTAATATTTCCCGCGTTATCGTTACGTATTTCATTTACCGTATATCATATTTATCGTATTTGAAGTTGCCACAAACTGTCAAGAACGCTTTCTGATACGAATTACCGTGTTAAGGATCGACGCATTCTGCATTTGTTCAGTTACTATTAACTCACCGAAGATGGTAACGAAGGCAACATAAATAAACTAAACGTCGTTTCCACCCAAAGCAGGAGGACAGAAAATATAGCCAGCTAGTGTGGCCATGATGGATGGCACTGTACGATGACCGTCCGCGCGTGACGTAAACGCATATTATGTAGATTATGGGTGTTCATCTGAGGATCAGATATTCGGGGCATTTAATAATGCTGTTCCTTGTCAAAACACGAACCGTGGCTAACCGAGGGTATAACGCGGATAAATTGCTCCGTGGAGAAAGGCATGGGGGATAGGACGAGGGAAAGAGAGACGAAAAACCGGAAAAATCGGACAGAGATCGTTGAACGAGAAGGTGAGAGGAGGATGACCCTCTTCGACCCTTGTCGCGGCTATTATTTGTTACCATCGGAGAATAGCATAGGGGTGTTTTAATATGGAACCGATGCCTATACCACAGATTTACGCGTAACTGTGCAAACAGCGAGTGATCCCCGGACTCGTGAACCCGTGAAACTAACCGTTGCTAGATAATATCGGCGATGACAGTTACCAAACGATTCTGACTGCCATGCACCATGACAATTCGAAGATGAAACGTTTATGTACAATGGAGGATATTTTCCAATATTTTATCTTATTAATTCCTTTCACGTCTACGACCACTACTAATCCGTTAGAAATTCTTTAATAAACTTTGGAATAGTTTCTATCACGTTTCTTAAATACTCAATTGATTGCGAGGGACAGACCACGGATCAGTTCTACGAGTGGCTAACGTCCAACCTCGTAAAATATCTAGTTGATACGATTACTTATTTAAAATTACTATTTATTCTCTTTGTCTCATATAAAATCTCCTCCAGACTAAACCCTATGCCCTCGTTTCTGCATTCTACGGTTCCGTATCCTCAACATCTGTCAAGGATCTGTTTAATTTTGCACATACCTCAAGTACGACTTTACCGTTTTTCATTTCACCGCTTGTCACCGTATTAGATGGCCTAAATTTTCCAATTAATTACCCAACTTGTAATATTTCCCGCTGCGATCGCGTTATTACGATCGATTCGCTGCGTCGTTACAATATCTGTTTGACGAAATACAATCCTCCGGTGCATCTTCATTACGCGGACAATTTTCGCCCGTTCAAATATTTCCATCGACAGTTCCGCTTAATTGCTACCCGACAATTCAATCGCAAAAACGAAAAAAAAAAAAAAAAAAAAAGAAAAAGGAAAAAAGGAAAAGCGGTAGCAAAAAAAAAAAAAAGAAGGGGGCGGACAGAAAATTCAAAAAACAACGTAACTCAATCTCTCTTAAAACGAGCGTCCACGCAGCGAAACGTTTAGCCGACGCGTTCCCGTTTTTGCTAAAAAATCCCGCGTGGCCGGGGGGTTGAGGGTTCAATGCGTTCATCTATTTTTCATTCCAACTGGTCCGGTACCGGGTGGTCCGACGGTGACAATCGGTGATCACAGCTTTTCAGATGGCCTGGAAAAAGCTCGAATCGGCCCGGTCGAAGAATTGCGCGGCGCACCAAAAATATTCAATGGGCGAAAAAAAAAAAAAAAAAAAAAAAAAAAAAAAAGAAAGGAAGAAAAAAAAACGGAAAAAGAAAAGTCGGTGATTACACGTTTGCATCATTGTGATCGGCTTGGATCTTTACAAATTTTTTCGAAACAATGACACCCCTCTTTCCCCCACTGCCTCCCCCAACGGCCCCGGAGACCGTGGATTTCCACTCTGACGTCAGTTTTGATCAAATATTTGCCGAACAGAATGAAAGTCGCGTAGCCAGCCGGTAACCATCGATCGATTCTTTATTTCGTACTCTTTTTACGTTTACCTCCGCTCATTTCCTAAGAGCTTCCAAAGATATAAACACGGTATTGTAAATATTGGCTAAGGATATAAAAATTGTCGACGCTGGGATTTAATATAAATTGCAAATTGCTAGGTTCGTGCACGTAAAGTGGCGGATAAAATCGTTTGTAATGCTTCGATTCAAGCCGGCTAAATGGCCGAGAAGGAAATTAAATCGCATCTTGGACGTATGAGAAGATACGAAAGGATGTCGACGTAGAATAATAGAGTGGGAAGGGAGATAGTTTTTGGATCGATCGAAATCTGAAACTGAACTTGAAATGACAGTTACTCGGTTTGTGACAATGGCAAGGATCGCGCCGTATAATTTTCAGTTCGAAATCTGTCGTCTCACGAACAATTCGAATTTCAAAGTTCGAAGCGACGAGTTTCCAAGTTTGGAATCCGGTATGTAGCAGGGTGTACTTTGAATTTCGAAACGATATGGCGAATTCTAATTTGAATCCGTTTTTTAAGGCCGCATTTTCGGAAACGTGATTTTATCTGCGTTATATATTCTTTGTTACACATCACGTCATGCATGTTTATTTGATCAGAGCCAGGATCCTTCATCTGGATCGTATCGGGAGGTATTATATATTCATATATTTTTGTATAATTTCTACGCTACTTTCGCGTATGCTTGCTGTGCGGTTTATACGAAATAAAATATCGTTTCGTGTATCTTTTGTTCGAGATAGTTGAAAATTCTTTTTAGAACGATTGAATATGCATGAAATTGCGGTGATTCTCTTTCGAGGTTAAACCGATTCGTTTCGCAGCCGAAGCCACGTACGATATTAATAGCGTTTTTGAAAAGAATGCTACTAGAAAATTCGACGAGTTACCTTGCAGCTTTTTTAAGCGTTGAAAAACGAACAACGACGTAAATTGGCAAAGGTTTGATAAAGATTTGAGAAGAGAAATAAATTTCAAAGATAGTGGCCGAGATACGATTGTATCGTATTTCAACGTAATGATGAAAGAAGGTCCTTGTTCGGCGTTTGGCTCGTGTTTTTGGAAACATTTCACGATCTTGCCACCTAGGCAAGACGTCGAGATGTCGTTTCTACCGTTCTACGTAAGTTGAGGCCGAGGCTTCGAGATCGGCGAGCGGAATGCGTAATCAGGCAAGATTGCATTAGTACAGCTAATTAGTCGGGCACAATGCTCTGATAATATTATAGAACCGCGACAAGCAGAATTCAACTACTCGGTTATTCATGTCGTACTCTAGTCATGCTCGACACGCTCGGATAAACAGTGGCCCCCGGAACCCGGGGCCAAGATTGGCGAATAAGGGCGAATTGTCGAGTCGTTAGCCAGTTTTCCGTGTTCCCAATGCCGTGAAAAGCTGTTTCTGTTCTTTCGACGAGGGACGAGACTCGGTCTAGCGGCATTGTTCCTGGCTGCCGCCGCTTTTCGAGCACGCATCTCGACTTCGGGTTTGTTTTCGTTCCGTTGAACAACTTTCGGCTCCTTGGACCGCCAGCTCCGACGAACATCGCTGCGTTGAATTTCAATTGGGGTTCGCGTCGTTCATTTCGTAATATTCCAGACGATTTCTCGCGATTGCTGCGTTTTTCTAACACTTTGGTATCGCGGACAATATCAATTTAGTTTTTAGTGGATATTTTAACGAGTACGTCGCCGTAACGTCGGATTAACGGTTTCTGGAAATTTATCTTTTTAAATCTTGAGAGTGTAGAAGCGTGGCAGATATGGCGTAAAATGTAAAATGTAAGATGTAACGAGTTCGCAAGTTCGGAGTCGCGCGAGTTTCAAAACTATTTTTGTTCGAATCAGCCGGGAATTTTAATTTTTCGGAATACTTGAATTTTCTCGAAAGTCGATTCGAAAACGATTCGACTAAATGCCCTTTCGCGTCTAATCGTCACCTAACGAGCTTCACTGGTTTTCAGCGAGTTTTCAAATCGACGAACAAAGGCAACGCGGCCGTACGATTTCTATCGGAAATATTCGACGATGGTAGGATCGAACGCTCGACGCAATATCGGGCATCGGTGCTCGACGGTGCCATATATCGGTGGAGTAGGAAAAATAGAAACGGACCAGGGACCAGGGACCGGGGACCAAGGACCATGGACCGGGGGTGGTGTTGGGTCGCGGGAAAAGGATTTTTCATTAGGGCAGCCTAAGCCCCGATGCGAAAGGATTAATAGAAGTTATAAAGTAGAGCCCGAAGAGGTGGAGGAACATTACGTGACCTGACTCCGATCGAGTCTTTCTTCAGGTTATATTGCAGGTTCCCGTCGTTTCTCATTCACCCCTACGGCTCATGCGCATCACATCTGACCAATAGAATCGCGTGGTCCATCTCTGCCGCTGACCAAACCCCTTGACTCGTACCACTCTTGCCCCCGAGATACATTCCCCGCGAAGAAAAAAGAAAGTTTGAGAACGACCCCCCTCCGGCTGCCGCCATCCACCCCCTCCTGCCGCTTCTCTCCGCCACTCGAGTGTGTATTTTCCAGAGGAAACCTCATCAACTCCATCCAAACTCCATTTCTAAGAACGGAATTGGAAAGCCGTGGAATTCATTGGATCCATCGTATGGCGACACACGGTTCACGGGCAAACGGCCTGGCGGATGAAAAGTGTTGCCTCGCTGAATACATCTTTTTGCGTATTTAACCTTACAGTAAACGTTGCCGAGCGATGAATTTTATTTCCAAATGAGAGGAGAAAACGATCGTCGGTTTTCTTCTTTAACGCGGCATTCCTCGTATTCTACCGCCTACCGTTATCCTGTTATTCTGTTATTCTACGTTCATATTAGATACACGATTACTAAACGTATTCGTCTATTTCTATCCGTTAGAAAAATGATGTTCACCCCTTGGGTAATAAAGAAATACGCGTCGAATACCTGTATAAGTATCACTTGGTATGTCTAAGTACTAAGAACTAGCAAAGTTTCGTCGAAATCGATGATTATTATCGATTATGTATGCTTTCCACCGTACAATAGAGAGAGTGACGCTAAAATTTCGTTCGCCGATTTAAGACAGATCCTTGCGCCTCATAAACGAACGACTCAAGAAAATTTCGATTTTAAAGACGTGCAGTTGAAAAGATCATCGACTTAAAGACAAAAGGACGATTCGGGATTATTTCAGTACGCGATTAAACAGGTGAGATCACCTCGGCCCATCTTGCATACGCATAGGCAGCAGGGTCGGGGGATGGCGTGGATCCGGATCTGAAAATCGCGTCCGATATGTCCATCTTTTAGCGCGACGTGGACGCGAGCGGGCTGCCGTGCCGCGCAAACAGATCAATGCTCCACGTTCCAATATAAACAGTATTATTGAAACAAAGCGGGCGGGAGGTGTAGCTGGACGAAGTTTGCTGGCACGGAGGGGTTGCAGCGGGGGCACATGGCTACCGAGGAGGATGAGGGTTGATGTTTCTGCCGGGCTGCGGAGAATGAACGAGGGGAGAAGAGTTATGTTGCCGCGATATTGTACTGCGCGGCACGAGCGAACCTCCAAGGGTAGAGGGAGGGGTGGTTGGCTTCCTGTTCCGCCCCCGCTTCCTTCCGACCCCGCGCCATACAACCGTTCGATCCTTTGCCCAGACGGCCTCGCGAAAACTCCGCTGTCGATGCTGTATTATGTGCCAGCCAGGGACCGAAGCTCCTTGATACACGCGTGTACGTACATCTACGATATTGTACACGTACACGCGACAGCTTTCTCAGTCGTCGTGAGTTACCGTGCTTGTGTTTCCGCTCTCGATGACGGTGCAATAGGGTAAGTGAGCTGAAACGACCAACCAGCAGCGGCAATCCTCAAAAGGGTTGCAGTTATAGAATGTATAAAATATAATAGGAGATAAGACCAAGGTAAGACTAAGATATAGCATAAATTAATGGTAAATTAAGATAATCGTAGAAGTAGCTGTTAATACTATCTTATCTAGTCGGATGATTCTAAACTATAAATATCTATCGCGTATCGAGAACCTTGGCGAACGTTTACTTTTGTCTTACAATGAAATAACAACAATGTTCGCCGATACGTCAACCGATTTGATGTATCTGTCGCTTGATTCGAGAGAGTGGAGAGCAGGATTCACTGAAAACGCGAGAAAAATCTTCGTCTCGAGCAAATGAAACTGGATATAGTCGAATAATTATCCATAGATATTAGTAACAATCAATTTCTTCCATCGAAGAGAATTGTCTTATGTTCAGAAAGTACGCCCTCTTTCGAAGCAAACGCGTACGTGTACCTAAAATATCGATCGGATTCGTAGCCGTACGGAACATAAAGCCGGTCGAAGACGATAAATCTAGGAATATTCTTTCTAAATCGAGCGAGTACTCCGCTTAATTGGAAGTTGGTCGGGAAACGTCTTACCGATTAACAACAATAATACGAGGGAATTACATTTTCTTGGCCAATTCCTCGGGCAAGGATTAATTGGGTCAACGACCATTTAATACCGGTAGTGCGCGGCGACTGAAAATCCAGACTCGCAGGAATTGCGTCCCCTTTCCGATCCAGTCTCCTGGAAAATGAACAGAGAAGCTGCACCATGAGCCGTCACCGCGACATCTGCGCTAATTTCACACCGAGCTGACTGCGTCCAGCCAACCACCCACCCCCAACAGCCACCCTGGTTGACTGGCTGTTCCGTGCTGCTACCGTTCTGTCCATCCTGATCCCAGATGGACTGGAAAACTTTCACTTTGATCAGGCCAATTCGGAGATGTCTATGTTCCGAATAATTGGTCCGTTGATCTTTCTTTTCGTACCAGTATCCTAGCTATCCTACCAACGTTTCTCTCTGTTCGCGAAACATTCGATCATATAAAGCCGGCCGGTTGCATTTCCTAGCAAATTTTCTCATAATCGGAAACGTTCGGCAAGCATACGGAAATATTTATGTTAGTGGAGAAAGGATATTCAGAGATCGATATTAGATTTCGATTTCTCTCTAATATCCCCCTGTCATATGAAAACAAATGGCACCAAAGGGTTGAACAAATATTAACAAGTCGGTTGGAAGACTTGGGATAAGATAGGGTTGTCACGTCAATCTCTTCGCTTGGTTTCCTGTTTTCTTACTGCACGCACACAAGTGGAAACTCTGTTTTCGTCGATGTTATTACAAACGTTCTATACCTTCTACATTGTAAAACACATATTGTGTGTGTGTGTGTGTGTGTGCGCGCGCGCGCGCGCTTACGAGTGTTGCGACAGTAAAAATATTAGGATTTATTTCGTTAACGAATAATCTGCCGTCGTTTTTCCAACGGAACGTACACAGAGAGGAGAGAAAAGGATACGCAAGTGGAATACACGCGAAAATAATAACTTTCGCCGCTTACGTCGTCATAGTTGAAGATGGACATGTTCAAAGAAGGCAAGTCGATAGGAATCGTGTGACTCGTTCGATGATCCATTACTAAGACGATACTTCAATCCGACTTTAGTCCGCCGAATAGACGAAGATGCGCTTGATCTCTTAATGGCAGGCATACATGAAGAAAAGGAAAAGAAATCTGAACGTCACTGTATAACCGTATACGGCGTAGAGACTCGTGCGACCATTGTGAAAAGAGTCATCTCTTTTTGAGTTAGCGATATCAGGTTTCTTGATCGCGTCTACTCGAAGCTCGCCTCCGAGGGTTGAACCCTCGATGCTGAGCCTCGCATCTTCCGGACTCCGCCTTGACTCTGCCGCCTTTGATCAGGCCACAACCCCAAACACCCACTATTATGGACAATCAATCCAAAAAATGGAGCCAGGCCACCCCAAAGCTGACCACCATACCATGATTATGTACTACCCTCCACGGTAGTCTACCCTCTACGCGGGGATGATCGGCGAGATCACCTCTAGCAACACCGAACGTTTACTCTCCTAAGTAAACCGGTTAACGATTTCCCTTTGTTCGATCGGTTACTCGTTCGAGAAAGAGGGAGCCATTTTTTACGGCTTCCTGGCTTTTATCCGTATCCGATACTATTTAAAGACAATCGGATTCGATGGCGGTATTTTGGTCGCGAAGCGTCGCGTCCATATTGCGAATGCACGACGTTGGATAGAAGGCGATTTCTCGACGTTTTATCATTTACGAAATTACAAATTTTCGATTACCCTTTTACGTTTTTGCAGCTATTGTTAGTGGTGGTTTAAAAGTTGTTACAGTTGTCGAGATTATTTCGCACGGGGTATGAGTAACGAGTACAATATCTCAGGCAAGAAGACGGTGGTCGATGCGAATGCTTCTACTTTACCAAGCAAACGAGCAGAAACGTGCGAGTCTTACAGACTCGAACACTGTACAGTCACAGAGATTGTACGTATTTGGGTTATGTCGTTGAGTGACAATAAATATCGATTGTTTTATTAATTTATACAATTTTGAAAACGGTTTACGCGTAAAGAAAGGACTTCTACTGTGAAAAGTCGTGTCATACCACGAGACGCAAAGGGTAAACCGTCTTCGTAAATCCGGCCGCGACTCTCGAAGCGACTTCGGGTGGCATGGTCGACGAGCAACGAACCCCGGAATAGCATGGAAAACGAAAAGAAACCCAGTCACGATTGTTATTGCAAAAGCGGCACGGCCGTCTTTCGTTCGGGCTGTAACAAGAATGACCGCATTATTCAGGACGCGTTTGAAGCAACATGGCAACGGGTAGGATAGACGGGGGGTGGAAGAGCGAGGGGTGAGCAATCTACTTGCCGCGTCTCTGCAGCCAACAATCCGCGTCGATAAATAAAGGATTGGCTGCTCCTCGGTCAATATTGATTTTTAAATTGACCGCCGAGCGAATCCGCGCTCTGCCCCTCCGCCCCTTCCTCGTCGCCACCCACACGGCTGCTGGGGCTGGACGGTAGAATCTATCCTCGATCAGGAGGGTGTACAGCGTACACGTATTTGTACACGTTTGTTTGTGCCGAATCCGTCCGTGTCGCTCTGCCTTCCTCTCTCACTCTCTGCCCTTCCATCTTTCTCTATCCGAACCCTCTTGCTCGTCTTGCGTTTCCCTCTATCAGACGTACAGTTTCATTTTTCCATCTCTGTCTGGCATTTCTATACGTGAGATGGTTGCACGCGTGCGCCCGCGCTCTCGTGCTCGCGTCCGCGTCCGCGTTCGCGCTCGCGCTCGCGCTCGCGCTCGTACTCGCGCGAGTTCGGGCGCGTGTACACATTCAGGGGGATAGAAATTCAGTCGGGCATCGGTCGCCGGTATACACGGAATTTGATTATAAATAAATGCGAGCGGCAGCGTAGCTCCAGCCAACCATCTCGCACGGTGTACACGACGAGGGTGAAGGCCGAGGTGGGTGGGAGAACGGGGTGGTGGCGGCGGTCCACTCCGTTGCATCCATAATGCAGAGACACGGTATGTTTGCGTTCCCCTAAACATCCCCCGTGTGTGTTCCCGGATACTTGATACTCGGTTTGTCCGCGGCAATCGGCTTGGGCACCCTTCGAAATTCTCTGATCGTCGCTCTATCCATTCCTGTCTTTACTTCCACGCGAGACTATCTCCGGTTCCGTCCACCTTCCGTGCGCGTTTCCCAGATTTCGCTTCGTTTTCAAGTTTCAGCAGGTTGGACTCTTATCTTTTTACATTCGGTGTTTCGCGGCTACCAAAAACTCTATATGTAGATTTTATTTTAAGTCGTTTGATTTCAAGACTCGAATATTCCTAGATCCACTGTTTCTGGAGAACTAGGAAAATGACAACGTTCTTCCGATTATATAGATGCCAATAATGAAAGAGAATGAAGAGTAAATGAGGAGGTGATCGACGAGCGGGAAGGACGGCTATAAAACGATTCGCGGTGGCAGCTTTTAATATCAGAATTGACTTTGGTGTCGCAAAGTTTCCCCCTTGAAAATTTCCGCCTGGTGGAGGGCAACCCGATTATCGCGGCCATTCACCGAGAGATGGCGCGGAGGGGACCGCACGCGGGGGCGATTAAAGATTCTTTGATGTTGTCTGAAATGTTGCCGCTGAAAGGCGACCTTGTCCCAAGCAATTCCGGCAGGTGAGCAGCCCGTTGCCTTCTCGCACGCAACGGGGGCTTCCTACGGTTCATTTAATTGTGGGAATCCGAACCTTACGGGGAAACTTCTGAAGCCGCTTAATAACTTGGGAAATCCTTATGTACATCCTACCTACCGGCACGATATTGCCCTAGGACCGTACAAATTGAAATTAACACACCGCATCCGGTCAACCGGATGTGTACGCAAAATTGCTTGGTATTCCCCCAACTATTCGATAATCGAGAAGTTGAAAGAGGATATAAATCTGGCGTGAAAGATGACTAAGGAAGTGTATGAGTGCGCTCTGTATGAGTGCCGTCGCGTGGAACAACTCCAAGTTTTAGTTTTCAGATTATCCCATTTAGGTACAAAAACAGAATGGTTCGCTCGTATCTTGTGTCAAAGTTACGGTCGTTCGAGAATGACGCGAAGCGTATCATTCTCGGACGATATTTTATTATAATCGATTAAATAATAATTAATAATAAATAATAATTTGGATAAAGTACGACTTGCTAAAATATAGGATCGTAGATTGTAGATCGTAGTACAGGCGAGAAATATTCGAAATAGATAGTTCGGGCTGGACAAAGTCAAAGACGAAATCAAAATCAAAATCAAGACGAAGATTGAAAATGGCAAGGGTTCACCAGGGAAGGCTTAGGTTTCGAAGAAGATGCACTTCAAGTAGATGCAAAATCAATCGGATATGGTTGCGTATGTCGATAAATATTGATTATAGAAAACATGTATATAAATACATATATGAACGGTCCTCAAACGTTCAAAGGTACGTCGATAGATACCACCGACGGACAAATGTTTGGCGAATCGTGGAAGAACCTTTCGCTCTGTTTGAAACGCGAGACCCGTCACCGGTCCAGTTTTCAGATAGCGCAGCATTGTTGCGGCCCTGCTGTGGAAGCCAGCGAAGAGTACGTGGAGGATGATGAGGAGGAGGACGAGGACGAGAGAGGAGGGGGTGGGCGTGTGGGGGTATATACGTCGAGGGGGTGTAGAAAGAGGGTCGAAGAGGAGCAGCAGACGGCGGCTGAGGAGGCAGAGAAGAGGGCGAGGCAGAGAGAATAAGAGCACGTATACATCGAGAAGGGTGGCAGGGTAACCGAGGGGGTGAGAATAGCACGCGCACACAGAAATTCATCCCTGAGAATCGAGGCTGTGTGTCCACTAGTATGGCGGCTGGCCGCTCAATGCGCCCTCCACCCTGGTGCTGACCGACGCCGGGCGTCGCGGCGGCCGGCCCCTACACGCCCGTTGCCATAGAAACGCGCTGTCATTAAAGCATCGCCTTATCATAACCGACGCGCGGCCTTTCTCTCTCTCTCTCCCCCTCCCTGGCCGCCATCTTTACACCCTCCCGTCCCTCCCTGGACACCAGTAGCAGCAGCAGCAGCAGCAGCAGCAGCAACAGCAGCAGCAGTAGTAGTAGCAGCAGCCGGGGAGCAGCAAGCTCGTAGTCTCCGCCACCCCGCAACGACCCTTCGTTCTCTCGCGCGTCACAGCCCTCTCTTTCCAATCCCTCCGAAAACCTCTGTACGATCACCGGAGCTCCCTGCCTCTCTCTCTCTCTCTCTCTCTCTCTCTCTCTCTCTCTATCTATCTATCTATCTATCTATCTATCTATCTATCTATCTATCTGTCTCTGTCTGTCTGTCTGTCTGTCTGTCTCTCTGTCTCTCTGTTTCTCTGTTTCTCTCTGTCTCTCTCTGTCTCTCTCTGTCCCTCTTCCCCCTTTCGCCCTTCCGTGTGTGTGCTGCTTGTGGCCGGTGGTCACGTGCGTGCCGATGACGAAGGAGGGGAGTTCTTGCTTGCGCCCTTTCGTATACGCGTTCACGTACTATATATACATACCACGTATAGCCAAGATCCTCCTGCTGGCTACCAGCCTCCGCCGTTCCTCCGTCGAGCCGTCCAACCTGCCATCGTCGCGAGGATTAGTTGTCTTTGATGAGTTTCCGGGGATGGGACGCTTCTCTGTTCTTTGCCTGCTCGACCGTCTACGCTCTACCGGATGGTCAAGTAAAAAGGGGAACGAGCTGCTTTTAGTTTTTGCATCCCCTCGATTTTTGTCCGAGATAAGGAGCTTCGAGAAATTCTTATTACTAGTCGTCGGAGGTTGGATTTCACGGATGGTTGGTTTAGTATACTCCTCTTTTTCGTGCTCTCGACTCGTGAACTCGCGAGCACAGCGAGCGAAACATTAGGCTGTTGCGTTCGGATTTGGCTTTTTGGTTTGGGTCAGTCGGTTCCTGGAAAATAGAAATTCGACTAAAATCGCCTATCTACTTTAGTAGGGAATTTTTATCTCGTTATATTCGTAGGAAACGATTATATTATTATTAGATCGTTCGAAAAGTTTCTTTCGTTTTATAAGGAAATAAAGGATGCACAACATTTTCCGTTTTATATTATTTTATCGAATTACGTATGATCCATTTTGTTCTCTCAAGATAAAGGTTACAACGTTCGACAGATTAGGTTTTTATGTTTGTATAAAGATGCGTTGTTGTGAAGGACGTGTCTGTGAAAGAAAGACACCTTCCGGACAACCTAATGTAAGCAAAGGTTAAACCGCGATACTTGGAAATAATGGATCATTTTCGTAATTAGTTCAACTATCAAAGTACGCTTTACACGGTTATTCTAAAATGTGAAAACAATTATTTGAAAACACAGATTATCTACTAATTTGTATGCTTGATACTTCTACTTACCGGCACTTACGCATATATAAGCAGTGTACGGTATACACAGGACGAAACATTACCGTAAAACATTAAGTTGTGAAAGTCCGTTTCGAAATTCCGAATGTAAGGGGAGATTTTCATAGAAAATACATAAGTAACGATAGCCATAAGCAATCTTTAAACACGTAAGTATTGAAATTCATCGGCGCGTGGAGAACCGTGTCCTCCATTCAACGCCCATAACATTAACCGCTCGAGCAAAGGGTGTCCCGGTCTGCCGGAACTGCGAGCCGGAAGTCGAGTGCGTTTCTGTGTATCTCATTAATTTTATTCTATATAATATGGGGCCACTGGCGACGCTGATTAATGGAATCGAGTCACAGCTTCGGAAGTACAATTCTGTAGTGAGGGTGTTCGAACGAGTAACCAGAATCTTTGATTTATCGCGTCAATATCGCGCGAATAATCGAAATTCGCCAACTAAACCGTACAGAATCATTAAGAATAATTAATCGATGTCAAGCAAGTGTCTCTGGCATTTTTTACTCTGATTGAAATGGGATTGCGGGGTCGTAGCGTGGAAACTTCTTAGAGGTCACTTTCACTCTTTTTATGTTGGCAACCTTTATTTCTGATCGAGCGACGGAGATTCTTGTTAGATGAATAACTAACTTTGTACAATGTTATGTTATTAGTTTTACTGACAATCTTACTTTGTACTTTAAATCACAATAAGAAGCCTCGTTTTGTTTTCGACGCGTCTAGCAGCCTTTAGAATTTGTCTTAATCGCGTCGAAGATAGAGTCATAAGGATACAAGTTTATCTTTCGTTCTCGACTGTTGATTGAGTTTCCATTTTTTTTTTTCTTTTTCTGTTTTTTTTTTTTTTTTTTTCTTTTCATCGATAGCGTTACCCTCGAGAAACAAAAGTTTTTGATAATATGTTTCTGTGAAGCACGCGGGTCATTCTAATTACGTGCAAAGAAGAAAAATACGCCGAGTTTCAAATATATGAGAACATGTTGAAAATGAAGAAATTCGCAGACAAGACATTTCACTTAAGAAGAAAAGTAAGGAAAGTGTGTAGTATGGAGTACTCGATTGCGGAATTCCTAGATAAGATACGGAGAAGAACACGATCGGAAAATTTTAGCGATTCTCCGTACGCTGCGTATACCGTGGTACGTTCATCCACGAAGAAGGAAGAGAAGAGCGTGAACATTGTTCCGAACCGTATTTGTCCACGTACTTGTGACGGTCTTACCCTTTGCCCTGAACCTTCGACCCCCGAACCTCTCGCCCCTCTTAATTCTCTTCTCTACTCTGGTTGCCATGCCGGAAGACTCGCGGCGCCCTCTACGAAATAACGAGTCTCATTAATCCAATTAACCAGTAAATAATGGGATAGCATTTCCGTATTTACGAGAGAATAGTCGGCCCGGTCGTAATGGAGTTTTGAGCTGACTATCAATATATTCTTGCCGGCCGCGGGAGAACAAAGTACGGGTCACTCGCTCACTTAGTTAACCCCCGGCGGCCGGGGGTTGCAGCCCCGGGGACATCAATTTCGTTTCCTTCTTGGTCTGGACAAATCTGATTTTCGCAGCTGCTTCTTTTCGGCGCTGTTTTCAGATAGCCAGTCCCGTTTCAAGGTGTTTGATAATAGGCTTCGTGATCGTTGAGAGAAACCGGACGCGCACAGTTACTGCGCCCTATGAAATAGTTTTTCGTATCGCCTCCTTTCGTACGAAATCTGTAATCGTTTCTTAATATATCCACTAACCTTTAAATCACTTATATCTATATATGTCTTCGTCGTATCGCTTCAATTACAATGCTATATATAAAAATAAATTCTAAATAGACATCGAATAATCGATCGATCTAGCGTTAAAGGAATCCTTCCTCTTCTACTGGCATACGTTTATAGATGCGTTTCGTTCCTTAATATACGTTCTATGCATAGGCTTGAGAAACATTTTAACGCTAAAAGATTAAGAAAGGAAAAAGAAAAAAAAAAGAAAGAAAAAAGACACGATCGGTAACCTGACCAAACGTAGGAATTAAGTTAACACAAAAGTGGTTTACACCAAGAATTTTATATACGAAAGAATCGGCGAAACGTACGCATGCTATCAATCGATACCTCTATCCTCGAACCTTCGCACCGCCTCCGAAGAAAAAAAAAAAAAAAAAAAAAAAAGAAAAAGAAGAAAAGAAAAGATAAAGAGAGAAGAAAAGAAAAAGAGAAACTCCAACCCCAGTTTTCTTTAATGAAAATTGTTTACACCGTTAACGGCGATCTTCAGCAGGGGAATTGGTTGTACGTGGGGGCAGAAGGTGGTTAGCTGGCAGCACATTCGGCGCACGTTTTTCCTTTAGATCTGGAGAGCATTAAGGATATCCATTCGCGTTGGTAATAGAAATTACAGCGGACCACGTACTCGGCTAGTTCTCATGATTTGCATATTCGTTTGAAACAATATCCTCGGAAGGGGTTGTCTCTTCGACGTCTCGGCCAGAAGAGGTGTTGGACTGCTTCAATCGAAATAAGCATACGCCGGTGATGCGGTAACTCCCGTTGCGCCACGTTGCGCCACGTTGTGCCGCGCCTCAACGCCCACCCCTTCCAAGGGAAACGCCGGGGAAAAGAAGATACCCCCTCGGCTTTCCCATATTGCTCGCCACCGTCGAGGACTGAATGCGAAAGCAACCGGTAAAAAGTCGGGAGCATTAGTGTTTTTCTTTTCAGCGTTCGCGTGGAAGACCCGCGCGATTCTTGATCGGGATATGATTTGCTCGCGATCGAGTATGTTTTGCTCTATCGTTGATTAGCGTCGACAGACAATACAGACAATAATACAGACAAGTAAGCTCGTGTAACCATTCTAATGGTTACTCTTATGATTTGATCGATCGATAGAGAAAAAAAATCTACTCTCTTGCGTATTTTCTAACTTTCATAAAAATTCTGCGTATAATTTTCCATCGTCTTCTTTACCTCTGCCGGGGGACGCAATTTTCTAAATTCTATGGAACGTATATCGAACGATATTCGTCAATGAGTAATTGCAAAGGTATTTTAGTATAACGTGTGAAATAATTTCAACGAAATAAATACGATTCTAAGCCGGATATAACACGTACAAGCGAGAAGGTACGCGGGCAACAGGATGGGGGGGAGGGGGGGGGGAATACTCGGTTTCCCTCGGAAGTAAGCAGGGTATATATAGGTTTTGTGCGAGAAGGGGTGAGAGAGGATGGCGTCGGGGTGGTGGCAGTCAGCTAATATTTTTAGACACCACCAACCCCTAGCCGGGTTTCTCGATGCTCACCTCGTCACCCCTGCCACCTCTAGCACGTGTATATATAAGATCCTTTAAATGGGAAATCGAAACGTTTCGGAGATAACTCTCCTTGGGTGAGAATGTATTCAAAATGGCTGCCACAACGGCTCGAAGCGTTATGGATGGGAAGGAGATGGCGGGTTACCCCTCTATGATGATACGAAACATATTCCACCCTGAAGATCCCGAAGGCTTCTTCCCCACGCCGGCTATAAAATAAAATTCATCGTCCTCGTCCCTTCGTGACGATTCTCATTGTCAGGCGAATTCGAAGATGGCGGCTCGCACCTAGTAGCTCTCACGAAATTTTTCCTTTTGAGGGGTTGAAATGAAGCTTGCAAATGAGAAATTCCTGGCGAAGCGTTAAAATATTGTTGACTTTAAACGGACGTCGAGACGCGTTTACGATTAGTTTGAGCTGAAAATATTAGCGCGATAAAAATCTTGGAAAATGTAGTCGCAGCTCTGTGAATCGCGAATTACAAATTCAAATAATTGAACTTTCAATTGCGTTTTAACAAAGACCAATTTTACGTATCTATTTAGCAGTTACGTTATCTACGTTGTGTACGATTGAGAGAATTCACTTCTCCACGGTAACGTGGAGAGACAGATTTTACCCAATATCTTTTGAAAGAAGAGGTTTATATACGTAGCATAGCTAAAAAGTATTCATTTGATATTTTAGATATCGGAAAATTGTCTTTTCAATTAAAATCTAGGATAAATCGATGAAACCAATTTAGATTGAACCTATCGTTGCTCGCTTGTCTAATATTCTGGGAAGAATAAATCTTCGAAGGCTGTCTATTCCAACGAAACATCAAATTCCGAGTCCGTGGAAAATGTATTGGCAGCGCGGATGTAAAATCGAGCAGCAGCAGCCATGATGGCTCGTCTATTCCAGATAACGCGACTGTCGAACGAACTGATGCCTACTACTTCGGCCTGGTGATGCATCGATTCCTCCCGCGAAATCCTCCCCTGGCCTTATCCTCGATACAGAGTCGAGCGCGGAAAACGTTTCACGAACGAACGAACGAACGAACGAACAAGACTCTGCTCCCGTTCACTTATGCGCGGAGGAAGGAACACGCAGGGGTGGGTCGTCGCCTGCCCAACCCCTCATACATCACGCTGACACTCGTCTAACTACGTCTTTCCAGATTTATCGCGTTTACCAACCGTGCCTAATATCGCGCAACGTTTTCAGCACGCCTTATTCGAAGGGCTGTTTTCCACCGAGCACCTTCAGCCACGCCGCGCCGGTGTCATTGCGGATCGTGCTGGAATGCAAGAACTTGGAGGGCTATAAGCTCCTTTCTATTATTACCTCCATGGACAAGCCTGTCTCTCGAGATGCGACGAGCTCGCGAATGCCACATTTGAGGCCTCGCAATTTTTCTTTCCTCACCCATTTGTCAATTTCTTCGAGACGAAGTTTTTAGCCTTTAAGTTCGTAGAACCGAGTTTCTTTCGAAATAATCTTTCGAGCAATATGATCCGGCTGATCGTGGTAACGGCCAAATTTGCATTCAGGCATCTCGTTTAGGAACTGTATTCGTGTAAATTATCGCGCGATGTAAGCAATGTCGTTCACGAAAGAACCTATTCTCGGCAAATATAGTTATTGCTCCGGAGAGAGATATCGAATCAGAAATTACACATCAAGAATTTATACGTATATTATAAAGGAAAAATTTCGGTTCTCTCCTCGCTTCCTGAAAAATGAAACGCGACTGTTCTCGCAGTTGCGTTTATCATTCTTCCATATTCATATATCCATATACCATATTCATCCATATTCATATATATATATATATATATATGTTCCATATACATATATTGTAAGAATGTAAGAATGTTCGCACCATAAATATGGTCTAGGTCCCTAATCCGTAACGCTTCCCCTAATTCAAAACGAGATCGATAGAATCGCGACACGGGCCGGAGACAGGTCCATTTATCCAGAAAATAATCCGTCGATAGCATCGTCGGATCTTGTATTCGTAAACGGGCGACCTCGTCCTCGACGAAGATTAAAGATATTTATGAGATGACGATTACGTTTTTATTCGACGATCGGTATCGAAAGGGGTGGCTCTGGCAGACGTTTTCACGACAGACCAAGCGGGAAATGCTGCTCGTCACCGTTCGTTCATTTGTCTGCCAGTTGGTTGCTGGCTTGGACGGAGAGAGAGAGGGGGGGGAGGGAGAGGGAGAGAAGGAGAGAGAGAGAGAGAGAGAGAGAGAGAGAGAGAGAGGTTGGACAGCAAGGAAACAGTTAGAAACATGACACGGACCGGTGTTATTAATCGTTGCCGCTCTCTCAATCTCAACTGGTCGCGAACGATGCACCCTGGACTACGTCTCGCGTCCCTTGGTTACTAGGGTTACTAGCGCTGATTTTCGAGAACGGTGGAAGAAATTTCGTGGCAAGTTGGACGAACCAGTCGAAGACAGAGTGCGGATTGTCTGGCTGAATTAACGATAGTTTCTATCGTATAGTTTTAGGTTGTTTGAGAAGGATACATCGAGTGACCGAAGAAAAACAAGAATTTTCCCAACGACGTTTCTCGAAAACGCGATAACGCTTGCCGGCGGACGCTGCAAGCTTCCCCCGTGTGAGCAGATACGCGTGTTAATGCAACAGCATGCTCGTTATAATAATCTGCGAGCGGAATGCACGCACAGCCTAGTGGCAGGTTGTCGGTGGTGGCAGTGTCGCCGTTATCTCGTGCATGGGATCAGGTCCGATGGGGCCGCGAGACTGTTCCGTAAGCCGGTTATCTAAATACCGTAAATAACAACGAGCCCCTGTGTAGCCGGGCAAGGCAGCCCCGGCAGACCGTCAACCCCTTCGCGCACCCCTACCACCATGCTTATAATCGCCGCTTCCACGTGTCTCAGCGACTCTAACGATTCCTACGAGAGAAACGTCGTTCGGGCTGCTCGAATTACGATAATCTTCTTTTCCCGCGCGATGCGACGATGGTCAAACCATTTTTACGCCCTATACGCCTTTACGCGCTTATCCGCTTCTCCCTTTCTCTTAAATTGCGCATCTGTAGGAACCGGAATCGCTGCGCAAATTTCCTCCCGTCGTCAACAACGCCCTATGACGACAAATGATTATTATTTTGCAGTCGGATTCCACGTTTCGGTTGACATCATACGCGCAACTTAAGAGTAGGGTACGTGCGATGCGCGATGAACGTGTTAAACGTACTGTAAAGAAGAACTAATTCTGAATTGGCATGGTACGATTCTGCGCGATTCTCATCGTCCGTCTCCTTATCTATGTTCCGCGTTACACTTTCAATTCTCGGGACGTATAAACCTCAACGCCTGACCGACTTTTATGACTTTGGCATATTTCTTTCGGTAACTACGAGTACCAACACCTGTTCGAGAATAATTCCACGCAACCATTCGAACGAAAGTTCGCGTCGAGATTCTTTGTTCCCACAAAGGTAGCTCGGTGCTCGTTGGCATCGCTCGGAACAAATACAGAACGACTGGAGGGCGACTCGGTGATCCGATAAACTGATAGATATCCGGCTGGTACCACTATAATTAATGTTGACCTGGCCGCGACCCGGCGGCAATTTCAGCAACCGGCCGATACGACGATCATAATAATCGCGGCTAAATCTTTCTGCTTGTCAATCAGCCGACTGACACACGAGTCCAGGTTGCCCCGGGCTTTGCGTGTCTCGTGCTGGATCGTTGCACGCCAGCTAACGTCGATGCTCGATCATTAGTCTCGTCCGTGTTTCCTCTTTGCGCGCGGCCATCGCGTGCGATAGATCGATGCCCGTGGCGCGAGATCGACCAGCCGTGCCAGATGGACATCGGGACTACATTGCCTTTCGATGCCCCTAATTATTTCGATTTGCGTACCGCGCTCCGGCTTCGGGGGGCCCACAGGTCATCCCGCAATCTTTTTCATTCGCCTTCGTTCCACCAGCGTGTGCAGATGGAAATGGGGAAAATTGATCAGTCAGTTTTCGTCGTCAGCGATCGTCGACACTATTAGAATCTGTTATATATAATATATCATATATTTCAAATATTAATACAATATATCAAATATTTCGCACTTGGATATATGCGCATTCGGAGCCCTAATATCCTGGATATATATCCTGGAGATCCGAATCTTTAATATTTTGATATTTAACGCATACCTATGTAGCCATTCTTAACGTAATTATACCGTTAACATCTAAATGTTTAATCGTGGGAGGCAAATTTTTCATGAAATCCTTCTGCATTGAAATAAAAAGTCCGTCGACCGATGCACGAAGCGGCTCGGATTCTTCAATAAATTACAAACACGTAGATTCAGTATGGAAGATGTCACGGCCGTTGACCAAAGAAATTAGCCTGTCAGAGGGCGAACATTCTTGTCGCGATCGAGAAAGAGAAGCGAAAGAGTTGCGACGTACAAGTACCTACGATCTATACGATGGTTTAGTTGGCGCGATATTTATCGGCAGGAAGACGCGGCTAAGGAACCTGAACGAAAGTCAAAGTCCATCGGAGCGTGGAACCCCGATGCACCTGTTTGATCTGCGCTGATTAGTTTCATTTTTACGGCGGCCGCCTGTGCCGTACGACTCGCTCACGCTTGCTACTCGCTTGGAATCGGCCGAAATTGCGTAATTTCACGCATGTGAGCTACGGCCAGCGATATCGGCCGATTAAACTGTTTAGAAACACGTGTAAGGGGTTGTCGATCGGCATCGCGCGTGAAACGGACCCGGGATCCTGTGCCTGCTAATCTCGCATCTAACAGGGTACGTGACGCGGGAACCACGCGGCCTGGGAACGTCAAATAATGGAAAAGTGCAAGTTGGAAAAGGTCTGATGGAATTTTTGTGTCGTGTTGCCGATTAAACGGTAGCAACAACGCTATGAAAATGCTTCATCGTTTCGCGAGTCTGCCTGTTTCCAAATTTTCAGGCCAATCGTTCCATCGTCGAGTCGATGCACGTGGCTATCGATCGAGAATATACAGCTTTCAGCTGTGATTCACCGTGGGCCCGAGAAACGTTCACGGTCCTCTAGAAAATTGAAGAACAGCCGGATCGACTCGTGGGTGAAATCACAATTATATCGGTCAGCTCATATATATCGACGACAATAGGACACTCTAGTGGGATACAATGTGCATGAAACTTTATTGTTCCCCTGAAAGCGTCGGTCAGTTTGGTCCATCTGCTGACCCAGCGACCGCTGCCGCACGTACCAGCGGCGTCATCAACTGCATCGGCATCGTTTACAAGGAATTCAGGCTGGACGTATTCCCAAGGACCCATTCGACGCGAATCTTGCCCGTCAGATGCGACCCAGCGAAGAATATACTCTGTGTTTCTTCGCGTGCTTCAGTTTATTATTCATCGAGCGACCGGGCTGCGCTACTCGAACCCCCAGTTTGAACCATTTTGTCGCAAGTGTTTGTCGAAGCGTTGTCGGTAGAAAGTTTTGGTAAAATAAGTATTTAATCAAAAGCTAAAGCTACTGCCGTTACGAGTATCTGAAAGTCAGAATGTGGTAACGATAATCAGAGAAGATGAGAACAAGAGAATCGTGAAGATGCTTGATCTTTGCCGCGATATCCGGGATACCGATTGAATCGAAACAGAAACTAGCCGTTTGCGAAATAACCACACAACACGGTATCGTATATCGTATAAAATTCTAAAGAAGAATATTAAGATGAATGAATATAACAATATTAAGAAGAAGGGATATAATAATTATACTTTTAAACTTATTACACTTTTTTATATTATTATACTTTTAAACGTTTAACAGCTGCTTGTTGCAGGTACCGCGTTCCACGCCAGTCTATCGCGTCTATCTCTGCTGTTATGTTTAATTTCTGCTTGATATTTTCTAGAAATGGCAAAGCGTCGCGAAACACGCTTTCTACTGTGAGAAACTGCTGGAAAGTTCGAGGTAAAATGAAGGAGCAACAACGGTGAAAAATTTCTCCCGATGGAAGATTAAACTTTTGGCATTCCAACGTTCTCATAAAGCCATAGAGAAAATCGGCTGTGGCCCGCACAGGGATGTAGGCGAACACGAGGAGGAACAACCGAAAGGGAGCAGCAGCCGGGGAAAAGTTTTCGAGGGGTTGTGCTGACCCCTGTTCGCTCGTTGTTAATATTTAGGGTAGTGCAGCGCCATGAACAATGCCGGCTGTCCCTCAAACGAGCGACGCGATGGGGTATGTCTAACGTTAACCTGTTTCAGTTACGGACCGCTCGCACAGTTTTCCAACCCCCGTGGACACGAACTGGGGTTGCGTGTATCCCCGTGCATTATGATTAATGGATCTGGCGCATATTAGCACCCACTTGCCGCACCCTTCGCGATTTACATTTCGAATTTAATGATCCTCCCTCGAGACTGACGATTGACTTGTGCGATCGGTAAAACTGATTTTTTCCACGCAGCGCTAACTCTGTTCTAACTCTTTAGCACGGGCTTGAATTTTGGATGCTGGTTTCCCCGAATCGTTCATCGAATCGTTAATCCGTCAACCGTATCAGCATCGGTGTTCGTTGAGATTTATCTGCTCCTTTAACGACTTGTTCGTTTCTATACCGTTGGCTAAAATAACGAAATACGATAGAAGAAGATAGCTTGTAACTTGTAATAAAAGGAATAGGACATGTATTCTTATATAGGGCTACGATAGTTTTGATCAAGCTATTGAGTTCCGTCGAAAGGGCATCGTAGATTAATTGAAATTGCCCTGTGTATCGCAACTCGAGTTATAGCAACTAAAGGATTAAAACGTTGATCATTTGCCTGTTCGTTTCGAACGGTCGATCGAACGGTCCTTGCGTTAAAGTAATCGATTAAAACTCGAATCTGTGCGCGAAACTCGTTTCATTTCGACGAATTTTTCTTCGAAAGAAGCCTGGCTGAAGCGACGGAGGACGAACTGAACGAGACGTCGTGGAAGTGTGGGCATGCGAGTGCGCGCGTGCGTGAGCCGATAGCGATCAGCTATCGGGACAAGTGGTGAAACTGCTACGATATGAAAGGCGACATCCCTAAATGGAGCAGTCGGTTGTGAAGGCAATATGTACCGCTCATGTGGCACGCGATTGCGCTCACAATGTCTTCCCATATACGGTCCTGTACATGTGTTCCGGTCAGTGGTTCTTCTCCCTCTGGTCCAGGCTGCCTTTTCCGGCTGTCGGGAGCTGCATTCCTTATTCGATGCGCCTCTGTCCACGTGCACAGTGCTCACCTGTCGGCCCCGAGAGAAACGCGCGCGCTCCACCGTCTCGATAAAATATCGCCAATCCCCGTTGCTGCAACTACAGCTGTCGGGAATAACAACCAGTCCGAGCGAACGATAGCGAGAGAACACGAAAAAGCAGAAAGATCAACGGGGGACACTCTAAAATTCTACCTCTTAACGACCACTGCCACCGGGGGGGGGGGGGGGTAAATGTAACTTCTAAGATGCTCTCGGTGCTTTAACAGTATTCAGAAAGGCACATAAAAGGAATCTAAACGGGATGCTGCATCGAGAATAAGTATTATTCTTTTTAGGTATTGCCCTACGTGATGCAGTCTCTACTTCTGAGGACGTTTCGCTGTTAGGGAAGCTGGTAAGCATGTTTTTCGTATTCAAAAGGCATTATACAGGGTCAGGGTGTGTTGGCTTGTTTGCGCAAAGTGGTGCTAGAGCATGTTGCGCGAGTAAAGATAAGAAGGAAACGTCATGTAAATGTAAGCTCATAAATACTTTGCTGAAAAGTTACAAGACAAATACGAATTAATAATAATGGAGTGGGATTTCTCGTCCAGCAAACGGCAGAAAATTCATTTCTTTATGATAGTGTTCATACTTGAATGTGTTGAGGTGTAAGAATTGAATTCATTACGTTGTATAGTTTTTGCTCGCCGCTTTTAATTTCACTGAAAGGATCATGAATTCTTTGCGTCAATTCTCAACGCCCAATTAAATTCCCTCGTCGATCCTCGTTCCCTAATTCCGTTTCACATGCAAAGTTTTCTGTAAGTTTCCTCCAGTTCGTAAAATCGATCTTTGATCTATCCGTTGTCGTCTCATGCTTCACTTACAGCTGCTCTTGCATCATTTTATCTTTTGCTTGCTCTTTGATAGAATATGCTTGCAGGAAACCGGCACATCCTGTATACGTTATACATTTATGTATGTACGTTCTTCTGGCCATATGGTAGAACTTACAATTAGATCGAATCCAAGACATAGGATCTACTGTACATTATATGTACATATACATGTACGTATACATGTGAAACGCGTTTAAATAGGAAATAGTAGGTAGACAAATTTCTACGAAAAGCGATAGCACCGGGGGACCAAGCATTAGAATCAACGATAAAAGAAAACGATCGAAACTCTGGCAAACAAATTTCATGAATCCTCGTTACACGCGTGAGCTGCACTAATGTGAAAATTATGCGCGGATTCGCAATAATTCCCGCATCAAATTCCCTGTCCGCGATATTCGAAAGAGCGCATTTAAGGACGCGCGGTCGAAGGCGCGAAGAGAAAATTCATTCATTAATATTAACCACGCGGGAACCCATCGCATTTGCATTTACTGTTCTTGGCTTGGCTGACCAGGAAACGGAATATCCACGTAATTCGTGGCAGTAGGTAGCACCGTTGCAACGTTTTCGTTGTTGTGCAAACTGGATGCCGTATGACATCGAACGGAAACAATCGGCTACTACGATTCCCCCGCTATTTATTAAATTAACGATCACTGTGGAGACTAGAATACCGTATGTTTGCCGTATGTTTATTATATATAATAAATAATAATAATCGTCGTTGAGGTTTCTCACTTTTGATAGCTGTTCAGCTTCTTTCAGGACTTTTATCGCTAGAAATTATTTTTGATTCCGTACGTGGGCACGTTTTATGTTCGCAACTGGGACCGAACCGGCAACAAGATCTAGAACAGGATGAAAATTATCTAAAAGTCGACGTTTCCCGTTGTATTTATCAAGCCGGCGATACCGCGTTTCGTGTTCAAATTCCTATCAAGTGCAGATCGAACGCGATCGGTTAAGCTTCTTTTTGGCTCGTTTTTCGATTCACGCGCCCCCTTCTTTCAATTACGCGATAAAACGGAACGAGAGAGTACCTGTTAGCGTTAGGGTTAGGCGTGGAGCAGCTGTCGGTCACGACGAAATAATCGTAATAGAATTGTCAAAACGTATCCGTCCCGTTATTTTACGGGGTTTGAATCTGAACCGGGGATGGAAGGAGTCGTACGTCCCCCTGGATTCGCGTAGAATCGTTTCCCGGGGGAATTACCGGGTATTATATCGAACTGGAAGGACGTCGAGATAGGGGTCCGGGTGCAAATGGAGTGGCCCGGCAGAATATGCTAGTGTCACGGGGACGCTTACTAATACCACGGATTATACCGGAGATATCTGCACGGTATATCTTATTCGCGCGATCGCTTTAACGCGGCTGCATCTTTCCGCCCGAGAATTAGCATACCGACGCGGCGCGGCGATAAAGCCAGACCAGAGCAAGAAACATGTAGATGAGCTTTAGAGGAGTTTTGCGACGGAAACGTAACGAATCTGGTTCTATGACTCACAGAAGGGAAAGGTGTTGACACTTTTGTCGTTTCTGCCGCATATGAACTTTATAGATTGAAAAGTGAAGCAAACGAAGGGACGTTATGTATAGCTTCTTGTTGGAATTGAATTTCGTTCCAAGGTGCTAAAAATTTCTGTCCATCTCTGTAGTACAAATAATAGAAGATGTAGAAATCTTTTAGTCCGAAAGCTAGCTCGAACCTCGAAAGAACGATACAATAATTCATAATTTCAAAAAGTCGGTTCCATTGCTTGTTTAAACGTACCACTTCTGGGTAATATTATTCATATCGTTAATATTAACACGACGAGATTCGGATACGCGTGTCTTTATAAAAAATTTCCCATTTTTCAATAGACGCTCGTTCCTAGTAAGTAAAAGAAGTTAAAAGAAATAGAAAAAAGTAACGAGACGGCGGGGGATCCGGACTCGGAAAGGGTGTATAAAGTGCAAGGATCGGAAAAGGCGAAGCCGGATGATAAATCAGTAGGGCAGTTTTCCGGCATCGATGACAAACACAATAAGTCCCAATTTCGGTCATTTATATACGGTACGCCCGGGATAATATGACGCTGGATCCTTTGTGCACACAGGACCTACCGGAGGGGTGGCTCGACGGATACACACGAGTGACGTCACTTACAATGACATAAATCAAAGCGAAGGACGAGCGTCCCGGACACGGCACCGCGCCGGCAACGCTCCCCCGGGAACCGGAGGTCCTCTTTTGACTCTGCCTCTGGAATTCCGCGGACAGGAACTACCTAAGGATCGGTCCACGCGCCATGCTCAAAGTAGGAGGGTTGAAAGGGACTTTAAACGAGAGGGGTTAGGTTTTGCACTATTGCGGGAAATTGTGGAAGATAGAGGCGATGTCGAGCATGTATCGTTTAAGAGGAAGCGAAACGGATCTTGACAAAAGACCTTCTTCCTCGGGAACGCGCGGCCCTGATTTTCATGAAATTGCATGAGATTTATGGCGTAAATGGTCGAAACGAGAACGTTATAGCACGAGACATTAAATATACAAGGATATGTGATAGAAATGGAAAAATCTGACGTAACGTTGATCAATTGTTAATTGGTAATTGTTGTGTCTTTGATAAACGTTGACAAATCAGCATCGGTAATCTCGTGGTATGCCAAAAACTTGAAACGAAAGCCATTTCGGAACAGGGTTCTTTTAAACAGTATCCTAACAACAGCGTCTCGAGAAATAAAAAGAAAATTCGAACTAATTCCGAACGCTACGAGAAAAGAAATTAGATTCATCCTGGTGGAAACATCCTCTAAAATTTCACGATTAATTTCCTGATTAAAAGAACGAAAGCGTGAGGGAGTGAGTGAGTGAGCGAGTAAGTGAGTGAGTGAATGAGTGAGTGAGCGAGTGAGAGAGAGAGGAAGAGAGGGAGGGAGGGAGGGAGGGAGGGAGGGAGAGAGAGAGAGAGAGAGAGAGAGAGAGAGAGAGAGAGAGAGAGTACGGCGCGCGTAATCAGCGATAAAACACTTGGCTGAATCGACCACCTCTCCACCCCTTTTCCCCTACCTCTGCCGTCGGCGAATTAAACCGGGCCCATTATCTTATGATAATTCGCGCGGCAGGGTTGAAATTAATCGAGTAACTACAATTTCATAATGGCCGCCCCCCTGGTCCTCGCCAGCACTGCTTCGCCTCTGAGGGGAGATCGTCCCTTTGTCTCTCTTTCCTTCCACGAGAGCGAGTCCCTCCGTCGCGCCCGTATAACTGGAATGACATAATTGAATAATATAACGCGCGCAGCCACCCTTGCCGGAGCAGAAACTGGAACCGCATCGAGCTGAACCGAACTGAGTAATGGTGCGAGTCGAGGACTCGTGGGACCTCTCGTCACGCATATTTCATTACGCGATCCGGCAACCCCTGCAACCCCTACGCCGTTTCGCCTCTCTCTCTCTCTCTCTCTCTCTCTCCCTCTCTCCCTCTCACACACACACACACACACACACACACACACACACACACCACTCACCACTCACCACTCACCACTCACCTTCTCTCTATCTATCGAATTCGCTTGTCCAGCTTCGACTGCCGAATCGAATCCGGAAATCAACGAACTTAATTAAAGCGCGTCAAGTGTCGATTCCGTTTCTTTATAAAAGAAAAAAAAAATCTTTGCCGAATTGCAGCGCTCTCTATTTAAAACGGGGTTTCGAGGTTTCGATTGTGGCTTTGAGAGGAAGAAAGACATTTTTCTGGAAATTTTGTCAATGAAAATGGTCGTTTTGATGGTTGAAAGATTCGTATGCAGAATATATAATAGCATTTCATCGAGCACGATTTTTCTTAAATTCTACCACTGAAAGAAACTGTCAACTTTTCGAACAACGATATCAACACGCGTCTGTACGATACGACGAGGGTGCACGCATGAGCGGGCTGATAAGTGCATTCGTAGAAATTCTTCAGATTTGCTGCCGTCTAACAGGTAGCGACATATTGCACGAATCGGCCCGGTGCGGTACGTGTTAATAACAGAAAGAAAATTGCAATACAACTACCTCGACATAATCTCAGAACCTAGTGAAATAAATGTGTGAAATTCTCTAGTTCTGAACAACCGTCACATCGAACAACAGCATACCACCGGAATAATCCTACTTTGCTCGATAAAGTTACACGAGGCGAGTTAGCCAACTGCCTTAGAGTCTGGCGGCTGCTTGCTTCTCTTCGCGCCTCGGTGTTCACCCTCGACTATTCTCTATTCAAGATCTATTCGATCCCGATATGATTGCATTTCGTGGAGAAAAAGATTGCCGTGAAAGTGCACCGATTATCTTTAGTCCGATCGCTGATAAGGCGAGGAGTAGCTCTTGAGTGAATCGTCGAATCGTTTCTGCCAACCCCTTGGCCGGAGGGTTCATAGACACATGTATCGTAGGTTGTGCAAACACCCCTTCTCCGTGCCTGCCATAAAGCTCTATCTCTCGTTTTGTCCCAGGGGGTGCTACCTCGCGTTCGCCCCACCTCTTTTTCCCCCCTTGCCCATGTTCCATCTTTCGGGCAGCAACATCAACGTCCCTAGCTTTGCTAGAAAGAAAAGTCGCGCCTTGTTTATCCAGCTGGCGTGTTTTAATGTCGCTTTAACACGGCGTAAAATTATATGCAAAAGTCCTCATAAAATATGCAAGTCCCCTTAATGCACCGGGAAATTGTCGCGTTACGAATCCGGCCCTATGGGATTATTATAGCTCGCTACGTAACCGCCCCCGACTCGATCGGTTTACGCGCTACCCCTCTGGGGTTTTAATGCAGTGCAGATTTCTTTCTCGCTCGGATTATTCTTATCGCGCCATAGATTTCGGACGTAACAGATAGACAGACGAGAAAGATAGACAGACTCGATATTCCGCGTGATTCGAACTTGATTCGATGCATCCGCTCCAGTTACGTTTTCTCGTCGGAAATTGTTATTTCATTTCAACCGGTTAAGAGATTAACGGTAAAATAATGTTATGTAACGCGTCACTATTGTACCTATCAAAGTTAGGGTAGTAGACATTTTACAGAAGGCCACCGCACAAATTACAGGCATAAAAGATTCCATGAATCGTATGGAAAATAGCTTATCATAGCGCTTGTAAGTTTCCCCGATTTCATTATACTTCATAAAATTATAAGATCTAACAGAATGGACGAGAAAAAATGGACGAAAAGATACCTGTTAAACGAATCTCTGGAATTTCTTTTCATAAGCACCGTGTAAAAAACCGAATTCAATGATGTTCGGGAAAGGAATTAACGGAGGCAGAGAAATCTGATTTCTAATTAGACGGTTGGATATTCTTAATATTTGATCCGTCATTGGCTCGTTTAGGGAGAAGAGAGGACCAGTCCATTCGAGGATAGGAGGGAATGGGTTCTTTTCTTGCACCGATTCGTCATAGAATGTTATACCTGGAATTTACACGTTGAAAGGACAACGTGGCGAGATGTGTGGTCCGGTAATTAACAGTGTGGGGGCCACCGTGTGGTATTCGCTCTTGGATTTATATACTTGACCCATCGTTCTTGTTATTTCTTTCGTATCTGTTCGCGGATCTGCCCTCCTGTTCGTCGAACATAATACGGAACGTTGTACATACATGTAACGATCTTCCGAATTTCATTCCACAGAAATTTCGTTCTATTTTATCTTCACAATTTTATGAAAATAAACAGAGAGCCGTTAGAAAGGTATTTCAAGCTATCTCGAGTTACTTATTTATATCTATCAGTTTTTGCGATCAGTCGATTCAGATTGAACGATCGTCATAGCAGTAATCGATAACGTAAGCAGAATAAAGTAATTTCGAAATTCTACGTTAATCCTATCGTGTTTATTAATCGTACGTGAATGTCATTTAACTCTCTTTTGTACCATACAATAGAGAGTTTGAAATTTCTCTCGACAGTTACAACACTCAACGATCATCAATTTTACGTTGATTTAAACTTTCACGAATACGTACGTGCCTGTGTAATTACCGTCACTCGCGCTTCTTAATTAATCTTAGATTATATCTTTTTACTAATGAGAAAATTTTCATTTTTTTCTTTTTTTTTTTTTTTTTGTCTTCCAATTTTTCGAAATCCAATTTTGAGAACTTTCAGAGTTAGGGCAGGTTGAGACGCTCGTATCAGACAACCGATGATAAGTATCGGAATGGCAGGGGTCAGGACGCAAGGCAATTTGTAGGTAGCAGGCAGCAGGTTGTCAGGTGTCGATGGGGGGCCGAAAAGTCAGCGGGGGTTCCGCTACCTAACGGTAGTAAGAGTTGCCCTCGCTTGTTCGACGGTCCCCTGCGATCTTACACGGATCCATATCCCTATACTGCCGGCTTTTCCCTATTTCATCTTCATTCATTTCGTATAGTTTTACGCGTTTTCTGTCTTACAATTGTTGTTGTTGTTGTTACAATTAACGCAGATGCGACGAATTTATATAAATGACATTTTTCATAGAGCTCAACTGTGAAAATTCAAAGATTGCCGGATATAAATAATACAAGGAAAGAAATTACTGATTGTTACAGTCGGTTGCGTAACTTGTATGTTACATCAAGTACTTGCAGCTTCGCCAAGACCGATCAATTTTATTAACAAGGTGCCAGATAACCGTTCGGAAGAAAGAAAACAGAATCGTCAAACTCATCAAACTGTCCAGTGGCTCCATTTCGATTTACGGACGAGCCACTCGGCTGCAAAAAGGCAGTCTCACTTATAGTCAGCGTAACATCGTGCCTCGAGCTGCGTAATTAGCCGTGGACTTGTGGCAACTATAAATATTCAATTGGCGCTGATGGAAAAAGAGGAGCCGCGAAAAAGCGGACGTGAAATAATTCGATTACAATAATCCGTGGCCACCGGTGACATTACATTCGCTCGACTCCATTGTGATGCGAATGTAAAAACGATGCCGCACGATATGTTTATTACCGAACACCGGATGGGGATCAATATTCATAAGCCGATTCGTTTCGACCCGGTCTGCCGCTCATCGACTGTGCCGTACCATGCCAGCTCGGCATTATTATTTTAATCAACTCGTATAATGTCTCTGCAAATTACAGGGTGACCCCCCCTACTTAATGACCGGAAGAACTAGTATGCTGCAACGGATGAGGAGTCACTGCGCGACCGGAAGCGAGCTATCTGCGATCCCGTAACAACTTTTGCGAGAATCGGAGAAACAGCGACGCGTTATTCGAAAGAGCGAAAGACGATTATTGCTATTCGCTTATGGTAAAATGTGTTGCGCGCGTGCGTCGTTCCTCGGCGTATTCTTATTTGCTTATTATTCGTAAAATAATGTATGTTTGAATTCATTTATCATATTATGTCTATACTCGTATCTTTGGTTTTCAACTGACTGTCAAGCGTTTGCCGTCGATAGTCGATTTGCTCGCATTTTCCTCTTTTATTCGAGTAGTAATTACTTGATCTCGTTGCTAGTTATTTTCAATAAATTCGATAGAAAGCGAAGGAACACTACGATCGATATCGACGTCGCGTCGGCGCGATCAAGTATGATGGAGAAACGCAATCACGGTTCAGCCAATAAAAAGTCGAAACGTCGAATCCTCGGCAACATCTTCCGTCTCGATTCGTCTTTCGTATGTCGTATCGATGCGAATTATCAGAGACAAAGAAGGGGTCAGGAAGGGGGTAGGCGGGAGGGGGGCGGGGGGACGAACGGGCGGGAAGGGGGTGGCAAGGGGATGAGTCTAGCCCGAAGTAACAGAAAGAGCAGGGGTGGTAGAGGGTAGGAGACTTGTCTCATTTTACTTTACAAGAGGGATTTAAAAACGAGGCACCGTTTGACAGCTATTGCCGGTAGAGCTCGCCTCCCTGCGACTCCGAATTAAATTTAAAATATACAATAAACAGGGAAACAATCAATAATCGTGTCCCTCCGTCGTGTCGTTTGATATGTAGGTAATTAAAAGTCGTTCGGGGTGCTGATCCCGGAAACGGAGGGTTTAGCTCAAATTGTGAATAATGACGGAGCCTTTAATGGACGATGCCGTTAAAATCGTTACCTGAGATCCCTGTCTACTGTCTACCGTCTACTCGAGGCGAATACGTTAGCTGGCCATTTCGCCCTGCTTGTTTTTCCGCCATCTTTGCGCCGTCTTCGTGCTCCGCTTTCGAAATGTTTTTAACGCCCTTTACGTAATTTCGTTTACCACGGAAGACGGAAGATGGAAGACGAAAGACGAAAGACGGAAGACGGAAGACGGAAGACGGAAGACGGAAGACGGAAGACGGAAAACGGAAAACGGGAGACGGAAGACGCGTTATAAATTAACGAGGTTCGCCACCAACTTTCTCGTTGCTCTCCTCTTTCGCTCAATCCCTATACACTTGGGCTAGGGTCTTTGCTCTCCAAATTTTTCGAGAGAGAATTTCGCGATAATCGCGAGGAACGAGTAACGATATTTTCGACAAGGGGAAGATAATATTATGACTAACGTACAGTCGCTCCATCTTCTCTTCCTCTCTTAATTTTCCTCTCGAATAAATCGTTCGCAAAGCAAGCCTATTGACGGGCTCACTGGATAACACGCGTTCCTATTACGAGTGTTTCGCTACGATAGTATCTATATATTGGCGAAACTCTGAACGTGGCGTATTTTCGTCTCGGTATAACACGAAAGTATCAGAAATTAAATGAAGAATAAAGAAAACGATATTGGCTAGGGACGCGGCGTGATAAACGCGGCATGTTACATCCAGAGCCATGTATTAATATGATAGAGATGAATAGAGAACGGAACCCGGAATCAGAGATTAAGCGCCGAGTAACAAATAGACGACCGAGAAAATGGTAAAATATTGCTCCGTCAGAAAAATCAATGCTCAAACGCTCTGCAACCCTATCGAGCGCACGATCTCGCGTTTTTCTCGCCGGCAAAGAAGGCAAAGGTGAATCGGAACACGTTGGAATCGCGGTGTACACAGTCTACGCGAGCATCTTGCAGGACGAAGTGGATTCAGCGTTCGCGTCGGGCAACAGTTAATGGGGATTCGAGTGTCGATGAGGCATCGACGCCGATGGACGTCGACGTGCGTCGGTCAAGGGAGGCCGGACAGCCAGCCCCGTTGTTGTTTTTACGCGACGTGCCAGTAATTTACAGTCGGTCATTCAGCCGTACATGGCCGGTACGATCGGTGGCCTCGCTATACGTCAAATTATCCCATACATCATGGCTTTCTTCGCCAGGCCAGGTCGATTTATGTGCACGCGCATAATATAAATTATTAAATAAGTCTACGCCAGAAGCGCATGCGTGCTCGTTATTTATCGATCGGTAAGAACGGATCCCTCGAATCGACCGGCCGATTCATCCACCAGATAAGCGAACACTAAGGCTAACTAAAAGTGCTATTTGCACCAGTGAAAAAAGTTGTCACGATTGGTTTCGTGGTTTGTTGAAAATTGTGTTACTTTGCAGCTGAGCTTGGCCGTTTCTTATTTGGACGGAGATGCGAACATGTTCAAAATTGCTTATTACGCTTATTATTAAGCTTGTAAAGATATTCGATAAGATGTTCGATATGAAAAAGGAACGACGATAATCGGGCGAATTGCTCGTGGAAATTTTAATGTAAAAGAATGTACAAAATACTTGCTACAACATCTGATTAATAATTCCAATTGGTCGTATAGAACGTATTTCTGCTTAGGAATCGAATTTTTCAAATTTCCGAGAAAAAAAAAAAAAAGAAATTGTGCATATTTAGAGGAAATTAAAGGAGAAAGATATTCCGCGTGGAAGTTTTTGCTGGCACATTGGACCACCTCGGAGATGAAGCTGTCCTCCATTGCTGTGGCTAACCCCTCTGACCCTCGTTTTTCGCGTTTGCTGATGTTCACCGGCTGTTTCGCACAATTCTCACGCGCGCGATTATCAGAATCGGGGACATTGCAGAAAGAAACCGCCGTCAAATCCAAAGCGGGAACTGAACGGATCGCAGGAATCGCAATAAAAATGAACACGGACCGTCCGAAATTAGGGAGCGCAAAAACGCTGACGACGGCTTCGTACATCCACTGACGGCCAATCGTTACCAGACGCGGTGAAACGTAGTCAGCTGACGATGGGTCAAATGTAAATAGCGTTTGAAATTTTTCCTACTTGCTATCGTATATCATGCACGGTGTTTTCGATAAAATACGCGTAATTTTAATGCGCCACGTAGCGAGAGTAGTAGAAAGATATAGTAGAATCGAATATCGGCCAATTATTCTCGCAGTTAATAGCGAGACGATTATAATCAAGGCAACAAGTTTGTCACGCTCGACTAACTAATGTTTAATAATTCAAAGTATCTTGACGCGATAGAGCCACTACTAATCGAATACACATAAGATTAATTTCATCCAAGGCGGTGTCAGTTTAACTTTCGCATCGAGAAATCTCTTCGCTTCTTACTTCTTACTTGATTCTGAAATCAAGCTTAATGCCAGCTTCGATCGGATAAAATGAAGAGGCCCGTCATCACCTAGAGATCCATCGATGTAATGCCCATGTTCGTTGGAACGATTTCGAACAAACCGGTCGCGAATGGGATAGCGATCGAATAAGGAACGACCGAAAGAAGCGTAGTTGGTCGATTAGGTGGCCGAAAAGAGTAGAGTGTAATCACTCAAGCAAGGCAGAAAGCGTGGAGATTTTCATTCGAGGTTCGAAACGATCGGTAGCCAGAGCCACCCACGGCGCCCTGCCAGGACGATCGACGATTTCTCTTGATCATTTCGATCGCGCCGGCTCGCCTTTATGTGTATATTATGTATTTATTATGGCTGACTACCAGGAACCGAGCGACAAAACCAGTGGAGCCTCGGTCTTTTGCTTTGGTCCCGCGGTCCTCGTTCCACGTACCGTTCCTTCTCCTCCTCTTCCTTCCTCGTCCCCCCCCCACCCCCCTCTCGACTCATTAATTGACACCGCGATGCTCGTCCCGTCGATCATGGTGGTCCAAGACAGCCTTTAACGAAACATCGATTCTCGAATACGATCGTCCATCGATACGACGAGACGCGACGAGACGCGACGACCAGGGAACCCCGCGAGGCTGACCACGCGGCAAAAATCGGGAAAGTCCCTAGACAAGTTTTCTTTCGCGATCAACGAGTCGATTTATCTGGTTAACCTCTGCATCGCGATCGCGACACTAATGCGACGTGTTAACGGTTGGGCGAGCGCTTCTTTCGAGGTTTGCTTGGCAGAAATGAGAATACTGGTGGATGTCGATGGCTGGTCTAAGATAAAGGCAATCGAATCATTACGATTTTCTCGGAATTCATCTGTTTCGTCTGTTTAGATTTAATAATAATAATAACGATGATAACGATGATAACGATGATAACGATGATAACGATGATAACGATAATAACGATATACAGGTATAATGGTAATTCCGTATAAAATTCAGAAACCACAGGAACGTTTACGTGTCGGAACCGAAATAGCTACGCACGAATTCCGTGGTTGCGAAATCGGTTCGTGTTAAACAGCACATTTCGTGCGATATTCAGAAAGATGCTACGTGCTACGAATGCACAAGCTGGTATCGCTAGCGACGGACTTGAAAATTTTCGAGTTTCTTTGCACGCTCTCTACCAAACCTTCTGAAATCCCTGAATTCGATATATTATATATCTATTGAACAAAGGTTTTCAAGCACTATGGAGTTTCTCAACAAATCAATGCTTCGATGATCAAAAATTACCGCCTTTCCTGCGCTTCTTGTAATAAAAAATGTTTAAAAAATCTCCCCGAGTTTTCCATATAAATCAATATTTTTGGACTATTCTTCAGAATTAACGCACGATAAAGATAGTTTGTCGCTAATTTTCCAGACCGCGCAACATTCGGGTTGCTTTTTAGAAAGATCGAGTAACATAAATTTGTTGAGAAATCGCCAAGCAACAGAGCGAATGGGTGCGCCCATCGCTAGTCGGTAATAAAAATTTCGTCGATCCAGCGTGTTCCCAAACGGTCTCTCCTGACAAAATTCTCGAATGCCGCGTATCACGTACATCGTCCATGGCTCGAGTCGTGCGTTTTCGAACCGAGCTCCGTTTATGGGGCAATCTGTAAGCCGCAGACGATCTGTGACACCGTGTGGAACTGGGCCGACGTTCATAACGCATTTACATTCCTTTCAATGTCGCGCCACGTCCACTGGAGGCCATTGGTTCGATTGGTATTCCATGGATGGTTTCTTCGATTTATCGGACGCTCCTATAACTACCATAAGTTCCACGTTCGGAATAGGAGAGTGGACGGTTGCCTGGGAAAAATTCGGTTAACTACTTGGATCGGTTCGTTGTAATCGTTGCTCGGAAAAATCGGAAAAAGTCATTGCTCGTGATTATATCTGCGTTGAACGTTTTAAGAGATATTCAACTATGAGTTTGCAGGAAAATGTCTAGGGGTTTGTCTCGACGCGGAAGTTTAAGTTTATGTTTTAGAAAATGACTGTTCAACGTTACGTAATAATCGTGTTTGCAATCTTGATAGAAATCCAATTCTAAATCGTGTTAATTCTCAACTAAAACGATAAAATAACAAGTAGCTCATTCGTGAACAGACGTTTCGTTCATTCGTACAGACCTTCATTACATTCGTAGATGTTCCTTTATGGATTAATAATATGAATCGATTCGAGCATATCGTGCGGCGGTACGTGTTTGCGATATTGGAAAACGATACATGGACAGGCATGTTACCGAACAGCAACAATATCTAACTATTTCGTAATTAACGATATGCGATTATCAGAGAAACGTATGAAATAAAAATCCTGGTGGAGCTCTATTTATCTGTATGCATCGGTGGACAGACAGATTGTGTATATATATGTACACATAACGACAATTCGCGTTCAGAGTATACATACAAGTATCGTAGATTCAATCGGGCTGAAATGAATTTAACTGGCAACGCCTATTGACTTGAAGTTCATTTCAATAGGTCGAGTTTCGAGCATTATAACGGAAGGAAAGATGTTACTTTTCATAGAAAATTTCTACGATCGATCGGAATGGCGAGTAAAAGGAAGTAAAAGGAGAGAGGAGGAAAGAAAGGTAAAGGATGCGCGCGGATGAGGATCGAGGCTCGCGTAAGTATTCAAAGATCGATCGAAACTCGACCTGGTTCTCGGAAGAGTTGCTCGCGGCCGATTATTATTCAGCTCGGAGCCGATGTAATAATAAATTATGATTCTCTTTTGAAATAGGTGGGTGCCAGGCAGATTCCTAACGGGGCTGGAGGCCCCATATTTACGATTATAATGTCCGCATAGCATTATTTCGATCTGGGAAACGCGAGCATGACGGAATGCCACCGGCCCGTCATGTTGCCGCATAACAATACTCGCGATCCTTCACCGCCATTGTTATTCGAATCAGATATGAATATGATTCACGTGTTCCGATCCATATGTATGATCGATGCTGAATGAATGTGCCGAATTTCTTTTTTATCCTCGAACGCGCACGCTTTCGGAAACGTTCGAATCTTTGAATGGGCTCGTCGTATCGTATGTCCGAGCATACTATAAACTGCATGCTGCAAACAACGGAGTCTCGTTTAGCCCTTCGAGTTTAAAAAGCACGTACCTACAGATATGTTGGGGAGAAAGGCAGAAAATAAAATATCTAGGAACACGCGGAAAGTTGAATGACAAACGAGTATCGATGATTAGACCGCGGTTGTTTACGCGCGCGTTGGAAATTTAAATAATACGCAAAGATATATGAGATGTCTGAAATACATTATTACGTATAATTTGTTATAATATTTGGAAGGATACGATAAGAACCTGAATTTCCTGAAACATGTACAGAATCTATGACGGTTCTTGTCCTGACTCTCTATTTTCGTTGATCGTAAAACAAAGAGTAACGTAGCCTCTGTGAATACTGTCGTTCCTTTCTCTTATTCATTCACCTAGCAGTTTCCTGATATTTGAGTGTCGCCCCCGTTGACTTTGAATGAGTCGAAAATCGAAAACGTCAGGCCCAAATGTGTCTCAACTACGTCCGAACAACATTTGCCTCGTATTTCTTATCGAAAATCAGTATTCCTGTCATTCATGTGGCAAAACTTGCATTTTTATCTATACGAATTGACCGAAAATTTAAATTGGTATCTGATTCTCGAAAATAAGAAAAGAGGGAAAAGGCGAATGAAGACTCGCGCTAACACGTTGAAAGAATTTTGCGATTCAAATTAATGTTCGATCCGTTGCAAGCTTCTAAAAATATCGGTTATTTGGGTGAAAAAGGCATGTAATATCGTGCCAAGCTTCCACTTTGGCCAAGTCTTGAAACATTAAAATTTATATTACTTTTTCAAACGTTCTGTCTACATTTGTTCCTTCGTACGTTCTAGTTGATCTTTGATTTATCAAAGAAACGAGCGAAGAAGAACGGTCGAATCGGTTTTCTCTTTTTTCTCTTTCTTTCTTTTTTCTTTTTTTTTTTTTTTTTTTGACAGCAGATATTTTTGAACAGGATGTTTCTATTTCTATCCGAAGAATGGGATCCTTTGACGTTTGAATTCAACCTCGTAACTTCGTGAAAACAGAGAATCGAGTTTACATTTCTTTGGTACATAGTTTGGAAGTTCAGTTGATTACATTTGACACTAGTTACACTTCGGTTGAAGTCAAGTCACGGTTTGCTCTTAAGATCTAACGTCGCAGTTTGTTATCGAACAATTAGTTACACCTTGTAGCTGAGATCAAAAGCCTCGATGTAACAGCTCTATCTCGTCTATACGAACTATGCGTCGGATAACACCGTGATACGTTGACGAGGTCAAATCTTGATATATATATATGTGTGTGTGTGTGTGTGTGTGTGTGTGTGTGTGTGTGTGTATGTGTGTGTGTGTGTGTGTGTGTGTGTACACATATCATGAACATCATACTTACTAAGTACTATTGTATCGAGGTTTATCGATACGATAAATAGATGACTGTTCATATACTTTTATAATCTCTGAAAGTATCTTGCACGTTTGCGATAGCTGTCTCGTACGTGCATCTTCGAGTATGAAATTTCACGCTTGACCGATATAATCAACGTAACAGCGATGACTCGTTATCTGTATAAATAGATACAATGACAATGATAATAATAACGACGTACGAAAGAAAAATTGATGAATATCGATTCGGTAAATTCAACCTGTGTAGGAAACATTGTTTCGGATGCGTCAGCCTTCTGTTGTATTATAAGACAGAAACGCGGTTCCGTATTCGTTGGTACGTTTACTCGGTGTAATCGCGGCGAACGCGTAGAGGCTATGGAAATAAATAGCTTGGTTCTTTAAAGCGCAAACGTGACAATTCGAGTGCACTGGAAAGCATAGATATCGAAAGCGGAGAAGGCCCGGCTGGTCGTTTTCCAGCGGGCGAGTACGCGACGTCTGCTACTCGGCCACTTGGCGATTCCGCGCGCGGATCTTAGACGCGTGACCTGGACGGTTCCCACGCAGGACACGGAACATCGTCGCAACCGGCTGACGTGTCACATACATACGTGATCATGTTCTAATGCATCGCGCGCCCCTTGGAAATTACAATTAGGTGACTAGACGAGCAAGTAACCACCAATCGGGTCTACTGGATCGTTAAGCCTGATGTTGGATTTTCATGCGTCTGTATTTACGGATTGTCGGTTCGTTCAAGAGTCGGATCGTTCGATACGTGCATGAATAAACGGCGTGTCGGAGGAAAACGAAATAGTCTTGGCGTTAGACGAGTATGGCTATTCGATTTTTCAAACGGTAGAAACATTAACCCTTAGAAGCTATCGCCAAAGAAAATCACGTTCACGCTATCGTGCGTGAAATTTTACTGCAGTACAGTTTCCTTTCTGTGGATATCACTTATAGAAATAAATAATGTTGTAGTACGTAGCAGCGCTATGCTGTCATAATATTGCTATTGATATCGATATTAAACGAGACGTAGAAAAGTTGTTATCAGCAGCGGTTACGAATAACACGACGACGATAATAATGAAACGGAATGGGGTGAAATTTCACCCATGATAGTTTTTAGTCTTTCGGGGTTAATTTATTTGGACAAAGCGAAGGTAAGAATTTATAACGAAAAGTTCTTAAAACCGATGGAAGCCGCCGAGCGGAATATTAAATAGCACTGGATGGACGTACATATGTATGTAGTTACAAAGTTCCCACTCTTAAATTTTAATATTTAAACCGGACACCGTGGCCAAAATGCCTACTCCTTTTGTAAGTTCCAGTCATGTATCTGGGCATAAGAAAAGCAACAGCGATATCATCTAAGAGGCATAAAGAGAGAAAGTCATGTAAATGGAAGCAGAAAAGATTGAAACAAAACTGAAGGCGCATCCAGAGTAGCTATACGAGTTGAATATTACAGAATGTAACACTGTTGCGCGGAATATTTAATGTTTGAAAACAGGTGGCCGTAACTTTGGCAGAAAAACGCGAAACAAAAATGACTAAATCTGCCTTTTAGAGTTGACAGATGCGTTTTTTTCAGCGACGCGTGAGAAACTGTTATCCCACGAGACACTCGCATTTACGTTTCTTCGTTAGATTCGAGTTTCTTACGCCTAGATTCGTATGAATAGGAACTCGAAAAGTGCGAAAATGCGGAGAATGCGGAAAATACACGCGCAAGAATATACAAATTATGCAAAATAGTTTCATTATATTTTGGCTAGAGCACGCATAAAGAACGATACGATTGTTTGAAATCTATGCGACTCACCGCATCGATCAACTGGCAATCTCTTTGAGGGTGACGAAAATTTCAAACAGCAAATCTCCAGGTTGTCGTCCATGCAGATCCGTCGATCGTTAGAAGCGAGTTTATCCTGGAATCCTCCGGGATCGTTTCTTGCATCCCCGTCAGCTCGAACGAAGGGGGACGCGACGGTTCGAGTTTTGCACATAAATCTGGTCTACCTACGGTGTTCTGGCTCCTCCTGGGACTTGGTTCCACGACAGTACGGAAAAGGACTCCAGGAAGACTTCTCTTTAGAAGATTGCTGGACACTCGTTACCCCTGTCGTCGAGGAATCTCACTTTGAACTTTGCCTCGATGCATCTCGTTTCTACAACAGCGGATACGTTCATGAAAATATATCATCCATCCATCTTCTAACACGTTTATCGAATGTGTTGACATTATGTTGTTTCGTCGAATATTAAAAATCACGGTCGAGATATTTTGGAAACGATTGTTTAAACAATGTTTGTAAGTGAGTTTGCAAACGAAGATTACGTTCGTTTTTCACAGCATTTTATAACGGTTATGATAAGCGGATAATAGCTTTAAAACGCGCAAGAATATGAATGGTATAAAGATTCTAACAGGCTGAACAAATTTTCTTAGAAAAGATGTGACTGACAATGCTTTGTTGCGTAAGACGCCTACTGTACTATATTAAATAACGAGTATATACTATATGTATACATTAAATATATTATACCGTTTTGATATTTTCAATATATTTGCATGATTTGGACGACTAATATCGTCACATACGTATATTTGATAAATGATAAAGTAGCATGAAATAGCAAACAATAGCAAATAGGATAACAAGCAACAATTTAACAATTTTACCTAACCTAATATTCCTTTTTACTTTCACGGCACAGTTCGATTATCGAAAAGTCGAAAAGACACAAAGCATGGATAAGCAGTTTAAACAGTGTAACATAAGCATTCTGATTCGAATTCTCTGAGAAGATACAGAGCAGCGAGTACATATTTCAACGTTAAGAATATGCTTTTAATATACTTTCGTTGAAGGAGCGACATACGTATACTCGTCATCGTTGGATGTTAGCGTTGATTGATAATGGAATACAGGTTAAAGTGCACAAACTATTCATATATGTATGCACGAAAGAAAGTATGCACAACTATGCCATATGATTCTTTTCCATGGTAATATGGAATTTAATTTTCGAAATATCTCGACTAATCGTAATACTTGCTAGCGTACTACGATATAAGCTTACCTGTGTATCGATGACAAATCGTTTGACAATTTTAGGATAAAGTAGCTGTCACGCGACGAACACTGAATCCCGTGAAACCCGCCTTTTTTACGAGAAACGCATAAAAACGCGCAAGTAGTCCGTTGCCTTGCCGACAGATGGCAGTTGGTAACAGTTGTTCCGTAACAAGATTTCGTGAAAAAGGTGCGCGACTGAATATTTCGTTTCTTGATATTTGATATAGAATAATTCAAAGTTCGATAGTTTAAACGTGGAACGGTGTCGAGTGACTGTTTATGCTTTCGTTTGTGATACGAATTATACTTTACGATTCGTTTCTGTATGAATACGAGAACTGTCGACAGTATGGGCTATTTGAAACGGCATAATGAGCGGCAGGTTAATTTTCTAATGATTTCATAAATCACAGTTAAAAATTATTAATTGGGCAATGGGATGTAAGAATAGATAGAGTGCCGTTGTGTTTTCTGTCCTTTCATTTTCATGAGAGATGCGAGGAGAACTTGCTTGGTATTTCATGTACTTGATGCTTGCAGTTGTGGTCTATCAATCATTTGCTATAGGCGATGCACTAGTTCTATAATATATACGAATGATACGACCGTCGCGCCGCTGCGTCGTTGAAACGATCGTGCATTCAAAATAAGCAAGAATGGAATATGCGCGAATATTGCATTTATCGTTTTCTTTTTATCACTTTTGTTGTCACGTTAATCGTACATATTTTTAACGTAAATTTCCTACCAAATTAGCTCCCGTTAGTTTTCAATTCCTGAGACGACAAATTTTCGAAATACAAGATCTTATTCGTTACGACGTGAATGTCTAATATCTAACTCTATCAATTTCCAATATTCAACATTTCCAAATATCACGTTCGGCGCGCCAGATTTTTAATGCAAAAACCTTTTTACATCTAGCCTATCCCACCGATTTTGTCCATTTGAAATGCCTTCGTTATCGCACGCAACACGCGAGAATATCTTGTATGACAGTTGGAAAGCAATTCTAATACGATTTCAGCGATTTCTTTATCCTGTCCCGCGATAAATGTTAAGCAAGTTTTATATTCCGAATTCGCGATTGCACTCGATTTACTTGACTGAAAGTCAACATTTTCTCTATTAAAATGAATTCTCTATACGTCCATATCCTGTATTTCTTCGAACGACTACGACTTTTACTATAGTAATATTTTCACATCTTATTTGAAATGACAAAGATATTTCAGATGGACAAAGTTGATGAGGCGGGTCACTCGCAAGACGTGTACAAGATTTTTTATATTCAATTTTGTGAATACCCAAAATCCCAACTCCTTAGCTCGGTACACGCTTTTTTTTTTTTTTTTTTTTAATTAATTAAATGCAACAAAGAACGACTTCAATGATTTTTTAAATAACAAGTTGTTCACGCATACGTATATGTTGAACAATTTTTTCCTTATATATAAGCAGTTAACGGCCCTATCTATCGGAGATATTCGCGAAACATCTACTATCGGTACCGTTACGGTTAGCGAATTCTTCGTATGATTAATGTGCGTGCACGATACAGCGGTATATGCTTTAATAACGTTAATACGGTTACGGCTTACGGTTTACGACGGTTTATCTACGGGCGTGATTATATTATATGCTCGTGAGCGATCCGCTTGTATGTCTAACGTTTCAATTTGTAAACATAGGGAGCTGAGATCTTTCTGCGTTTCTTAAAACAGCTTCATTGTAAAATGTATGCGATACGATGTTTGCCTAGGAGGCGTGCGATTGTCAATTCTTCGATTATTAGTTACATAGTGTTTGTACGTTGGACGTTGGACTGCCGTTTATCGGTCGTATATATTACTATAAGCTAAAGGGACGAGTTAGCTTTGGGTTAGGTTATTGTATCTCGCAAAGCGGTCAACGGCTAATACTGACGCGTACTCTGCCACGGGCGCGCAACTATAGGCAGAATTCGCGGTATCGATACTTTTTGCGAATATCTCGGAAACTAGAGCCTTCGGCCGCTTATATGTAAGGAGAAAGTTGTTGTAAATCCAAGATATATCGAAATGATATATCGAACAATACCCACGACATATTCAACTCTGCGTGTAAATTGCTAATATTAGAGAGCTCTTCGCTTCGTTGTTCAACTGCAATTATCGTACCTCGAAATGACAAGTAACGCAAAGGTACTCGAGTCTCGCAGGCGTCTTCGAAAATATTACGCTGAAAATTCAATGTTCTCGGCGGTAGTCGTCATCGATTTTTCAATGAACCGGTCTATTCGCCGTAATCGTAGTGTGCCGGGTAAACTGCGAACTCGCGGTTCGGTCTCGGTTCAGTCTATATATACGCAGCTGCCCCAGACAAATTAACCGGCAGCGCGAATGCGTATTAGAACAAAGGAATCTCATCTTCGCCGGCAGTTCATAATCTCGGTGAGAATGCAGGAGAGGTGTGTGTCATAAGCGTCGCAGCCGCGGGACGCGCGCCGGCCGTGCCCCTTAATAAATAACCACGGTAAGTGCACAGACGACGCGCACTAATAATTATAGCTTTGTTCCATCGCGTACACGAGCAGCCATCCAACCGTGCAAATTAACCGGCTGACCATTATCGATGAGACTACGGCCTTGCTTTCCTCTTCTATTCGACGATTTGAAAGAAAGCCGGGAATTAATTTTAGAAGCCACCATTTTTGGGATTGCCGCTTTACTTTTGTTCATCCGTAATCGTTAGAGTTCATTGAGTTTCTGGATGTTCGAGATGGAGACCAAGAAACTGTTGGCTGCTCGTTCACGTAGTAATTTCTGCATGAAACTCGAATCTGCTTCGATACTTAATAACTTTATTCTACGATATGCGTAATCTACGTTGCGACGAACGTAACAAACAACTACCTATGATCGTGATATTGTTTTAAAATGAAAATTTTGAACAAAAATGAGAATCATACGAATCGATAGGTACATTTTTGAAATTGTATTAGATTCTTGTACAGAGAAACAGTAAAGATGTATATATATATATATATTTTTTTTTCCTAATTGCATAAATCGATTTGACAAAAATCTGGTATTCTCTCTGTTTATGACTTTCATTCGCTTATACCGTGCCTTGCTACAGCTATAACAGGTAGCGAAGAAGGCAAACTTGACTAGCAGATTGCACGATGACTCGGTCATATTTCAAACCATCCAATAACTTGGAACCTTGTAAAAACGTTCGAGACGTATCGATTACGTTGTCTCTTCTTTTACCTACTACGCATTTCTCGAATCGATGAGAACGCGCAACATTCTACTTCGCACGATCCATCGCCCAAGTCTAGGAAAAAAAAAAAAAAAAAAAGGAGGGGAAAAAGCGAACCTCCTTTCGTAATTAAGTCCTACGACGAGAATGTACTTATAAAATGTGATTAGTGAATCTGTGTGACAATTTTAGAGCGAAGAAAATATCATTTTTTGTCATGGATATACGAGTACAAGGAATTTGTGGGAAATTAGTATTATTAGTATCTGCAATTAGTATCATTTACCAAAGTATTTATCTACAGTGTCTTCTGGAATTCGTTATTTGTCTATTTTTCATATTTAAAGAGAGAAAGTATATGCAGGTATCGTTGATGTCCGAATCTGATTTTTCATTTTTCACTCGTGCGATAAGCCACGGTGCATCCAACATTCTACTCTACGCGATGCTCGCGTCTTTACCGGGATGTGTTAGTCATGAAAATAGAATTTCATTCAGTCGAAATACACGCAGACCAGTTGTGACCTTAGCGGTTCTCATTTGGTGCCACTTGAACATTTTTATCCCGTGATTTCTATCAGAATTTAATATCAAAGCGGAACATTCTTTGATCATACGAGCGAAATTTGAAATGTCGACTTGTCAACTTTTCTGGTTCAATTTGATTCAACTGTGAATCAATTGGAAGTAGTTTTGTCGTTTGAAATAAAAATAAATCAATAGACAATAGATAGTCTTAGGTAGGCATACTAGTAACAAGAAGAGATTCGATGGAGAGTATAATATAGTTGGAAAGTGAAGGAGAAGATGATTCGGACAGGAATATCGAGGCGGTTTTAATACGTAAATCCGGAAGATCCGGGCAGCGGCAGCCGCAGCCGCAGCCGCAGCAACAGTTCGTACAAGTCGAAGCACGAGGGGCGCAGGTACCACGGAACTCTTCGTGTTTAACGATAGGATCGGCGTTAAATCGTGGCCATCCGTTTGGCCGATGCGACGTGTCCGTCGTGTATCTCATAAATCGGCCGGCCGACGAATGTAATTTGACGTGACAAATGGCAGATGTATCGATAGCAGCAGGGTCGAAAACACGCGAGTCCGTGTTCTTCATCCGTGCGTGCCAGAGAAAAGGAAAGTTGACCTGATCAACTTCACGTTCGAATTATTAGTGGAAATGTGATCTGTTCTCTTCGTGTGGCAAATCGTACTTTTTGCCACGCGTTCCTTTCACTTTTTACTCGTCTGCTTCCAGTCGATGTAAACGTAAATAGGTAGAAAAGTTATTTGTTTTCCTATTTATGTATTTACTATGTATTATTTATGTATCGTTTGTGAGTTTTAAAATATTATTTATAATATAATAAATATTTAAGTAGAAATTAGAAATTATCCGCGTGAAACAGTTGCAAGTAAACAGACGACCCCTAAATTAGATACGTAAATTCTATCCAATTATTTACAAAAGAAAAACTACGTACATAATAATCAGGCGGTTCGTAATGTATGGACAATGAGTTTGTAACATCAACGAATCGTCTAAAAACCACATAGGGATAAAATCGTTTAGTTTCATTTTCGCGCATAATTCGCGCATAATTTATCGTTTTAAGAGACATTTTAATAGAACGATACATACATGTGAACGCGTTCGTGGCTAGAAGCGGAGTAGGTCGTTTGTAAAGTTTCCCTAGTGATCAATTAAGGACTGCTTCTTATCGGTCTTCTACTTTTAGCTTTCGACAAGGAACGAGCTTAGTCGACTTCGTTTTCCAATTGCGTCAGCTCTCTGTGTAACACGACAGGAATAATTTTTAAGCGAAAACAAACTAAGGTACATACATACATACATACATATTGTTACGTTATTTCGTGGTCTGCTGGTGGGCCGTAGCGATCATAGACAAAATCGAATTTTATCATTTCCTGGGCATAGGAATTTCTCTTCTGCCGACTTTTCTTTCGTAATTTTCGCAATTTCTTTCTTATATAGATTTAAATACTTTGTTGAAAACTGACAACATAAGTTCCTGGCGTTATTTCTTCCAAAGGCCAATACGCATATTTAGACGGAGGGGGGGGGAAAGGTAATCGTTTTAGAACGATACGAGATACGAGAACATGCGGCTATAAGAACTACGATCGAAAGAAATTAATAGTCGGAAATTTCAATTTCTCATACAACAATTACACGTACGGAGTAAAGATGATCTACAACCGTTTCAAGAATCGAAACCGATATCATAACTGCTTTCAATATCTCAAGCATATTGTACGCTGGACGATTCCCTTTCGCTTTTCGACCCGGTTGCGGTCGATGATTTATCGAATTTTGATTAGAATCGAAAACTATCTCGTATATCTGCATAATAGGTTTTGGATCAATGAACGAACACCGGCGCGCGTCTAAATAGAAAAAAAGACATCGACAAGGTGAATGAAAGGATCGTTGACGACTGAATGATGACCGAGCAGATATCTGTTGTTCGGCGTCCTTGAAGAGGAGCCATTCCTCCAGGTGTTGGTCACGGATGATGATCTCGGCTACTCGGTCGTCGTAACGAGCGGATCGAACTCGCGAAAAAACTCCGTATTCCTGTCAAAACAGCCATCGAACAGACCGATCCGTCGTTTTTTCGTCGTCGCTGCTTTGTCGGGAACAGTCGATATAGTTTCGCGCAATGATGTCGATGGTGCGAAGATACTCGTAAAATTTCGCTGAAAGAATGCTTTGATCGTCGAAGATTCGATTCTGTCGACGCAAAATTACTTTTTCAGCTTCGGTATACACTGTACCCGTCTAATTCTAAATCGGAGTTAGGTTGCAATTTAATATTATGGTAGTATAACGTTCTTCCCTGTACGATATCTATTATAGAATCGTCGGTGTATTGGACATTTTTCGACAAATTCTTCTATCAAGTCGGACATATTCTGTTAAAAGGTAACGAATCGCATATATTTTTGAAAAATTTGATACACAATTGGTTCAATTGGTAGAGGGACAATTCTTCTAGTACATACATAATATATGAAAAATTAATCGAACGTACTCGTGTAGCATCGACATAACAGTTCCATAACAGTTCTAAAATATTATGTTATGAACTTGTAACCTGTGCGCACGTCTCTGTGTGCGTGTTACGAGAATGACGTTTGATCGGACAGATCCGGAGGTTTCGTGAACGTCGGGAACCGGAAGCACGGGTATCATGACACGATAGGCTTCGTCGCACTTATTCAATACCGGTGCAATTCAATAACGTCAGTTAATACGCTGTATCGCTGGTGGCTCTATGGAACCACGTGTAACTCGAGCGGTTTGCCATTATGTGTTTTTCGAACGAACAGCGATGGATGCGGACCCAGTTTCGATGTTATCGATACCATCGTGATTCGAAATTGTTGCATTTGTGCGGATTCTTTGTGCGCTCTTCCGTACATAGATCGGTACACGATGAAATATATTTATCTCTTACGACCACGCGTCCACTTACACCGACAATTAACAAATAATATTTGGGAAATGACGTTTGTTAATGTTATAAGAGTAGATGCGTGTCAATAGCCGCTGTTGATAGAATATCTAGCCAGTACACCTGCATATACGTGTATTCTACTTTAAGAAAATCTTCGATTCTGTTCGTTTCCATATGAAACTTTGTTCCACCATTGTTTCATTACATTCGAAGAAAACGTTTTTCTTTTCTCATTAGCTATCCTGAACTTGTGTAGTTTCGTTCTTAAATTTCGAACTAAAAGAGGTGCTCAAAAGTTTTCTGACTCTGTTCTTCGATTCGATACTTTATTGAAATTTTTTATGAATTTCGATTTCATGGATTCCCAGGACTCTTTCGATTTTAATTGATCGAAATCTACTCTGTCACAAAGGAATCACGGTGAAACGTATTTAAAAGAAAAATCTCTAAATTCGAGGATGCTGGGAAAAGAAGAAAATTGTTATTATCGGATGAAAATGTCACTCATCAACGGTAGCCTATACGCGCAGATGTCAATCGGCGTGAAAAGTGAATCCTGTGCTCGCGTAGCGCCAGACAATCGGTGGAACATTTCCGTAGCCTATCCCAAAGAAGAGTGCTCGAGGGATTAGACCCGTCCGAGTAAACGCATGATTGGCAGTCGATGCCGTCGAAGGAGCGGTCTTCAGCGAGATACTCGTGGGCTGGCTCGGTGAATTCGAGAGGTTCCGGTTCATCGGATCGCCGATTGCCGGAGGGAGACTGTTGCTCGTTGCACGGACGAGAGGAAGGGAGTGGGGGGGGGGGGGGTTGGCGGGCGGGCGGGCAGCGCAAGAGGTAAAACTCGATGGCATGCTAGGGAACTGGAAGTCGAGGAGGGGCAGAACCAGGCAGGGGATCACTTCCGCTCCACGAAGCGCACTAGAACACTCCGCGGCTACGTCTCTTCCGTTGATTCGTTAATCGTCCGCATTGTTCACGCTAAGCTGACTGACGCGAGGTCAAGTGCCCGGCAGAAAAACGAGAGCGTGGCCGCGGGCTTCTTTCTTTTCGCTAAGGGATGACTGACGTTCGATCCTGAATCGGTGTTCTAACGATCGCATGTTCAAAATGTAAAGAACGCCTGGAGAATTGCTCGCGCTCGTGTATATAGCAGCTTGTCCAATCTTATTGCGGATCAGAAACGACATTGTGGACTGGTTTTAATAGTAAGTTTTAACAGCTTGACAGGTTAATGACGATGGAAGGAGGGATAAGTGGCTGACACCGTTGTACTATGTTGCGTTTATGCGTCGCTCAAGTTCGTGGAGTATAGGAACGATAGAACGTGGGCTATTTCAAGTTATGAAGGCTGATTGTGTAAGGGCGCGGTTAACCATTGCAAGGCAAGAACGGAAATATATAGGTGAAGAAAATTTAAAGCATTACCTAGATAATTAAGTCGTATGTTTCGGGAACTGTTTTATATGGTTTTATGCTTGCTTACGTTTGCTATCCCTCGTTTATTCACTTCTAGATACACAAGACTGTCGGCTATCTTTTCTTCGTTTCTTCTTCTCTTTCTTTAATTGTAAAATATAGTCCTTCCTTGTTTGTCTTCGAATCATCTCGTACAATCTCTATACATGTTATTCTACCTTATTCTACTCGTCTTTTTCTTTTTTCTTCTTCTCCTTTCTTTTTCTTTTTTTTTTTTTTTTTATATCGAATTTCTCCTTGCCATCTCATTGTCAGAGTCTCAACCAATCGCGAAAGCTGCTATTCGGTAGAGAAAACGAGACCGAGAGGAGGTTCAATTTGAAAAAGACAGGGGCGAGCCAAGAGCGACGAAGACTCCACAAATCTTCGGAGTCGGGCAAAAAAAATCTGCGAAGAAATTAAAAGCGTCAACCCCCGAAGGAACTTTCCGCCGTTCGAATACTTCCGTGCGTTCCATTCCCAACCTCTCCGTCTCCGTCTCCTCTATTTTCCTCCCTTTCTCTTTATCTCTTTTTCTGCGACCCTTTGATTCAACGTGTGCTCGAACAACCGAATCCCGACAACAAAGCGAGAAGCAAGCAGCGGCAAAAGACACTCACGATCAGTGCTATGCTATATCAAGTCGTTCACCCCGATTCAGATAATCTAGTGTCTGCGCACGGCTGCCGGCCAACCCGGGAGTGATCCGTGATTGTATTAATATCACAACACGTCCCGGGTACGTATTTATACGTCCTTTATCTTACTCGCTCGCTCGTCGCGGACTCCATCGTCGCGGCATGGATTTATGCGATCATCCGACCGGCAGCCAGCGAACGTCTTCTTTCTGTTTTTTCTCGTTTTTTCTTCTTTTTCTTTTTCGTTTTTCTTTTTTTTCTTTTTTCTGTTTTTGTTTCAATGATAAAGACGCGTTCGCGCATCGAAAATCGGTTAAACATTCGGATATGAAGAATTTCGATCCAGCAGGCTTCTTCAAAAATGTAGGTCGAAAGAAATAGAATCTGTTAACAATTTGCAATATGCTGGTAATCGGGTGTCGTAGAGACAGAATGGGGAAAGATCGATCCATTGCTAGACGTTCCGTTACTCTATATAAGACGATCGATCTTGGATCCAATCTCGTGCAACGAACTTTGGCCGTGCGAGAAAAAAATGTAATCCTTTAAGAGGTTAAGAGGTTTTCATAATTTCCCTTCGAAAGAGCAAGTCTCCGTATTTGAAGGCTCGTAAATCTATCGGTAGGCAGATCAAATGTTCTTATGAATATACTGGAAGAGTTAGAGCTATAAATTTGTCGAGTACGCGATACGTTCTAGCTGAATGCCGATCGTTGAAGCAAGATAAAAGTTCTGTGCAAGAACTAAAGAGTTAAATGTGTCAGCACGGAACCGGCTTTACGATACGAACGCGACTACTAGGTTGACGTCGAGCCAAATCGTGCACATCTCTCTTTCGATTAGTACGTTTACAAGGAGTGTGCCCCTCGTGTCGATCAGTCACATGCAGAAGCTCTGGATCAGGAGAATTTTCAATCTAGATGAATAGGATTCTTAGATTACACTTATATGGTATAGTAGGCTGACAAGTATAGAAAACGAGATTCGAAAAAATAAAGATATGTTACAAGCTGTTATAACAGGGTTGATTTAACCTAACCCCTTAGACTACCTTTGGACGACGCTTTGCGGAAATACGCTCTAAACAGTGAAAGGTATATACCGTCGAGAATCGTGGTAAGTCTCAAAATATACTGTCAATTAATTCACCGATTTATAAATGACTTTTAGTTTAAAGGATTAGGAAAAAACTAACGGCGTTCTCTATAAATAGTTCACTGCACAGTTAGCTTATACCGTCTGTACATAACGTGTACATACGAAAAGTAAATTATAAAAAGGAGAGCAATTAATTAGATTAGAAAGAAAAAAGTGGTAGTTTGATGGTTGAACGAGATCTGACAATGAGAAGGATAATATATATCTTAGCTTTGAAAGAAACGCGATCGATGAAATGGCGACAGTCATCGATCTATCAACGCACGCAAGAAGAGACAACAATCCTGGAAATGATCCCTTGTTAAGATCGAATCGCGGAGGGATGTTCTTTTCCCCGAAATTGTGTCCATGTTTGGCCGGGCAGGGCAGAAGAAAGCCGCGGAAAGGCAGAGGCGGCTGCATATCGCGGGCTCCGATTGGCTAATTGGGAAACCCAATAGTTCTAAATTAATCGGTATCATTAATAGCACGCGAGCAGTACCGAAAGAAAGAGAGACGCGGAGAGAGAGAGAGAGAGAGAGACAGAGAGACAGAGAGATAGACAGAGCGAGAAAGAGAGAGAGAGAGAGAGAGAGAGAGAGAGAGAAAAGTGTTTGAGGGGGGTGGCGCGAGGAGAGGGTGGCAGCTAGAAAGAGTGAGGAATCGAAGCCGGGAGAAGAAACGTTTAAGAAGTCGACCCGGCATTCCGAGAGCGAGAGACGGGCTCTCTCAGTCGACCATCTAAATTTATCCTAAACGATGGATGAACAATGGTTACATAAATAGAACAATATGCGTAGCAGCCGCGAACCGAGTGAGCGGAATTCGTTCAAAAGTCACCTCGTCTCCGCTCTTTCGTCCGCTTCCTTCTCTTCCCTTCTCTTCCCTTCTCTTCCCTTCTCTTCTATTCTCTTTCTCTTGGTTTCTCTTCCCCTCGTTACGATCCTCTATGTTTCTTTTCGTCTCTGCTCCTTTCTTCTCGCGCCATCGTCTTTCATCGCCCCTTTTTACTCAGCAGTCGCGAAAAAGATCCGTTTGCTCGCGTGCGAAAATCACGCACGATGACAGTGTGCACGCGAAACGCATCGCCACTTTGGTATTCCCAAACAACGCTTCTGGCGAAAATTGTTCCTCGACTTAGGAAGACGGGATGTAACGTCAACGCACTGACTGGTGGACCGCATTTAGATTCCCATGAATTTTCTATCAGTTGGCTGTACGTATTTGTTGTAACGTATATAGTTGAGCGATCGATTTGTGTTTCATGGAAATTATCCAAAAAGTGAAAGTAAGTTGGTCACGACACTCGACTCCTTGTTTTCATCAATAGTCTTGTTTTCAATAGTTGTTTCAAAACTGTGCATACTTTACTGAAATAATTTCCATGTGATTCGGTGCTTACATTTTCCCATCCCATCGACGCGCTATTCCAGTTTTATAAAAGAGAATCGTCAGTTCCGTCATTTTATTTGCAGTTGCTTTTTAAACGAGTTACGTATCTGCAAACGAGAAGATTCTTCGATTTCACGGCAGCGGCCGTGACATCCAAAGTACATTTATTAATTGGAAGGTTAGTTAGACAACAGCGAAAATGAGTCGAGTTGGCTGTGTATAGTAATTGCGGTTATTTTATGCTTATCGTTCCATATTCTTCGTTTCGCTATAGGTATCTAATTAGGAAGAAGAGTTCAACTGCGTATTTATGCTTTCGGCGTAAGGGGGACGATACGTTTTGTGGCGAGTAATCTGTATCGATAAGATAAAACGGTACCTGCGACGGCCAATGACGAAATGTAGAATAATTTTGAAGGATTTTGGACGAAATTAGACGTTTCGATGGCGTTTTGGATAAGAAGCGTTCTTCGCGGTGGTGGTTCGTACGTACTATTCTCGGCGCGGCGTGGCGCGGCGTGGCGCGGCGTGGCGGTGTGCTTGTAAACAGAAAACTTTATTGCACGACTAGCCCACGCGGAATTTGATGGATCTCGGGAAACATTCTGGTCGCTTGACGATCGATTCTGCGGCGTGTCGATGAAAAATGAAGTCCGTCTCGTTGAACAATAACCAGCGAACCAGTCGAATGGCCAGCTGCTCGATCCGCGCCCTGGCCGCCCGACTATTATTGGACCTGATTTATCGCGTATTTGCACAGCCAGAAAATTTCATAGTTTCCTAGGATCGAGCATCGCGAGATCGCGGTTCTGGTATCCATCTCGGAAATATTGCGTCGTATAAACCATTTCACCAACATGATTTTATACAGAGACACTGGCGAACAATGACACGCGTTCGAGTTGAAAAACGAATCGTCTCAAGAATCGCAGCGTTTTTATTAAGAAAGTAGGAAGTCTATAGGTAGCCGATCGAATTTCTACTTTCTTATCGGCGTATTTCATCTCGTCGTCTGCCAAGTCTTATGCTCGACCATCGTGCCAAATACCTTCGTTCCATCTATCTTCTGGCTGGCAGACGGTACACGGATTCGCATTATTTTTATCTGGTCATTCACAGTCCCTTTTCAAAATCGAATTTCACCTGTCTAATTATACAGTCTCGATCGAAAGGTTGCTCGCTGATCACCCGTTGCTCGTTGCCAGTTTTCGAAACTGAAGGATAGCGCGAAAGAAAGCCAATCTGTAGCCTGTAACGAGAAATCCTGTAACAAGCCTGTAATAAGCCTGCAATGAGCAGTTAATAATTGTGACGATAACTTTCGAATCAACGCTCTATTAGATAACATACTCGATGACTGCGGTACACGTATATGTAGGCGTATTTTGAAAAATATTTTATCGCGTATCATTTGTTGGAAAACGGAATTCTCGGAAATATATTCTAAATTGATTAAAGAATAAATAATTTCCACCAGAGTACTGTTCAAATCGATTAAAAAACGATTAAACACGATTCTCAGTTCCTTCCTTAAGAGATACCGAGACCGACAATTAAAATGAATACGATCGAATAATAACGTCGCTCCAGGTTCGAAAGCAATTTCAGCCGCAAGATAACGTGGCAAACGGTGCTGAATCACATAAATACCCTCGAAAAGACCGGATCAAAGGCATATCCCTTTCACCCCGTTTTTCTCGATGTGAGTTATCGGTACGATCGAAGGCAAATAATAAGTCCTGGCCAGCCGAATGAGAATATTCGATAAAGAAGAGATCGATCCTCCGTCAGTGGCCGGTTTTTTCTGACACGGTGTTGCGAATTCTTTTGTTCCGCGAACATGTTGAAGGGAATTCGATGGGAGGTCCGTGGGCTCATCTCGTGCCGTTCACGCGTTTCACGGCCCCTCGTTTATTACGGGGCCGATCCAATCAGCAATAAGCAAATCACGTCACGGCCTGTTATACACCGCCTGGTCGCGGAAATGACGTCGGCAGCTTTTCAGCAATTCCCGCGGAATACCACTTCCTTCCTAAAGAGGGACAATGAGATGGCCATAACGCAAAAAATATTACACACACATGTACATATGTAATAATAGTAATGACGATGACAATGATGACGACGACGACGACGACGACGACGACGACGACGACGACGACGACGACGACGACGACGACGACGACGACGACGACGACGACGACGACGACGACGACGATGATGATTCTTGAGAAAATTCAGGATTCGAATTTGCGTGTTTCGGTTGCGTGATCGCAAGGTTAGGTGTTGGGATTGGCCTTTCGCCAATTTCCGGACATAGTAGGCCATCATTTCTTTTTAAATTGAACAAGAAAAGTCAAGTCAACTACTTGAATCGTTCCATTTCCTAAAATAAAGTTTAACCTTTCGTTTTTACGTGTAAAGGAAACATCTTGTAAAATAATATTTTTTCCCCAGTATAGAAAATATTCGTTTTGGGAACATCGTTCTACAAAGCGATGTCGCTTGTCCGTTCTTGCCGCGATAGGTGGTAAGGTATTATACTCATTAATTACTGCTAGGCTTCTGTTTCTAGTTGTATAGCGTTAATTTTTAATCGACCTATAGGTATATATTGTGCCTAGTATCGTGCCTGTATTACGTAGGTACATTTTTAGGATCGTGGAAGAAGGAGAAAAATCACGAGTCACCGAAAAGTTTCGAGTTTCCCTCGAGAGGAATATTTTAGCGTGTGGAGGAAGGGGACGGGCTGCCCTCTTGAACCAGGGGCTGAAAGTGAAAGTCGGATTCGGTTATTTTAGCAGAGGAAACGTATTTCACCAGAACGAGTAGCTTGTCGATGTTCTCGTGGAAAAAAATATCGCCTGGTTTGCAAATAATTAAATCGAAAAACATTGCCGTCGGGATAGAATTTTCTGCTTACTGACATCGTGTTAGCTTTTAATTATAACGATCGAAGGATGATAGATCCGATAGCGAAAACCGACAGGACGACAAATTTTCCTAAGAGCAAACGAATACTTGCATCGTTGTCAAATCGCTTTATGAAGGATATGCCTCCGCGTGAAAATTCCCATGGATAAAATTCTATGGATGAATGACGACAAAGGATAACCCTGATCGTGGAGGCTTGCGTAAGAAGAGAGAGAAATTGCTTTAGAGGGACAAGTCCATCAACGAACGTGAGCGACGGGAACAAAGTTGCACGTATAATGGCAAACCGAAGAACAAACGTCACGGTTATCTGGATTCGGGGCAGAACCGTGGGCGGTTTTGAGATCGATGCCCGCGAACGATCATTCCCGAGGACTGATCATCGCGTTAAATCCTGATTCGTGCCCGGAGGGACGGGGGAGTAATCAGAGCGGTGGAGCAGTTAAATAGCATCGCAACCGCGACCGAATTGTTAGCACGTGGAACATGCAAACGGGCACGTTGCTACGGGCCACGAAATCCCGTTTGCAAGAGTCTGCGAGCCACGGTATTACGCGCGTTTTCCTACACGTTGTCGCACACGCGCGTCGTCCAATCTGAAGTGCAATTTGTCTTTCCCGAGGTTGCTCCATCGTTTCACCGCTGCGGCATTGTTGCTCGGACAACCGATAGAATCTTCATTCAGCGCCCGTTCCTTTCTTTCCTCTGTTCCCTTTCCTCTTTCCCTTTTCGATTTTCATGTCCACCTGCCGGCAAATCTTGTTCGATCGAGTCGTTGCACCGATTGAAAAAATGTATTTCTTTTCCAGAATTTCAAATTTGTTTGATTTTGTCGCGTTTAATTGGAAATTAACCTTTCTAGTACTAGTTGTCAAATGGAGACTGTATAAGTTTCATCTTATCGCCATGCTGATCCCCTCCTTTTTCACCACAATTCCCTAGGAATATCTATACGATTCTATACGATTCTATACGATTCTATACGATTCTATAGGATTCTATACGATCCCGAGCGATCGTCGTAGAAGCCAGCAGCACCTCTTCTCGGTCGTTTAATTTCATTTTAATTTAATTGCACCGCGTTAATTTAAGTTCCTCGCGGAACGACATCAAACAACGTCGCCGGTCGAATGCAGGCCGAACATTAACAACTATTTTTAATAGCGGTGTAGCGAGTGCGTTGGAAAATACAGGCCGGGTTGTTTGCATCCGAGCAGGTGTGTTCCGGGTTCGCGTTGATAACGGTTTAACGCAGAGAAACGTAGAGAGGGTGGCGGATGGGTGGTGATTTGAGGGTAGGGGGCAGGGATGAGGATGGCAAGCACGCGGTTTGCAAGCTTTGTAAACGATAGCGGACCGATCAATCGGCACCGTCAAATTGTAGCAGCCGATTCTGATTAGATTTCCAATTGTTGACGTTATTCGATGCCGGCCGACTTGCCTGATTGCGTCTGATTATTCTCGTATGCACCGTTTCGTGGAATCGATCGTTTTCCAGCTGTAATCAAATCAACCGTGCTGCTTTGTTTGGCAAATCCTCGTCGGTGCCACCTCTAACCCCTTTGTATAGGGACAGAAAGTCGTTGGAAAGACTTTTCCAGCCCCTTTGGCCATTTGACCGAACGACAAGCAACAAACTGTCTGACGAGGTACAGCTTTCAGCGTCTCCATTGATCCTTCTATTTCGTGAAATTCTTACGAATGATCGAAGAATGGGCAAAGATCGAGGATTCTTTACTCGCTGATCGATCATCGTTGGAAATTACCGTATCAAAGTGGAATTAAATTGGACGCTAATTGGATGCTATTAGTATTTGCAAATGATCGATTTGAAAAAGAATCCAAAAAAGAAAAAGAAAAGAAAGAAAGAGAAAATCTTGAAAGAGAAATCTTACGTATCCACGTATCGGCGATTCTATCGTATCTTTCTCGAACTCGAGAAATTCTTCAACGATGCATACAATACGTTGTATAAGAGTATATAGAGTAGACGGAAAGAGAACATGACAGAATAAAAACGTCATCGCGATGATCGGTGGAATCGTAGAGTATAGAATCTCGCTTCGAATACTCGAATACTCGGCGCGACGTCTATCGGTAAGAGGGTTCAACGACTTTATACCTACGATGTTACGATTTTTCCCGGAAAACGGCTAGGTACGCACCAAGCGTGCATCACGGAGCGGGAAAAGGTGTAAAGCAAGCAGAGGTAGACAGATCTCAGCACTTATCGGTCTACGAGATACCCATTAACGAAACTAAAAGCCTCCCCATATATCTCACTCTTCTCTTTCTCGCAACCCTCTCTCCTCTTAACCCATGCGTCCCTCCAGCCCTCCTCTCGCTCCCTTCCCCTGTGCAACCCTCATTTCCCTCGGCTCCGCCATCCTTGAGGTAGACACATCACCGTTCGTTGTTTGTCCGAAGCTTTTGTTTTACTTGTTTGATATATATATATTGGCCCTCTTCCCAACCGCTCCCTGCCCAGAAACAGCGGGGGTAGCAAGGCTATTTCCCCCCTTTAGCCCGGTGCTTGGGATGCCGTGGATCTTCCCCGGACGCTTTTCCCGTTTCGCCATCCTACAATCCCTTCTCCAAGAATCTTCGTCCGTCTTTTTTCCCGCCGAATGCGATTTCGTTCGCGTCGAACCGTATATACTCGCATCGTCGGTGTTGCCGGAGTAACAACGATCCAACTCCAAATGTTTGCAGATCCTTTGACAAATTAATCGTAAAAACGAGCTAGTATAAAAGTGCCATAAGTATAACTAGAATAAGATTACCTATAACAGATACACGTATTAGATAGATGTGTATACATATGATAGATGCGAAAGGAAGGATATTACTGTTCAGTCTTTTCGACCGTTATTCTCGACAGCGGCCAACAGATAGATGTTTCTTTAGAGATTAGCTTTAGAAAGTTATATATGTAAATAGTTATATATGTAAATCGATAATCCAGATCATGACCGTTACTCATCTGAAAGTTATTTTATATAATTAGCTCTTCCTACTCGTGTCGCCCTTCTGGTAGCGTATAAAGTAAAGTAAAGGTAAAATGAAGCAAGTACGGTACACCTCCTAACGTTGCTTAATTATCCGTGAGCAGAACAACGGTGCATCGGCTGAACGTTTTTACAGTCAAACGCGAGATAGTTAGAAGCATCGTTGTTGTTTTCTGACGGATGTTCGACCGATTTCCATGTTTCGGGAAATTCTCAACTATCCGGGGCCCAGCTCCAACTCCCAAAAGAAAAACAAATATCGAAAACCAATAAACGATAAGCTGCTAATTGGGAGTCGAGACGGCGCCGGTCCGACCGACGTGACGATGCTGGACATCCATCGATTTGAGTCTCGCCATAAACCTTCTATAATAATCATCGAACGGATCGTTAACGAAGCCGTACCTTTCGAACCCGTGAACGTAAAAATCACCCGATAAGTCTCCTTTTCTCTATCGACACCCATGGCGTGATTGTTTACTCGATATTTTAGCGAAGCATGCCGTACACGGTGCTTCCTCACACCTTTTCGCACTGCTAACAGGAGGTTGTTTGGTGCGTCAGCCTCATAGGTAGGAGGATTCTGACTTGAATTACGCGATAGACGCGAGTTTATAGTTGACGGACGGACGATTACGTTGAATATGTCTACGAGTGAGTCAAAAACTCTTTGCTCGAATACTCGTATACATACATATTCCAAATAATATCAAACAGAGATAGCGATACGAATCGGTCGCCATGACTGATTTGGTTCTTTAGGTTCTAAAACTTAAAAAAAAAAAAAAAAGAAAAAAAGAAAGGAAGAAGGAAAAACAGAAAAAGAAAAAGGAAAAGAAAAAGAGGATATTTGAAATGTAAGTCTCATTGCTATTAGAGGATCTGTTGGCGTGAAATAAACTTTAGAAGCTTTGTTCGCTTCCTTTTTTTGATAAAAGACTGAAATTATTTTACACTTTCTTAAACGCTTTTCCTTCCTTTTCTTGTTCTCGAAAGGATAGGGAAAACGAATAGAAAGTTGATATGATAGATACGTAGAAGGTGCAATGTTGCGAACACTTGGTAACATAAACACGGGCCTGTAAGCGCCAGATTTAGAGAGGCGACCAACGAAATTAAGAGACGTAGCCGCACGCCGTGGCGCAATCTGTCTGGCGGCTAAGCCGCGACAAATTTTTCATAGGTACTCGCCCGTAAGTTATATTTATGACTCGACCTTAAGCGGGGGAGGGGGGGGGGGAAGAACGCGTGGCTGCCGTCAGACGCTAATGAGCGCTGGAAAGTACCGCAGCGCACGCCGTCTTCGAGGTGACGAATGCTTCCAGGGATCTTTGTGCGTTCAGTCGAGATAAAGATGCTCATTGCCGACCAAAAATTTCGGATTACTTTCTCTGTCTATGTATTCGGATAGACTCTGCGGATATTCTTTATTGCGCACACGAATACGCATGAATCAGTTCAACGTGAGCGTTGAAATTGACAAGTTCAAAGCAAAGAAGAGGAAAGAGAAAAGGAAAGAAAAATGAAACAAGGCATCGTAAATTTCTTACAATTAGATTCGAACGAAATTTTGCCGTTATTATCGTTCGAAGCAGAACGACACGTTGTCGATAGGATCTCTCGTTTGTAATTGCCAAAGATCGCCTTTGTCCCTTTTACCTTTGATCTTAACGGGCTATGTATACGCGCCTAAATGAGTCTTAAGCTGGTTGTCTGGCAAAGGGACCGTTTATATGGTATTCGTTCGCATGAGAATAGATGTATAAAGGCGAGAGAGCTGGCGAGCACGGGTCATTTACTCTACTCGTACTCTATTTTCGAAATAGATGTTACGGGGCCCACGTAAAAACGAAAGTACGCGGATATCGGCGAGAATCTGTGACTCGAGAGGCATACTCTACAACTGGGCGATACGATCCAGCGTCCTGATTATCGGACCCATCGCGTTTTACAGGCTTCGTGCGTGGATCAGTTCGACCGGCCGAGAGCATGTGCCTTCGCGATACTTTATCTACGGACATGAAGAGGTACTCGAGAATCGTTTTCAGAGTAATTGAAATGGCACTCGAGTGGAGCCGGTGCCCCTATATGAACGAGGGACTCTTTCGAGTACGCCTCTATCTCGCCTGTTCATCGTTCCTAATATGTTGACGTTTTTCGCGCTGACACGTGTCCGCGCCGTTTAAATTATCGTCGATGATCTTTGCATCGCTGAGAATCGAGCTTTCCATACAAGATAGGGTTAGATCGATGCGAGTGAAATTTCCATTGAACTTTTCACGGCTGTAAGAAGGACATAAAAGGGGATAAAGGAGGATAGACTATGATGAAATTCATATTTTACATATTTTACACTTTAACCTACGTATTCTGCGTAATTTAATCGTTATCAGTTCATAATCATTTCGATAGAAGACTATTTTAACGCATGGTTGGCAGAAACGAAGGGTCGAGTTTCTTAATACGTAAGAGGTTGATAGTAAGAAAGTCTCTTTCAATCTGTCCGAGGGTTAAGTAATTACATGGTATAGCAGTTATCGAGAGGCGTACAAATTTTCTGGACAATCTACCTAATATCTTCAAATACAAGTACGCTAAATGACGGAAATATGTTGCGGGAAAGATCGTAAGCGAGAAACAGAGAGCGATTTTGTGAGAAAAGCTTTCTCGATCTGTCCTCTGGCACGTTTTTTGAGCGTCAGGGGACCGGTGTATCGAAGGCGATCATAAAAGATGCAGGAACCGATGTCCGGTAACAAGATTTCCGACGGAGATATAGCAGGGAATTGACACTGAAAGCGAAGAAAGCGCGATCGTCCACGAGCCTGTCGCGTATGTGCGTGTTCAAAACCATGTCCAAGTGGTGTACCGCCGCTGTGCAAGTAACGTCATCAATGATTCAGTTCAAGATGCTCGACGACACGATAGTTCTGCCGATGAAATTTCCGCATGTTCGCTAATCTCTCAGGCGAGGTATCTTTACGTTGTACTCTATACTCCGTTACTTTAGATATGCTGACGCTTCACCACGTTTAAAATGTCCCTCTGCATTTTGATCATCGAAATATGATATTATTCTCCTAAAGTACCCGCTGTCGAACGTTCGAGAACTTTGCAAAGAAATGCAGAATCGAAGTGCAAGTATTTCAAGACTACGTAACACGCTCACCGACGTTTCATTCTCAAACAGTTTCTTCCTTTCTCTCGCGATTCTCATACTCGGCACAACCATCGCTAGACATTTCACCTTCCCAGCTAAACCGCCGACCGAAACTCTACTTTCACTTTGAAAACCCTTGAGAACCTTATCGTCGCGCGATACAATTTTACCCGACAAATGGCAAAATCCAGCGATAAAGTCCGACATCCGGCATAATCGAGAGAAAGACAAAGAAACGAAATAGATATAGACGCGAAGAGAGGAGGGAGAGTGGCAGAGAGAGAGAGAGAGAGAGAGAGAGAGAGAGAGAGAGAAGGAACGACAATTCGACGATAGAGAGTACGCATTCCGAATAGGGTGGGAAGGGGTGAAGCAGAGGAAGAACACAAACACGTAGCCACGATACAGAGGGCGAACGCTGGTGAGAGCGTAACCGGCCTGATAACATCTCTAATCACGACGAGGCCGGCCCAATCAGCTCTAATCCTGGCCTCTGTATCCATCCAGGAAGGCTGTATAGTCGACGGGTTCCGGGAAACCTCGCTCAGCCCCTCACCCACCTCCCCCTCCTGGGAAACTTGTGAGCCGTATAGAACATCGCGTACAATTCGTGGCTATAGAGGACTGCAAGCTCGGGGGATGCAGCTGCACCGACGGCATCATACACTGCCACGCCGTACGCTGATACCGTCAGCTCGAAATTACACGTATTGATGTATACAGATTGCGAACGGTTACACGGGTCCGACGGTTTCTGTTCCGTTTATGTTTCGGGCGTGTTGGACCGATCGAAACCGGTTATCTGGCCTTCTCTGAAGCCCCGCGTGTTGTTTCGCCCCCTCTGAATCCTGCAGCCCGTGTTGCTTTTCTTTCCTCCAGGAGCTTGCGAATCGAACGGTCCAACGACATCTGTGAATACGCAACGAACGACGGCCCACGTTTTAGTATATCTACCTGATTCCTACTCTTGTTGCCATTCGAATGCCGTAAGAATGCCGACCATCATAGCGATGTCTCTCTGAATTTCAAAACGATAGAAGATGCTAAAACGCGTATTATATATATATATATATATATATATACATTGCGTGTGTATATATGCATCAATTTGGTGATCGTATCGTACATTATATATCGCGTCATATATATATTTTATCATAATACGTAGCTATGACGATTAAACGATAGACGATAAAATCATTTTAACTTGGTTTCTAATTTTCAAAGATAGCCAATCGTTCGAATGCTTTTAAATAGTAGCGTGACTGTATATAATCGTTAAGCTTCCACCTGCCACTTCATCGACGATTCTCTGACCGTCTACTGTCTTATTATTCGCGATCGCTTCGAGTGCGATTCTGCTTGTGAAACGACAATTCACGTGCAAACTGTTCATCTCCGTGTTTGCAGTTTGACGCGCCAACCGATTAGTCAGGACCTATAGAGTGACCGGGGGGGGGGCGAGGAGGAGGAGGAGGAGGAGGATCGAGCCTGGATACTCGGAGAATTCGAAAATCTCCCAAAGGAACGAAAGATCATCCCCCTCTCCCTTGTCTAGCAATCGTGTGCCCGAACATGTGGACTCGCAATCATCATCAGCGTTTCGTGATATTCCATGGCCCCTTTTTGCTCTCGTCAGCTCCTGCCAGCGACGCGCGACTGCCGAATCGCCGCCGTACAAGAATTAGAACCGTTGTTCCTGATGTGTGTTCGCTGCAGGGGTTGAAACATCTGCGAGAGGCGCTCGTTTACCCTTTCCCACCGATTGGTCGGTCACAGTACTGGGCCAGTTTTCTCTTTCAAGATGATCCTCTTGTTTCCAAGTATCGAATTGGTAATTGCTCGGCATGAATTACCATGTAATTTTCCAATGACCACGTTAAGCACGAAGGGTATTTGAATTCGAGGGGTATTCGCTGTCAATCGCTAGGCTGAATTGTCTGTAATCTCGTGAAAAGATCCGAAACTTGGATTTACCGTTGAATATGAGAAAAATATCATGGAAAGTATTGGAGATGAATATTTTCTTTACGAGAATAACAATCATTTGGATATCGTACCGGTCTGTAGTTTAGGAATATTTTTCAACAAAATTTCTATCGACCATTCGTAATATTCGATTCGTAAACCTTCGTATATCGATGCACATGCAGATTAACTTGAACGTTGGAAAGGGCGAACAGATACGTAATGTAAAAAGATTCCTGCCATCTGCGTGATTCAATTATATAGTCGGTAAGGGATCGAACGAACGTTAAAGTAGTAAAGTAGTGAAATACTAAAATACCGAGATAGGAAGCAGGAAAGCTTTTATATGTATATGATGAAACGATCTCGATAAGGGTAGGAGTAAGTGGGAAGAGGGTTCGCCATCAGTCTCAAGACGAAACATTTCTCCGTTAACGAACATCGAAACGAATTTCAGAGAGAAAGCACTTCATTTAGCGAGCGTATCGCTGCTGTTTGCCAGAGAGGACCATCTGGCGATTCCCTGACACCCACGGATACTTCATGAAAACCACCCTGTCCGAGTCTAATGACGTATAACGCGTCCTTCGTCCGCTGACCATACTTAGGTCCTTTCTCTCCACTTGGCCGCTGGGGTCAAGCGTTCGCTTCGTTGAACCCAGAGAACTCGTCAGAGACCCCAGGAATCGTTCACCCTCGACCTTAATAACGCAATTACCGTTATTGCTGGACTTTAGAGAAGCGCATATGTCTGCTGTGTTTCGTGTATTCTACGGTGGGAAAGCTCTACTATGGATACTCTGTTAGATACAAGTGCGTTTGCTGTTCGCGAACATTTCAATCGTATCCCAGCGACGCTGTGAGACATTTGTCATTTGGGAATTTGAGAACATTACTTGCGACAGAATTATACGGAATCATGGAATTAAGAATGAATGTACGATTTATCGTGAAAAATGTTCTGCCTTTAATTTAGTTAGTACGACGTATATACGTGTATTATACTTTCATCGTATATCTGCCGATTTGATTTCTTTGGTACATGTTTCAAGCCTCGATTGTTGGTCCTAGCGTTAACTTTCTCTCCAAGTATTTTGAACCTACCAAGTATCTGACTAACGTAATCAAACTAATTTGACGATCTTTCGGTCAGTATTTTTCGACGATGTATGGAAAGCCATGGAATTTCCAAAGGTAGGCGATCGTGAGCCTCGAAGGAATCAAGGTCGTCTATTTTGCACGATCGCGCGTGCAAGATGCAACCGAAGATGTACCGTTACTCGATCTGCACGTTCGTCACGTGGCCATAAGAGCTTCAACATTTGCGATAGTTATCGTCACTGGTCGTGCATCGAATAACGCGCGCATGCTTTGCAGAATTATCGGCATATTACGACGCGCATGACGACAATCCGAATGAAAAAAAATTCGCTGGATTTCCGGCTCGACCGATTCTCATTCCGCGAAAGACGAAATGAATTATGCCGTCGCAGATGGAAAATATGATTCCATACGGCGCGCATAATTAAACAGCCGCTTCTTCTTCGACTTTTCACGTTCCTCTTCGAACCTAAGCCCAACCTAACTCCACTCCCCCCCCCCCTTTCTTCTTCTTGTAACGTGATAGACGCGCGTCTAGCAGCGGGACAAGTTCTTGGACAGTTATCGATTATCTTTTAAACTTTTTGTAATCGTGTTTGACCAGCTTGACCTCTGGTAATGGCAGCTCCGGTAATTCTGTTTAAACCAACAGAAACCAATTGGAAAGCAGGAAATGTGAACATTTTACACCGTGTAATTTTATTGTATCGGTATAGATATACATTTTATATATATATATATATGCGCTTATATATATATATATATATATATATATATATATATATATATATACAAGCGCATAGATAGAAGAAACCATCTGACCATCTCTTCGAGTTGGTGGTCGAGGAGTTAAATCGTGCGACTCTAATGCTATTAAAATCAACGATAGTATTCTTAGATCGAGTTCGTGGGAGTTAGCCAACACACGATGGTGTGTTCGTGGAACGAAACGGCAAGATGAGAGCGGAGACCGGCACGACCACGTGTTTTTAATAATTGATAATCAGCATGAGAGTTTGTGAGAATCCATGGCTCTTGGAACTGTTGCATAAACGTGCTGTTCTTTTCTCGTCGACATCTGTTTATCGAGAGGATCATCGAACGAATATCAGGGCCAAGCGAAATTCCAACATTCTGCGTCAAAATGTTCGTTTCTGCCTACCCTTTATTTTCGCAATAGAAATTGTACGCTGAAAACCCTGAAAACGACTGCCAACTGAGACCGGTATCAATGACACGGGGAAATTCGAATTTCGTAGGAAACATGAAGTAAGAGAGAATGTCAGTTCGGTTTCTTCGCAAGTTTTAGCTTCTAGATCGTTCGGAAGCTGAAATCGCATTTATCTGGGGATACTTGGTCGTCTGCCTCTACTGCTCTGTGCATCGTTCCTCACGGATAAAATATCGACCGGCTCGATAGACTGTCCCGAAATTCTAACGCATTTCGGCGTTGGGCTTTCTCGCCGGCCTTCCATCAGACATCGTCCCCTTCTCTCGCAAGCATTCCACCGAACCGGTTACGCACGATACAATTGTATCGATAATTAACGGTAGTTTACTTTCTCTACTTTTATGCTGATTATTTCTTCTATCGTATGGATCGTTACGATGGTACAGGGCGTACAGCCGGTAAATAACTAATATAAAGTAGACAAATCAAAAGGGTCGCGAATCCGTCGACTTTTATCGATCGATTACCATCGTAACCCTGCAAAAGAGAGGAAAAGAGGGGAAAGGGCAGGGTAAATCGAAATCGATCAAATTCCTGGCACCATTCGCCAACCTCCGTCCGACTTGGCTCACCTTTCCTACCACAATCAGGCTTTTTACCGTTCACGCGCCTTCAATTTCCCTTTCGCTTCGCAATTACCACGCAACGACGACGGCGACGCGTTATTCCAGAAAAAGGTTGAAGCCCGGACGCGAAAAACACGGACGTGGGCTAATCCCGCGAGATAAAACGGCAACGAAAGATCAGTCTCGTTCGTTTTTCATGGTCAAGGGGCGCGTGGAAGGTGAAGGCTCGTTCGGTGTCTACAGGGGAGACACAAGGGGGCTGCTGGGAGTTGCAGGCTTTTCCGGAGCTGGCTAGCCACGAGTAATCGGTTTAATAGGCGGTCCATCGAGAAAGTTAAAACCGGCTCCGCGGAAAATGGTCAATGTTAATCCCTTTTTCGGGCTTCCGGCATGAAATGAGATTTCTGCTGGTCGGCCGACGTACGCCAGCAGATTTACACGCGAGAAGCATCTCGCACGTGTGTGTGTGTGTATGTGTGTGTGTGCGTGCGTGTATGCGCGCGCGTGCATAGAATGGATTTAGGGTGTAGAGAAAAGTTCTCCGCAGCCATTAGCCGCACACTTGCAAAGCCCTCTACGACACGATTCATACATTTTCCCGGAGGATGAAAAAACAATCTCCTCTAGACTCTGGACATTGGAATCAGCCGTTGCTTGTCAGGCTGCAGCATAGGATACCGCGTAAGCCACGGCGAGAGTGGCTTGCCCGTCCTTTCCAGGCGATTCTTTCGGACAAGTAGTAAGTTTGATGGTTGGTCGAAACGATGTAGTCTCGTTTTTGACAGATCTCGCGTAATTCTTTTGTTCGAGGCCTAGCTTGATTGGATAATGGCGAGATCGGGGAATTAGAGGTACGGGAGGTGTTTTCGTCGAGTTTTTGGTGACGCCAACGGAAACAACAACGAGAAAGTTTGCGCTTTGTCTATCGAAACTCTTGAACGTTTCGTTGGTATCCAGGCAAAGAGATCGATCGGAAAGCAGTCCGTTTGAGAATCCCCCCGACCTAACCCCCCGTAAGAATTCTCCCCTTGTTGCGTCAGTGTACGCGAGCAGCAACGATCAACCACCCAGACGCGTCAGCAGCGATACGTGGAACTAATTCCAGGCATTTACCACAAGCTTGCTTCTCTGGCGAAGATCACAGCAACCCTTCTCAGGGAGGAAGATAGACACATAGGCTGTGTGGAACAGCACGCAGATCCGACCGAAAGGAGTCGCGTACCAGGATTTCAGGCCACTTTGCGTTCTTTTACACGGACGTAGACGTAGGTGTGTACGCATACGTAGACACGGGTTCTGTCCCTGCGGGGACGACGGCCCCTAAAGGGGACGCTAGTGTGAGAAATCGATGAACGCGATCGAGAGGTAGCCGCGAGAGGTAAAACAAAATCGCAGACAATTCTTCGGCGTGTTGCGTCCCTCCGTTCCCCCCTCTTTCTGCTTTATTTCTGTCCAGGCTTCCTTCTTCCCTTCTCTCCGTGGGCTTCAGGGTGATGGAGGTGGATAAGCTGTGGGAGGAAACGGGCGTATCCCCACCCTTTGCCATCTCTATACGTACATACATACATACATACATGCATACATACGTGCGTACAGTACCGGCCATATACAAGGTGTTTTTATCTTCAAACGGTTCGTTATAGAATGTAGAAAGAATTTTCGAATTTTCGAATTTTCGAATTTTCGAATTTTCGAACTTTCGAATTTTGGTTGAATATAGGAAATTGGATTCTTTGGTCCTGAGATTATGTCTCCGTTTCGTCTACCCTTCTATCTTTTAGTTTTCAGTTTAGACACGAATTTACGCGATATCGACCGTCGATGTTTCCAAGCTGGAGCAGTCGTTCGAGAAATTTCAAATGATAACTCGTCGCCACGTATGCTCGGTCAGTACCGCGTACATAGGTGTACATACGTACGTATGCGTACATACGGCTTATAGGTATATATATGTACGTTTCTATACCTGCGCGCCGCGGATCGCTCGGTTCCCTCCACCGCCCCCTCGCGTTCCTCCGCAGACCCTGGCTGCCTTCGTTGGCTCCTAATTAAACATCCAGCTCGTTCGAATCCCCGAGTCGACTTGGCCGTCGATGTTCCGATATTAGTCCCCCAATCCCTCCCTTGCGCCACTCACCCCCTTCTTGTGCCGACTGCCCGGTCTTCGCGTCTCCACCCCCACGCCACCTTTGGAAATCCCTCGCTGCCTCCGCGTGCACGGAGTAAGCAACGCTCTCCTCGCCTTATAAATAGATTTCGGGACGAAGAAGAAGAAGAAGAAGAAGAAGAAGAAGAAGAAGAAGAAGAAGAAGAAGGAGAGGAAAAAGATGAAGAAGAAGAAGAAGAAGAAGAAGGAGAGGAAGAAGAAGGAGAAGAAGAAGAAAAAAAGGACGAGACGGGATCGATAGTCCCTGACGGTGGATATCGCACGCGGGGATGTACGCGTTCGAGAACCTCGTCTCGCAGGATCGCGGATGCGTGATTTTCGAACGCCGCCGAATGGAAAGGTACACCAGTCTCGTGCACTCTGGTCGTAAAATTAATTCATTTGGAGACGAAAGATTCGTCGTAACGATGGCTCGATGCCTATTTTAATACTTCGTTGCATAGTGATTGTTAATATTCCGCAGGTTCGAATGAATTCCACGTTGTTCTCCGTATCGTGTAAAATCTGTACAACATTCGTTCATAAATAGTTGTCCGTCTCGATTGATTCGAAGGCAAGACAAATGACAGAAAGACGCGAATAAATCCTCCGCGCATCTATGCATATCGCACGGATTTTATGCAAAGGAGGCGAACATATGGAAGTAGGATCGGATCGAAAAACTTCTTCCACCAATCTTCCTCGATTCCTAATAATTTCCTCGCGTAACACGCAACTACAACGGGGAACAACATCCAACGTTCGTACCACGAAGCCCCGTCGTAGCTATCGCCCTTACGACATTCAACGTTATCAGTTTCGGCGAGTCTCCTCCGAATACTTGGGATCATCGGTTTCCTAGTTGACGATCGATATTTCGCCGTCTCTTTCCTCGCATACGTAAAGTTGCCTGTGCTGGTCGCGGCGCTGACTGCGCGCTACGTGGCCGAAACTCCTTGCAGGCCAGCGCAAGGACACGCGTGCAATACCAGCCGTGTGCACCACGGGCCGGCATTCTCTGTTACACGGAGAAGAGATAGCGAGCGAGCGAGCGAGCGGAACTGTCCAGGCCCCGCACCCGGATCCAGGGTTACCAGCAACGGCAACAGCAACAGCAACGGCAGCACGCGGAGCATCTCAAACACGATCTTGTATTCCAGACCTGGCAGCGCCTACGAGCGAGAGAATAGTCATTAACTAAATAACGGCCTGATCCCCGGCATCCTGCCACTGCCTCCGCTTCCCTCTGCCTCCTGCTCCTGCTGCTGCTCCTCCCCGCCCTTCGCCACCCCACCCTACCCCCGCACGAACCCACCGCCACGAGGGCGGAGGAGAAAAAGAGCCAACCAGCCAGGAAGCCACCCACCACTCGCTGCAGCTGGATGTTATCAGTCGGTGAACGTTTTACAGCCAATGCGATGCCTTTGCAGCTCTCTCCAGATGACTTTTTTATTGACCCGGAATCGATACACGCGTTCCTCCCCTTGCAACTCGGCGAAACTTCAGAGATTTTCGGTGAGTTCGTTTCGTCTTTTGCTGGGTCGCGAGACCCTCGTTCGAGGTCGCGGCTATATCGACGAGCGAGGCAACGTTTTCAAGCGGTTGACGAACGACGATGGAGCTCGATTTGGTCGAGTCGCCTCAGCTTTCGCTCCAGTACCGTTCCGATTAATACTTGAATTGGTTCAAAGGCTTTAAAGACATCGACGGAAATCGTATCGGGCACTTTGTACATAGATCTCCTATATTGGTAAATTAATAAATTGTCAAGTTACATATTGCCACTCGTTGCTTTGCCACAGACGCTTGACTTTTACGCAAGGAACAAGGCGGTCAGGTCGGTTGGACTCGTAACAAATTTGTAAAATTTCGTTCCTCTTGTTATCAAACTCGTAACTGTTGCGTAAACGAAGAAATATATCGACTCGGAATATTTAGCGGATCGTGTCGGTTTCCTCTGGCAGGCCGCGTTGAAACATTTTGCTGGATAACGCTTAGCGGCGAAATGGCGGAGTGCATGGAAAGGACGGGTCGAGTGCAGAATCCCATATTTGCCAGCGTTATACCCCTACGTGTCGCATGTTCGCGAGTTTGAGAGGCCGCAGAGCAACGTGAAAGGTGGCATCGAATGGCGGTGAGAAAGAAGACGCGGCAGAAAAGTACGGCAACTTGCACACGTCGACAATAAACACGCGCCGCTCGTGTTTTTCTTCCATTTGCCTCCTCATAAATCCGACATAAAGCCAGAAAGATACAATGCTGTCGAAGAAACGCGGGTTTTAGCTACTACGACAGAGGTACGCTGCCGTTCGTATCACCTATATTATAGACAACTAATTGAAGAAAGCGTTCAAGCGTTTAACGACGAGTAGAAAATCTTTCGGATTAATTCAATTTATTTATTCTCTACGCTATGCTTGCACTGCTGTTTTAATACGAGAACTTTCGATAATTCTACAAGCCCAAGTAAATATCTTTTAGCTCGCTACGCTTTTGTCGTGCGCCATTCTAACTCCGAGACTAACGATTTAAGATGAATTGTCGAAGCCAGTATTTTTACGCAAATGGAAATATCAACCGGTTTGAAGATTAATCGACGTCATCGTCGAAATCATTCCGCTTATTACGAAACTTGTACTCGTACGCGATGCCAGGGATGTCTTACTGCTAGTCTAATTGTATTACCTGGTCGAGTAGTTGTAGTGTTTTGCGGGTGCTCCAGTTGACCGGTTAACTGATCTCCGTCAGCAACCCGATTTAAGGGCTTAGTTAATCGGTTAACCGGTTTAGTTGGTTAACAGGTGCTGCCGGTCGAAAGGATGACCACGCGATACTGCCGCTATGCGTCAATTCGACGCGGACCACGTAGTTTCAAGCTGGAATGTCTTTTCGAAGGAGCGTTTACCGAAAAATTACTGCGAGTGAGTATATTGTTGTTATAAATAAGTCCTACTGGCGAATATTTTATAAACAGACGTAAGAGAAATACGATAAATGGGAAGAATTTGTTAATTCGATAGATCGAAAATAATGCAATTAGTTTTCAACGCGGCGATATTTTAACGCACTGACTTTTTAAGACGACCGAACTTCCTACGGCTCCTCCACATTGCAATTAGATATACCTATCGCTAAATTGGTATTTAGGTCGTTATTTCGTCAGCTTCGACGGTTCTGTGTTATTCGATTCCCCCAATTCGATTTACTAATTAGATCATTATTCTCTATAAATTTCCTCGAAAATACATGACCGCTAACGTAACGTACGCGTTACGTTGTCACGGCCATCGCATATCCACCGTTCTTCCACCGTGCCTTGATTTCAATCCTTTGGTAATCTGAACTTTTTGTCGATATTTTGGTTGAACGACTCGAATCGTATACACGCTCTTACGACATTCATCAGTCGGCATCGGGTCGATCGACGAAATAGACGAAACAGACGAAATAGACGAAACAGACGAAACAGACGAAATAGACGAAATAGACGAAACAGAGGAAACAAAGGAAACAGACGAAACAGACGAAACAGACGAAACAAACGAAATAGGCGAAACATCATCGTGATCGATCGGAAAAATATAGCGGCAATTCGGTTAGGCTATGCTGCGAGGCGTCCAGCAGCGTCTATCAGCTTTATGGCAGTGGCCACGTCCGCAGCTGGGCCAACCGGTTTGGCCCAATCTCCTAAACAATTACGTCATTCCACGGAATTGCATCCCGTCCATAACTACGTGCATATTGGAGCCGCCGCGCCATGCATCTCCGCGAGGAACGCGACGAAACAAATGGCGTGCCGTGGAAAATGCGAGGCAAATCAGACAATTTCACGGCAGATAATCCAGGATGGATTCGCGAGCCACGTATACAGACGCGTGCGCGTGTATACATGCAGGGAACTAGGACGCCTGATCGTTGTACTCGTCGACGGCCACGAGTCATTTGGATGATGTAGAGAGATCGAACGTCGCTGGAGAACTGGCTGCTTGGACGAGGAACGTCGGAGAGGGGAAACAACAGGGGAAAGAGTAGGAAAAGGGCGCACGGATTCACCGAGCGTTATGATTTGTGCCTGTTCAGACTTCCGTCAATAATTTTCCGGCAAATTAAGCTCTAAACTCGTCCGTCCCTACCTCGCTCCTATCGTAATTCTCGGAGGAACGAGGCGCTCGGTGAGTCGGATCGAATGCAAAAACTTTCAATTCATCGGCCTCCTTGCCGATCCCCGTGATCCGCACCGTTTGCTCCCCTGCAACGATTATTGTATCTGTCACGAGCGCATGCTGCGATACGTTCACGGTAATTAGTTGCCGTCTTACGATACCGGACGGTTAAAGTCAGTGGAAATTCTAATTTGCAGCCGGTTCGTCGCTTATATGTATATGAGTTCGAGTCGAGAAAGAAATGGAAGAATGTTCATTCCCGATATATTATTAAACAAATCGACATTGACAATGTTTGTTTTACGAATTCGTGTCTTTCGTAGAGTACGTACGTCGTACAATGTTTTATTGTTCTTTTATATTTCTTTGCGATACGCGCCGTTTGTACGATATGTACATGCTGGGCGCGTAATCGGCACTATTTGAGATGAAATATTTTCTACATAAAAACGGTTATCGCTAAAAGTAAGCACGACGATACTTGTAAATATCGAGTATACAGAGCTGATAAAACGATCTATTAATCAACGTATGGTACAGCGCGTTCCGTGTCCGCGACAACATTGCGTAAACAGGCAAGGACGTCGTTGTTTCTGTGAAGAAAATCGAAAGAGGAAAAAGGTTGAAAGGGAAAGAGCAGTGAAATGCAACAACGTCCTCGACGTTGCGTCACGGATCGAGGAAAGCGGTCGACTGTGAAAACGGCGTGCATCCGTACGAAATGCGGTTGGCCAGAGGTGGTGAAACAGCAGGAAAAATATAAAAAAAGACCGACGATACAGTCGTGTGCGAGGCGCGTTCAACTTGACACGATCGCGAAACTTGCTTCTCTACGGTTTCTCGTAGGCGTTTTATCGTATGGATCGTTCTACGGGCAGAGTTTCCCTAAGAATTATCATAAAAAGTGCAGGAAGAAAGTATTTTCTTAAAGCGTGTTAACTGCTAACGTTGCAAATCGTGTTCGAAATGAAAATATTCCAAGGAATCGCGTTGTTTCCTACCTACCTGTTTACTTCGTTGAAATCAGCGCTTGATCTTCGACGAATGATAATCGATAATAGAGTAACGGAGAAAATCGTAATGTGAAAATTGGTAACTGGGCGATGGTAAAGTCAATTTACAATTAGGCGACGATGACGAACGAGGTTAACGGTGGAACGACGCTTTTCCGTGATTTCGTGTCAAGCTTTTGACAGAGAAATAATTCCAACGCACGCCGTGTATATTGTTCGTGTAACAGGTACGTTAAAAGAGCAGGATGCGTCGGTAAGGGGCAATTGGGAAACGCCGAGGATCGTACAATGGACAATGTACATATTAAGAAGGCGAGAAGACGCTTAACGACGCGTGTTGCGATTCGCGTGTCCCGTCCTCTATAGATAGCCGTAGAAAGCACGGCGTGCGTGAGTGTGCGCGACGGAGGACAGAAGGATTTCCGCCGGAGCGTCTCTCGATCATAAGGGGAGGAAGGAAAAAGAAAGGAAGGTGGCGAACGAAATCGAGAACGAGCGTAAGAATGGAACGGAATGAAACGGAATGGAACGAAACGAGAAGGGAAGCAAAGAGCTCCTCGTCTACTCTGAATCCGGCCACGTGCATTGTTCCGCGCTAATTTTGGAGCCCGTTGTCGCTTTGTGCAACGCTTCTATAGGCGGATCGAGAGCGGATCCAAACGCTATCTTTCCACGTCTGCACGACCTCGTGCATGCATGCATGCATGCATGCATGCTCGCGAGTCACAGAGCCACAGAGAAACGTGGTTAAAAAGGCGAGATCGAAAGGGCCTCGCGGACCTCACCGATGCGACGAACAGGCAGGGATTTACGACCGCGTTGAAGCGGTCTGGATTGTTTCGACGTTTATAGAGTAGCTCCGCGCTGCTTAGCCCGTTCCCGTTCCCGTTCCCGTTCCCGTTGTTTCGATGACTGCGCTACTTTCGGAGGATCGCGACCATCCTGTCGTGCAAATCGCGCATGGCTGTCGCTAAATGCTTTCGCGCGCGATTTCATGATTTTATCCCTCACAAGCTTCTTTATTACTCTTCACTCTTTTGCAACAGTTTGATTGCGTTTCTTTCTTTTTCTCTTTTTCTTTCTTTTCTTCTTCTCTCTTGCTAGATATATTCGGATCGAACCTTTGAAATTTTCTAATATATCAGCCTCTCTCTCTCTCTCTCTCTCTCTCTCTCTCTCTCTCTCTCTCTCTGTTATTTCTCATCGTAGCATCGTAACTTTGAATGGATTAGTAAACTTCGAGACTTGTTAATCTTCGCCGTTCTTGGCCGCGACACGTTGCTTTCCTACATCGTAGACGATATTAGACGATATTGCATTAGCTGCAAAATATTTTATTCGTATCTATCTGCCTGACAATTGTCGCAACTGAGACGCGACGACACCCAGTCACGTGTACGATAGCTTGGAAATATCAAACGAAATCCGACATAAGAGAAACTCGTCTGAATTACCCAGAAATCTACAGACACGCATAAATCACGTGATCAGCAACGAACCTCGAATCGTACTCGGAATGGAAAATCAAATTTACGTTCTCGTAGCTGCATCTCCTCAAGATGGAAGCGGGATGATGAACTCACCCCAGATGTATACACGTATACAGAGAGCCGCCTTTGGTAATATCGTTCCATACGATCTGGATAGGCGATCGCATAAATAAGTCAGCGTGGAATCGTCGCGTCGCGCTGGCAATTCTACGCGTTCACAGTCTGCAGGGAGGCAAATCCTCGAGTATATCAAGGAGAAACCATATCCACGGTCGGTGGTGGTGGATCGGACGGAGAAAAGAAAGGAAGAAGGGAAGAAGGGAAGAAAGGAAGAAAGAGAGGCGTTGGTTGGTAGGTAGCAAGTCCCAGAGCAGAGAGAAAACGTGAATTATCCGTGCTCGTCACATATTCCTTTTTATGTGTCCCGCGCCATAAACAGCGAAGGTGAAAGCGCGAAGGGTAGGAGGCTGGCGAGGAGCAGTTTTTGCATGGCCTCCCTCGAGGGTCATCACTCGCACTTCGGGGGTAGTCGGTGTCCAGTTGTCCACCCTCTCGGCCATTCGATCCGGCCTGACAACTGATATTGCGTGATCTATGGCCCCGAGCATTGCACGCCTGGGACAAAACTGCCCCGTACCACCCCCGTACTCGGTCTTCCTTCCAACTTTCCAACCCTCGTCGGGATCAGCAGCGGGTACATCGCCGCGCGCCATCCACACCGGGGAAAACCAGGAACAGTAACAAAGTAATAGATGTCCCCGGACCCGCAATGTCCACTTCGTCAATAAAAAATCACGGCATAATAGAAAAAGAACTCGCGGCCCGTTGCTACCCTCCACGATGTATCGCTACGAACAAGGAGCCCTCGCTTGCAACCATCGTCCCTGCCGGTAACGCGGAGCTGCGCTCTTGAAATATTTATCGACACTTTGACGATCCGCGGATTAACTGGAATCGAGTTTTCTCTCGGCACAGTGCTTCGAATTCTGTCACATGCTTTGTTATCGGCCTTTTACTTTTGCCGCGATACGCCACTTTCTATCCCGTCCAAGCTGTCTTAACATCTTATCGTCTTAACAAAAATGTTCATTTCCATAAACGTGCAACGTGAAATCTGTCATACTTTTCGACAAATTTTCGCACCTTTCCAACGGTACGACCGATTGCCGATGAACCGTTGACGAAAGCAATCGCGTTTCGCTATGTTTCCGAAATGTTCCACAGTTTAGCGAAGAAATTGCAGAACGGCGAGAATACCGGATCGGGCAAACTCGTTTTCGTTTAAGAAGGAAAAAGTAGTCGGGGTTTGGGAGGTGGTCAGAAACCCGTGAAGAAACGTGGGCGAACAGTGTTCCACTGGGACCCACAGACTACGATACATATTATATTACATACGATGGGTCAGCAATGAAAACTAAGTGCATATGAGAATCCATGGGGTTGTAAGGCCGTGGAGGCTAAGGCAGAGAGAGAAAGAGAGAGAGAGAGAGAGAGAGAGAGAGAGAGGCAAGAACGATATCGGGCCGCGAAATCGAAAAACTCAAAGTCCTTATTTCATGATCGGAACACGTTGGAAGGGCGAAACTCGTTTCGACTTTTTTATGAGCCACGACTATAAAGACGTCGTTGTTAATTTCACCACGGTGAATTATGAACGATATTTATTTTCTCCTGTTACCCACTTTACGATTATAAGTGTATCTCCAGGATGCGGAATTTTACAAGCGGAACGCTTCCAAACAACTGGAACAAAAGGAATCTTCGTTCCCTTATTGCCGCCGATTAACGATTGGCGGTTAATCCTTTCGCCGAACTACGTAGATCGGCGAAATTTTCGATGAATTTATTTGTCTTTAAAGCCTCGATTTTGAAAGTTTCGCGATCGGTTTGGTTAGATAATCGATCGATGGTTCATTCGTTATACGGTGATTTTCGAAATCGAGAAATTCGGCTCGCTATATCGACGCTATATCATATATATTAAGTCGACCGCCACCACGATAAAAAAATACTTAAACTCGAATAACATTATGGTAACCGAAAATGTAACGGCAGCAACGTCGATTAACGGGTAACGATTTCTAAAGCTTTCTAACTTTCATAAAGCATGCAAAAAGATTCGAATAGAACGTCCGTAGATAAAGACGATGGCGAAAGTAAAGCGGCAAAAAGGTCGATCGCTTCCGCTCGCCGATGAAATTCTAACCAAATGCGGCGTAAACTTTCGAGATTTTAAAGCGTCCGTCAAATTTATTCGAGGGTCTGTTAAGTGGTCGATATAAATAAATGAATGCAGATCGGCGAAGCAGTCCTGCCCGTAGGACAGATGAAACGTTGAATTTTTCATGGCTGATAAGATCTTGCAGGCGCATCCTCGTAAATGTCCACACGAATTTAGTCGGGGAAGATGGGGTGCGTGGTTTCGCACATCGGAACGTCTACGCTTTATGGCGTGTTCATGGCATATGCAGTTACGGAGGTACGACCGTATCGGAGGCGAAACCTTTATGGAAATTTCGCCTCGTTTCTTTCACCGAGAGACGACTTACAGACTACTGCTTTTCCATCGTCTATGAATTAGTTATGTCTTCGACAGCTAGACTCTTCAACTTGTCGGATAATAATCGATATTTGGCGATTTCGAAATGGCCGAGATTCTGCACCAGTAGAAATGGATCGACGCAGCACGATGCGTCCACCTTGACACGTGCATCTCCTTCATAGAGGGATCGACGCCAACAAACTACGTAATATTATCGCGAAATATTTTAATTATATTAATGTTTCTATTGTTTCGCGTCCCACGATTCTCGTATAAACGTTCCTGTAATTTTTAACTGTAATTTAAAAATAATTGTAATTTGAAATCCTATATTGTATAACAGCACAGAGACAAAGAAAGGGAAGAGAAAAGGAAAGGAAAGAATTGAAATTAAAAGGTTAAAGAAAAGAGGAGAAATGTTGTCGTTACTTGATATATTCGTTGCTTGTAGTAGAAGGCTGAAAGCGGTTTGCTCAATTTTGTTCGATCGTCGACGATCTTTAATTTTGTTGATGCTTTACGGTAGTTTACGGGGACGAAAGGCATTGTTTAGGTTATTGCTGGATTATAGAGCAACGGTAACAAGATTATGCTCGTCCTACTGGGACAGAATTATCTTCCTGATCCTCAACACGTGCGGACTAGTTTCTGTTCCTGGGGGTAGTTACGGATGCTGCGGGATAGATCCGACCGCACGCTTTATCACAAACACGATATTTTCCTTTTCTGTTATAAGAACGATACGGATAAACGTCAGGGCAATCTGGTACGTAATTCGTAAGTGCTTTATCAGTCAAAGCGATCCCCTGAGTCGCGAACTCTCGAGTATCGATCCGACCGGCGATGCTCTATAGAATTTTCGGTTACGTACAGCGGGTACGGGACTGACGAGTTCCCTTGAAAAATGATTAACAATATCACGCGATAAGTCGTAAGATGTACGAGTAATGTTACCAGCAACGAGGAATCTCAATTATGAAAAAGTTGTTGGCGGTGGATAAAACGGACAAGTAGAAGCACCAGTCGTTTCATTTATAGCACCGTGAAAGAAACAAAAATCTTATTACATGTAAAAATATAGTGGGTGGGTGGTATGTCGCGACGCGAAAAAATCAAAGCGTATTGCATTTCAGGTGACAGGAAAATTCGCTGCAGCGAACCGACTCGTTCATCAAACCAAAAGAAATCACGCGGCAATGAACAGACCGGCGAGAAACTTGCCGCAATGACGCTTAAGTAAACTCTTAAGTAAGACGCGTGGTATCGAGCGTTCCACTCGATATCCCCGAAAACGAAACGTCGAGCGGGTCGGTCGAACCTTTGCAAACATATACCGGGTTTAATAGCAGATCCTCGAGGGATCTTAACCATTTACAAGATTCGATAGAACCTTACAGTTTCTCGAGCCACTGTATCGAGACGTCTCTCTTCTCTGAACCCTTTAGAAGCCCGCGCATTAAGTATACTCGTATAAGTCTTTGGCCGGGGTGAATTCAGGCCGTGGACTTGGGACGTTTAAGCGCTTTCCAGCTCGATCGGCCTGCAACATCCACAGTCCTATTGGTCCCTGTTCGTTCTACTCCTTCGACGAGCGCAACTAGCGAGTTGCTCGAGTCGAAATTCTCTTCAGACATCCACCTTAGCGGCGTCTGCCAATAAAAGCTCCGCTCCTACGGAGAGTGTGTCCGGTGTAACTCGGTGATCTCCAACTATCCACCGGGATTACCAACTATTCTCGAAGACGGGACCATCGGGGATTAGAGCTGCCGCTCCCTTCCGACCAGCACGCCCGGTTCCATGGCCATCGAAATCTCTCTTTCCCTCGTGTTTCCTCTGGCTAGCTCCTTGTCCCTCTATCGGCGTTTCGAGCTGGTTGAACGGGCGACGACGCCCGCACCGGCGAGGCGCGGGCATGGCGCGGGCGAGGCGCGGGCGGGGCGCGGGCGAGGCGCGGGCGAGGCGCGGGCGAGGCGCGGGCGCGGCGAGCCAATATCAATTATAAGAGAAGACAAGAGCCCCGCAATCACGGCTGGCCAGACCTTAACGGATCAGAGGTCTTCCGGCTCGCCGTTCTGCGGGATCACCAGTTTTTAGATAAGAAATACTTCAATTAAGGCTGCTCGCTCACCGCCGTCGCTGCCCACCAGCGACGAGACGCGCAACTCTGCCGCTTTCGGATTAGTCGGATATATAATTCCGCACTGGGGGTTGGGAGATGTAAGCGTGTATGGTGCAACCGTCAACGAAACGGAACCAGTGGCCGTGAAAGGAATCGAAGAAAGTGAAGAAAATTTGTATGTAGGAAACCGTATATATCGCTGACGTTCTTCCAATTTCTCATAAATTTCTGGCAAGTTTTTCATTTAGGGAATAAACGGCGTAATTGGAGATCTGCGTTTGTCTAATGATTCGATGATCGGTATAGAAAATGTTTCCTTATAATTTACGATTAAACGTTTGTAAAAGGAAGGGGCAAAAGGTACTACTAGAGAGAACGTTTAGTTTTAATTAATTTCGCAATCATTTGTCTTTGGATTTATTTTAAGCCTCCTGAGAACGTTTCCAGAGACTACGACGCGTTCAGCTTCACCCTATTTCCGCACCCTTTTTATACATGTCCCTTCGGCCCTACGCATCTGACAAGCTCCGTCTGAGACTCTCGATATTCGAACATAAAAATCAACTTTGTCCCAACACGCCATAGGGGATTGGCATTGCTCTCCACACGCAAACGCGTCCATCAACATCCATGAAATATTAAACAATAACAGCTCTTTCGTCTACGATCGTACAAATAGCCGAACCTCACGATACTCTAACGATAAGTGAATTTAGAATGTGATTATACCCGCAACGTACTCGCACTTTGACAAATTGCCAACAAGGATGCTCGTTTTTTCAAACTAGACAAATTTACGAGAGAGAGTATAATATTAACAAGTAACGAGTATTCACGTTCAAGTAACAAGTGTTTGTACGCAATTTCGACGGAGACTGGTAATAAGATGAAAGCAATCTGACGCATCTCGCTGAGACTACTTCAAATGCGAAAGGAAGGGCGGCTATTAAGATACAGGCGTTACGAAATCGTGTCTAAAACACGATCACTTGCTGGAAATTTATATACATCTTCAGTATATAGCTTCCGAGGAACGAACAAACGAATCGTCCGCAACTTGAGACTCCTATGGAAAGATGGCTCGATTCACCGGGATTATTATGTTGTTTCAGCGTGCGTTACCGCGTAATTGGCCGCGTGCATTAATGCGGCCGAAGCCGCAGATACACGCGTCGCATTTCAAATTTCCCGCCGCGCCGTTCCGCGTGAATTTTTAATACGCGTTCGGTTCAACGAACGACCGCGGGGCCGTTCGATCGATTCGTCCCGAGAAATGATTGGCAAGTTTTAAATTGTCCCATAAATATAACCAATGCATCAATAATGCATCCGCGCTATCAATATATGGACAGAGCAGGACGGGAGGGAAGAGAGGTTATGTATCAAAGTAATGGCGGTCTGGCTGTGCCTGGTCAGGGGATCACGGCGTTTCCGGGGGAATGCGGGGCCCCATATTGCGGCCGAAATGTTTCATCAAATATTTAGGCGGCACCGTGCTGCTATCAGATACGCTTCAAAATTCATGTCGATCGCCGCGCCATGGTCGACGATTGAAAAGCACCCGTTCCGTTAAACCGTTCACGATATTGCCTCCGCAATGATTTCCCATTGCTTTATACTCGCTAATGGGCGATCCTAGTTTCGTTCTCCTGGCTTTTCCTCTCTTTACGAAAAATTTGTTCCACCGCCTCTCCCCCCTCCATCTTTCCCCCAGCTGTCCGTTTTAATGTCGAACGCAGATATTAAATCGCACCGTCTTTCACTGTAAGTCTTTCGTTCGGCTTTCAGTTCGCGTTCATCCGATGCTTTGTCAATTAGCGAAAATTGAACGATAAATTGGCGAGTTGGTTGATCGACGGAACATGGTTCGTTCTCGGAACGATACGTCGCGTTTCGCGAGATTGCTTTTGAGATGACGAACAATTAGTAAATCTGACGACCACGTTTTCACACGTGAAATCATATGGCTGTGTAAAATCGTTAACGACCACCGCCAGGAGGCGTCGTTCTACGTTCCATCTCAAGCAATTAACGTAATTCTTCCGTCGATTCTTGTGACATTTCCTGTGTGCTTATTGGAGCGAGGCACTCGCGACAAGGGAAGAAGATATGTCGACGAAGAGGTGGCGTCGCGTTTGGCCTCATGCTCGTCATACTCTCACGGCGCTAAACGATCGCGATCGCAGGCTTAACGAGTCGCGATGCAAATGCCGCGTATTGCCTACCCAGGACACGCGTGAACAGGGTGGCGATCGGTGGATATTGAATTCCAAATTCCTCGATTATCGGTGCTCTATTTGTTCTACTAGCTGGCACCGAGGCACGTAGCCGCGATCGGCTTCCCGCCACTGAAATATGTCGTTTGCGGTGACGTGAAGGTACGCGACGAGTGCGTCGCATATGTAATTCCTACTTAGAGTCGGCATTACGGTAATATACGGCGCATTAACCAAGTTTCTACCTTCGACTCGCTCGACCGCCCTTTCTCTTCGCCCTGCCCCTGCCCCTGCCTCCGCCGCGCCGCGCCCGCGACCGCGCCGTCTCTCTCCGCGTTCGCCAGCCCCCGTTCACCGTCCTCCACCTCCTCGTCATCCTCTTCCCGTCGCGTCGATGAGCTTCACGTGTTCGTTTCATCAGGTGTTTTCAGACTTCTCACCGGATACGTTTTACGTTTGTGTAAAACGAAAGAGAGTATTCTTGTCGTGCGAGACCAGTGCTTGACGCAACGCGACGCTAAGATTCTCGTAACACTCCGACCGACCAATCTGCAAGTTATTCCCCTTCGAGGTGATCGGTCCTTCGATCCGCGTATCGTACACGACTGTAGACGATACGGTATGGATTATTTGAATATCGTCGTACGAACGTCACTGATGCTCGAAGGTGTAGCGTGTAACGTATGTGGACTGACGTTCGTAAGCATCGGGCCGCCTCGGTCGAATTTTAATAACGATCGATGGCCCTGAATTTGACCGACGAATCGATAATCAAAAGTAACACCGTTGCTAGCTTCTCGAATCTACAGAACGTTTCGTTGCTTGATTCGTAACGTTTCTTCTTTTTAATATTTAATTAATTAACAGTCGACTGGAAACCTATCGATTCGCTTCTTTCCGCCCCCCTAACTCTAACAGCGGAAACCAGATTCTCAACTCTCGAGGACGTTGCAGAATATCTTTCGAGTAAACTGATTTATCGTGTCCTGTTATTCCAAATTCGATGCTTTATTTATTATTTATTCATTCAGTTTGAACGCTTTAAAGACCAACTATGCCTGATTTACTGTGTCTTTCTCGCTCGTTCTACGCACGCAATTCTGACAAGTATAGCCTTTGACCTTCTCCCTTTACGGTGGTTAAGCGCTATTCTCCGAGTTTGAATTATCGACCTAGCTTTCACGTACGTAGCTGATCGTTTATACGTATAGAGTTCGTTTGATTCTTCTGCGCAGAAATTAGTATTTTGTAAAATGAACGATACCAACCTGCTCTTTGTATATACATATGTAAATAGTTTGTTTTCTGCAACAATAGGAGAATACCACGATATAGATTAAAGACGTTATACGGAGCTTCAAAGATGTAGATAAATATGTATGTACAACGCCAGAACCAGGCCGGGTAATATACCGATCTGTAGTATCTGTAGTATCTGTAGTATCTGTAGTATATGGTGGCTTCTGTGTTGAGAGATTCGGAAGGAAAGCTTTTAAGGATGTCGTATTATGGAGAGAAGAAAAGCAACTGTAAAAATTGTCATCTGATAAATCGAAATAATCGAATAGTTGTATGATTTGAGAAAACGTACTAAAAAGATAAAGTACTAAGAGATAAAACCGAGGAGGACGAAGCGAAATGTTGAAGCTATCCGGCCCGAAAGGAAACAAATAATTTGAGAGGTAAATGGTCTCGCGATCCGTTAACCGTGCGAGATATGGGAAAGCCGATGCTGTAAAACGGTATATCGACGGGAACGATACCCCGGGAAAATATCAAAGGCACGATGCAACCAAGCACTCGTCAATTCTGAGAGGGAAACCGTGTATTCCATGATTCTACGCGGGCCAGCCACATCGTATTACGATCCGTCTGTCTGGCACATATTCCCTGTATATGGAACCATACCATAACTGTTTGTCAAATGTGCTTTTTTGCCGTGACTCTTCCCCACGGAGACCTATAGCCGAGTATCGGCATTGTCGTTGCCGATCGATCAAATTTCGCGCGCTAACAGGTGTCATGGAGTCCGATCGGTGACAGGAACAAGTTTTTCTACTCAGCCATGTTTCGATAAGAAACGCGATCGAGCAGCGCGATCGATCACGCGAAATGAAAAATACCCGGAAACGGGACGAGTTACAGGACATCTACCGAAGCTCGCTACTTGTCTGCCTAAAAGTAAGCGATATTCGCTCAGGGAAGAGAACGTAATAGCGTGTTGCGCGATTCTATGTTTCCGATGCTGCGAATAAGTTCGACAGTAGCGAAATTGATGAATGGTAAACGACGTAGGAATTAAAGCAAGTATCTGTATCGTAAACGAATCGTTTATCGTTCGTAAATTGCCGAATATCGTTTGAATGTTCACCGAGCTCGAGAAGATCGAGCACAGAGAAATTCGTATTTCCGATCGGATCGATAAATTAGCTACTACTGCGAAACGTTACGTTTCGTTCGATAGTTGTTGGTAGGTAGGCGATAAAATAATGCAAAGACGAGTCGTTTGCTTGTTCATATAAATGAATGGATAGTGCTTTCGAAATAACGATTTCTAGTCAAATAAGATAACGTATTACTTAAGTAATCGTCTTTCGAATAGTTGATTTGAAACGACGCCCAAGCCCGATCACGAGGAATTATTCACCAGGCTATCGTTCACGGATAAAATCGAGGCGATATAAATTTCGGTATTCAAGCCACTCCTTCATAGTTCAGCCTAATAGTCGGCACGTGAACGGAAAGGAAACGAAATTCCCACAGCGAGCGGTAGCGGGAGCGGGTAGCAGTCATCGTCCGAGATCCAGTACAACGGCTTGCGTGTCATCGTGTTATTTTTCCTAAAATCGCCATTCGACACCGCCAGCAAAGAGAATTTTCATCGTTCGCGATGCTCGCCGAGGTAGCGTCCTTTGCTCGCATTCTGATCCTTCCACATGCGTGGAATGGAAAGCCACCAACCAGCCTGTCGCCCTGTGGGCATGTCTCCAGACCAACATACGCGCTTAACGTCGATATATTAGACGCCTGACGCGCTACCACAGAGACGTTCGACGTCGTTGAAACGAATGTGACGTTTCCCTTAAGCCACTCGGTGCCCCGCTGTATGAACGTTCGAAGCCATTTACATGAACGGACGCAGAGGATTTGAATTATTGGCTCCGCGGTTCCCATTCTTCGTAATGTTCCGGCTGCTTCTCTTTCTTCCCGTTGCAGTTGCAACTCTGTTCCGTGCACGTAGCTTCGTCGGTGGCGATCGGCTCGATCTTTATTTTGCAAACCAGTTTATTTCGTATTGCAAATAAGTTTAACTGTAATCGGGAATGGGAAGTTTCCAAAACATGCGAGAAATAGTTTGGGGGCGAAAAGAATGACACGTACCTTTAAATAGATACGGACAAGCTAGATTCGCACGCTTCATATATAGTTTGAGAAATCGAAGCGCTACTTCTAAGCAGATGTACGTCAATCTTTTCCTTTCATCTTTTACAAATTAGAATTTTCTTTTCCTTTTTTTTTCTTTCTTTCTCTTCCTTTTTTGGCAGAAACAAGGATTCTAATTTTTTAAGATCTTTCTTTTCAAAGTCTGCAAAGTAGAAACTGCGTTTCAAGTATAACGTGGTACTGTTAATAGATACGCGGTAAAGCGGAATAACCGACCGAGTGAAGCGAGATGCAGGCTAACTTGCAAGTTACATGGAAAATTTATCGAATGATAACGATGATTGCGCGAGACATATCGATTATCCATGTTGGCAACATGGTCTGGCGTCGTATTCCGTACGTTGGATCGTTACAAAAGAAATGAGGCTCATCGCAGATGTGAATTCTGTGATAATTACGGATTCCCTTAATCCCATCATGTTCATTCCTTACTTGGAATCACGCATGACGGCATGCGAGCATATGCAACAATTGCATCGTGCATCGACTGGATTAGAATGGCCGGGTCATTGTGATTCCTCGATTCCTCGATTGGAGAGGAATCGTAATGACGGGTCACGCGCGCTTTTCGTTTTTCACTGTAAACACCAGGAACGGTGATACGTGTTTCGTTAGTCGAACACGGCGACGCCCCGAGCCGCGTAAACGATCAAATTACGATGACACGTGTTGACGTTCGCGATTGAATAAAAGAATTGCGTATGTATATATTATCGGTTTGCAGAAGAAAAAGAGAGGAAAGAGAACAAGCAGAAGGAAGGAGAGGAGGAAAGAAGAAGGAAGAAGCAGTTGAATTATTAATTATCTTCTAATACGCGGCGAGTGACGTTACATAATTTAACGGAGAGAAGATTACGACCGGAAGATTGTCTCGACCTTTCTGTAAACAACGTTTCAACGTTAAGCCAAAGTTATAAAAGAGACAGAAATTTCTCTTTTCAAAGAAGACCAAAACATTCTATCGACAGAACATAACTTCCGAATGAGTAAATCACGAATCCCTTGCCATTGTATATTCGCAAAAATTCGCAAATTAATCAACCAAAGAAGAAACCGAACGAGAAAGAAGACAAAAGTTAACCGCGTTCGGAAACGCGGCTGTGGCCTTCCATTTACTAAATCATTCCATTAACCGGTCCAAAATATTCCCTCGCCGAGTGGCCAAGTATGGCTGACTTTAATGACCGTGCTTAAGGGATGAGATGGACGAACGGGTCATTTCGCGAGGACATTTATAAATGACATAGCAGCGGGACCAGAGCGGTATAACCCGACTTGGCTGCCGCCCTGTTCCGGTTAAAGAGGAAGCGGGGGTTGCGACGCCCGCCACGGGTAACACGGTGGGAGGGGGTGGGGAGGGGGGGGGGGGACGCGCAGATCTGAATCGGCCAGGGAAACTCTCAGGATAGTGGTTTTAGATACATACCCGTGTACATAGTTGGTGCACACAGACGCGACCATGCACATTCGGAGGTTGCTTGGTAATGGCTTCGGTTTATTAATGACCGGTCAGCTGAGTTAGCAACCGGCGTGTATTCCACGCGAACCGCCACCCCTTCACGCACGCCCACCGCTCCCACCCCCGACCGATCGTAAAACGTGCTTCTATAGAGACGAGAGTTTCCTAGCTTCAAGAAAACCTTCACCGAGGATTCTGTTTTTTCCTACTTTGTCGCTAATTCTCTGTCGTAGATCGATCGCGCATGTTTATGCATGCTGAATACGCGTATGCGTTCTAGAAAAATATGCAAATATTTCATATTGCAATATATTCACAGTTTATAGGATCAGGACAGTAGGTAGGATCGATATCGAAGAAACGGTTTGCGCTGTTGTATTTTGGGGAAAAGTTTCATTTCTACGGTTTAATGATAATACCTAACCTTTGTGTTTTACAAAACGTAACGTGTACGCTATTATTTTATTAAGTATCCTGCGTTACGCTAAATTTTCCGCTACACTACGTCCTCTATTGATCTTCTAAAATATACGATTTCACGCCTTACGTGCACGTAGGTATACAGGTTCCGTAAAACTAAGCACGGTTTTTTTTACAGACAAAAGTATGGTCAATTTGGGTTAAGATATTACCGTTTAAAGTCCTTTTTCTAAACGTTTAAGGGAAACGCTTCACTCTGTTACAGCAATTTAAGCTTCCAATTGTAAAAGAAAACAAAAAAAAAAAAAAAAAAACCCTGTATTACATGCCTGTTTCTTCGTTTAAAGTCTTCTTTATCTTTTTTTCGAGGCAATTTTCTTCCATTTTTTTTTTCCTTTTCGTCTTTCGTTCTTCCCCCTTTTTTCTCCTCTCCTTCTTTTTCTTTTGCAAAGCAGCTTTATATTAAAACCCCTAGAGCAGGGCAATAGAGAAAAAGGATTTCGCGGATTATTCGTTCGAAGGAGGGTAGATGTAATTTAACGATTCGAACCAATAATTAGAAGAGACCGAACAATTGTCAGATATTAGGAACATTCGGTCGTTATTTGCTGCGAATGATTTAGGTTTCCGTCGGAATGTTCAGTATAAGTACGTACGTACACTCAAGTTTCTTCGCAGTCGGAGAAAAAGCGGCAAGCGCTAGCCATCCATCCGGGTGATTTCTCTTCGGTGATTAATGATTATGAGTCGGGTATATTAGATCTTTACTATGTAGCCCCTTCGAAGTATCCGGCCTCCACGACCACAAATTATCTAGCAATGTCTTGATTGCGCCAAGAAATATAGAAGGGCGACCATTATTCGCCTTGTTTTTTTCTTTCGCCGGCCCACGCACTCTCCGACCACTTTGACGTTCGATACCTTCGCGACTTACATTAAATTATTATACTTGGGCTTTGTTCCGCCCACTTGCAGGTGTCCCTGCTGTACGTGACTATACTATACTATATAGGTTTTGATGTTCTTTTCACATAGAGTTGAATTATTTTGAGTCGTGACACGTCGATATGTGACACGATGTTGATACGCGCGCAAAATTCTAATCGAAGTAAAATTTGTTAGCTTTTTAACAAATATGTAGAGCGAGCTGATGCTAATATTTATGGCCGGCGGTATCGTAGTACCTATTAGTCGCGCGGACGAGAAAATTCACGAAATCAGATCGTGAAATCAAATCGACGAAAGTATCAAGGTGTATCATAAGGGGTTGGAGTCGTAAGGGAGGAAACAAAATTAAATTGGGCAGACAGCATCGAACCCCGGGCCAATGAATCAGTCGTTCACCGACGCGACACGACACGACACGACACGAAACGACACGACACGACACGATAACCGAGACTTCCGTCAAAATTCGCGGCACACGTGTCGCGAGCTGGCTGCGTCGCATTTACAGGGAAAATCGTCTGCACGGATAAGTGACGCGATATGGCAGCTTGATCAGGTCGGTCGCATCGCGCATATTCATGGGCCACGTCTTTCTAATGAAGCTGGAATACTCCCGAGGCAGAGGGGAGATTTCTATCGAGCGATAGGATTGATGTCGCCGTGAGAATCTCAGATGAATAACCTTGCATTGTGACGGCACAATGACACCACGATCGTTTGCCAGCGAGGCCTTACCGTTATGCTGCTCCGCCGCGTCCCGCATAGCAATTTCTTCTTCTTCTCCTGCTTCTCAAACTTCTTCTGCTTCTTCTTCTCCTTCTCCTTCTTCTTCTCCTTCTTCTTCTCCTTCTTCTTCTCCTTCTTCTTCTTCTTCTTCTTCTTCGCCGCCGTCGTCGTCGTCGTCTTCTTCTTCTTCTTCTTCTTCTTCTTCTCCTCCTCCTCCTCCTCCTCCTCCTCCTCCTCCTCCTTCTTCCTCTGTTTCTTTTTCTCCTTTCACTCCTGCCGTTTCATTTGAATATCCAGCTACCTCCGTTTGTTTTTCCAATGTGTCCACATTATCCGTTTAATTGCTTGACTTTGCTGCAGCGAGACGCTGGAAAATTTCAGAGAACATACCTTATTCAAAGTCCCGAAAGTTGTGTACCGTTTTTTTTTTTTTTTAGGCAATTCTATGCGTTAATTTTAGTAGCTTTCAATTTTAGTTTTATATCTCTATCGTTGTTCCATCGCGCGTTTGTCCCATTCCCTCTATTTTCTATTCAGATGGGTGCAACCATTTTGCCAATAATCAAATTAAATAATTAAAATTGTGTCGTCGCGGACGTTTCTATAACGCTGTAGAACGATAGGATTTGCGTTACTTTCGTTAGCCGAATCTTTCGTCGCACTGCGAACAATAAATGATATTTGCGATTGAAAGAAGGAAGAATCTTCGACAGAGAGACGTCACTATTGTTATTGTCGTGGGTTGGCCGCCGGGCTAATTAGGAATTATTTACCGTCGACGACGTATTTGCGAGCATCGCAGTGCTCGCACGTCCGTCGTGCTGGGTTCGCGTTTTAATTTCAGCACGAAAGGGCGTGGGCTGGAATGAAAAGCGGAAGAAGCATCGGGTCTGCGTATGCCGAAGACGCTTCGTTGGATCACGTAGGTGTCGCTCGTTGTCCTGGTGCCCATCGTAAATATAGAAGCGGCGCCAGATACAGTAAATTTCGTAGCGCCACACTAGCATCGTTTTGTTCCTGAAAACGATTCAAACGATCTTGCACTGATCGATGCGACCGTGTTTCCGACAATCACAGGTATAGTAGGAAATTGGCAGGCAGGCAGGCAGGCGAGTTGATTCGTACAAGTGGAAAATATCGAATAAGATGACGGATGATGATAGCGTAATATACGAAACTGGAATAACGACTTATTACGAATATTACGAATAATTAGGATAACATTTTCTTTTTCCTTTTCTTTTTCTTTTTCTTTTTCTTTTTCTTTTTCTTTTTTCTTTTTCCATTTCTTTTCTTTTCTTTCCCTTTCCTTTCCTTTCTTTTCTTTTCTTTTCTTTTCTTTTTTTCTTGTTTATCGTTAGACGATACTGGGTATTCTGTCTTACCTTACAAATTCCTTTCCTGATGAAAATGTTGCCAAGAATCGGAATTAGTTATTATACAGGTACGTAAATTAGCAATTACGTTCTCGATGATAAAGCGATAAAAAATGTATTGCAACGGCGAGAGGATGTTACGCTTGCAGAAACAATGTAATAGACAATTAACCTGAAATCGACCTCGGTTAAATCTGCGTGTCATGGTTTCATCAGTTTCTGAACAAAATTCTCTGCCGCGTTGTGCGTCAAGCTGAATAAACGGAGCGTCCTGTCTCGAAACTCGAGGAAAATTTTGCTCATAGTTGGGTTCAATTAATTTCTCGTGGGAAGCGTAGCGAATTGAACGCCATAATGAGAACAACGCGATTGCACCGAAGCACGGGGAAGAAACATGGCTGGCTGAAATAATTGTTACATAAATCGCGGAAAGTTTTGGTCATGTTGAGCTCGAGGAAGCTTCGCACCGCATGTACAAAGTGTTCTTGAAATACAGATTATTCTACTGAACTTTAACCGTTAAGAACGTTCTTTCTATTCGATTGGAAGATACAAGCGGATCAAGGTTTATATAATTTTGGGAAGCTCGTCATTCAACAACGTCATTCAACAACGTCGTTCGACAACGTCGCTCGACAACGTAACGATTCAACAGGATATAATTGTATTGCTCTGTACGTGCTGTAAAACCAACGACGACGAAATCTTTACACGACGAAGTAAAATTGCTCGATCGATCGATGCGATGGTTCTATACAGAACCGGTAGATATAATTTTCAAAGAAAATTCGATGGCATCGCACGGTTAACACAGCGTACGTTCATAATATGTTTACCGGTTCGGTTGGTCGAACCGAGTGCATTGTGGAAAGTTTGCTTGGAAGCACGGTAGAGTTACCCTATATAACGCTCGCGCGAAGAATGGAAGTCGACGCGGACTGTTTGAGCACAAGGAATGAAATCTACAGTGCGGTAAATTAAAGTGCTCTGTTTTAATGCTGTTATAAGAGTTACTGCCCCCAGGCCTGCCTCTTAAATCTTGTCCAGCTACCTATCCTGGGTTACTTCTTATTCCGTGCTCCCCCATTGTCGCGTATTCTTCTGTCTTCCGTTATAATTGCATTAACACGCCGCCTAGAAGCCGCGGTGAGAAATACTCGCGAGAAGCGCTCGCGGTAAATTACGGACTTTCCGCCATTCCGTTCATGCTTCGATGAGAAACTGATACAGCTGTTCTTGGTTACGTCAGAACGGTAAAAGTTTCTACCTTGTGCCGGTACCTTGTGGTAGTGCAGCTGACTGTCTTTCGAATATTTCATCTAAGTCTTCCACTTCGTTTCTACGTCCTTAAATTTTACAGTCAAATTGATTTTACACATTTTACATATTTCTTCATTCGTTTCGTTCGTTCCTGTTTTTGTTCCCTGTCTTTCCGACTTTTGCAAATTCCTTCATTTTTTCCACAAGATTCTAGCTAATAACATATATGTATGTGTAACGTATGTTGCGCAATATGTACGTTATTGTACGGTGCGTTACGCAAGCTGAATTTTCAACAAAATCAGAAACATCGTAGAGTAAAGTTTTATTCTAACCGTTGCACGTCATTGTTCTAACCGTTGCTCGTCAAGGTCAAAGAAAAAATTCTCTATAGATATCGTTTTATTTAACGCTCGATCGAAGGTTGCGAAAACATCGTCATGGGAAATCAGCGTGTTCTTCTGTTGCTGGATGGTTGCCGGTCGCGAGATTCGTCCGAGAACGGTGGACGAAGGCAGCGTGAAGCCGTCAGTCGAGACATAAATAAAGCGAAATTTAAGGGCGCGGAGGCAGCCAGCCAGACGGGCAGGTAGCGCGCGGGAACGGGGCTGAAGTGTATAATTACCGTTGCGCAAGTTGCCGTAGTTCTGTTCAGTTCTGTTCAGTTCTGTTCAGTTCTGTTCAGTTCTGTTCAGTTCGGTTCCAGTCTGCGCGCTTGAATTATAAGTTGCGAAGGAAGACACGAATTAGGCGCGGGACCTCGGCTCTAACGACTCGAGAGCCAACGTTCCTGGATAATCTGCGTATTAATTTCGCCTGCCAGCACACCACGTCACGTCTATCAGTTATCGTCCAATTACCTCGTCTAGATTACTTTTTTACGCAGTCTGTTCAACGTATATATCTTTAATTGCGAATTACGAGTTGCTCGAAACGTGTGCAACCTGAACATCGGATGCGTTCGAATCATCGACCAGGCTCTCCATGAAGATCAAATCGCTAGGAAATAAGCACGAAGTAAGAAGTAGCGTAGAAAACGGAAGAGTTTGTCGCCAGAGAGTTTGAATTTCTGCATTTAGCCTTTAACTCTCGACAAGTTTATTAACTTTCCGAGTAAGCGACTCTCTCAACCGAATTATCTAATTATAAGGGGAGAAAATCGAACGCTTGGAGGAACTCTTGGTGAAGGTTTTACCAACGACGTTAAAATGTTTGTTCGTTTGTTCGTTTCACAGCGATAGATGTTTCATCGAAACCTTAGAGATCGAAAGAAAAAGAAAGGAAAAGAGAGAGAGTGAGAGAGAGAGAGAGAGAGAGAGAGAGAGAGAGAAGGAGAGAAGCATTGTAAAAAAAAGTTCTTTCTCGCTGGACCCTAAACCGAGATCCGTGACACGCTCGGTTTTCTCGGCCATCGATCTTGACCCTCTCAGGGGCAGCTAACCGAAGAACTTTCAGTTCCAACTACCCCTTATTCTCGCTTGTTCAACGACGTTGAGAGAACGACGTTGCCAGTCTTCGATGTTCGGTCGCGACGATTTCGCGACAACGGATTTAACGACGTATCTGGACACTGCCCTGCGTAATTAAACCGATATTATTGAAATTTCACGAGACGCTGGTCGCTCTGTTACCGATCGACAGAATCGAACTTGATAACGAACGAGTAAATAATAAACGATAAAAGTGTGGAATAAAATTGTACACAATTCGTTCACGTGAAATTGTAAAATTGTAAAATCGCCGAAGAAACGTCTGTAAAATCTGAAACTCGTGTGATCGAACTTGTCGACTGACAAATACGTATTGTTAGTAAATTATTGGATAGAAGGATTCTGTGTATTCGTAAGGAGAAGCAGCAAGAGAAGAGGCGTTTACAGGGTAGGGAGAGCCGCTAAGTGACTAATTAATTGGCGATAGCCTTTCACCGCGGCGCGGCGTTATTAATGCCCCTGAAAATAATACACGCTCGTGGTAGACCATTAAAACGCCAGAGGTGAATTTACAAGTCGCGAGGCGCTTAGTTTACGACGACTCGCTTAGGCCTTAGGCCGAGGTAGCTCGAAGCGTTGGCAACGATCCCTGTTTTCTTGTCGCGCCTTCTCGACTGCTTGACACGTTCGACCTGGGCCTGGAACACAAGGCCACGGCCCTGGATTCTTTCGCGGTGAGGATTTCACGCCGCGTTATGGATACCAGATTACGCGTTTGGCACCCGTCGCGTCGCCGCCGTGCCGCGCCGTGCCGCGCCGTAACACTGCCATCGATTAACAGTAGATTCCTTTCCTTCGTTACATACCTAATACTAGCATTGACAAACGATCGTTTATCGAACGATTTGGCCGGCGATCGTTTATCGAACGATTTAGCCGACGATCGTTTAGGAGGTTTTTAATTCCACTTGAAAGTATCGCGTAAAATCGCGTAAAATCGCGTAAACGGTATCTGGCTCGAACGAATTTCTCTTGCCGATACGAAGGAAGTCGAAGTAATTGGCGCTTGGGGGGCACGTAGCGTGTTCCGTTGATATAATACTTTCCGCAGTTTGTAAATTTTGCTTGAGAAGAGGAAGAAGACATCGCGAATGTTTGCGAATCGTTCTCTATATAGCTATCTCGCAATGCACGAACGATTAATAATCGATCGTTTCGAAGTCGACGATAATTCTTGCATCTCACTCGTCGTCGAAAGTAGACGCTTTCGTCGAATTGTCGCGTGGATTCGCACTTGCTGCCGTCGTCGTACGTGTCAGATGCTGAAAAAAGTTCCTTGGCCGCGGAAAGCTAGCGTTGGTATGTTGATCAGCTGTCGGGACACGGGACGTGGAAGCTGGCGGTTCTTATCTCGTCAGCAATAACGTTGACCTATCGAACTGGACGACATCGACCGGACGAACGGGTCGACCATCGATCGGCCAACTCGTGACTTTTCGAATCGTACGAATGTCGATCCGTGCGGTCCGATTCGGTTCGGTTCGATTCGGTCATCTTCCGTTGCGTGGAATGACGCGCGTCACCAACGACATCGAGACAGATAATCTTCCGATTTCCAAGCAGGCTTCCGTGAATTTCCGACAGTTTCCGATCTTGTCGGAAACCAGTGAATGGAAACTTGATAAGTATAAAGACTAAAGCGATAACGAAAGGTGTGTTCTCTTTTGAAACTTACCTTGTAATTTGCTTGTTTGTGGATTGGTGGATTGTTTGTAGCACGTTGGCGAGGTAAATGTACTTACGTAAGTTTACGCATTTGCCAACAGAGAGATATGTATCTCGCTCGATTGCTCGCTCAATTATTCCACTTATTCCGAATGTTTCGCCATTCTGTTGGATTCTATTCGATTCCACTGAAATTCTATTAAATCGAATTGTTATTGTTAATCGGCTGGACATTCGAAAGGTTCGCGTCTCAACGCGACACAATTCGAGAAACACGGTTAACGGTGATGCAGGGGAAGGAAGCACCTGCCACCCCCGGCTGACTCGGAATCTTTCCCGGCTGGCCGGTGATGCATGACGGGTCGACGTAGGATTTATGAGCGCGTCGCGCGCCCGCCAACGGTCCATTTATTCGATATCGGAATATGGAAATATTAGCCCGCTGATGTCTCGGGTTACTCCGTGGGATCCCTACTCACCTTGAATCCGTAATACTCCCATGGGCGAAGCCCGCATATCCGTTCCACAGCTCCGTACTACCTCCTCTCGTCCTCTTGCAGGGCCCCACGCTCCTAATATTCGCTCTGTCGACCGCGAACAAGTTTATATTTGCAAGCGGGAAGTGTCACTTTATAGCTTCTCGCGGAAACGCTCGAACCTAGCCCTCTGGATCTGGTTCCCCTCGAAGAAAAAGAGAAAGAAAAGAGAGAGAGAGAGAGAGAGAGAGAGAGAAAAGCAAAAAGGAGAGAAACGAAGGAAAAAGGGAAAAGCAGCTGGTCGATAAGCGGAATGTATATATCGTTGTTGGCTTGGATGCTTGCAGCGGATTTTTCAGGGTGCTACCTCGAAGGGGAAATTCTGTGTACACACACACACACACACATATATATATATATATATATATATATATATATATACGTAGGTACACACGGATAAATGTCAAGCGAACGTCTTCTTGCCGGAATATGAAATGAAGCGACGAGAAGCGCTATACGGGCTGTGACCTAATCGGGTCGAGTAAAACGCGCGTAGAATTCCGCTCTCGCTCCATATTTTTCAGCGAGACGGCTGCCGGTCACCGTAACCGTTTAGCGTTATAGCTTTCTGGATGGAAATTGTTGGCCTCGCGCGAGTCGCCACCCGCTGACGCTATTCAAATGCCCCGTTTCGTTTCTGCGATAATTTCCTCGTCGGACGAACCTTCTCACCCTGACGAACCTAGGACGTACGCAATAATTTCCAGGCTAGATACTTGGTTGCGTGGGATTTTGTACTTTGGTTAGTAATCGGAATATTCGAACGTTTCACGAAAATATAGCCTACGCAAATATACAGACTTTCGAGTTTAACGAGTTTCCGACTCGTCGTCGTTAGACCATGCCTGAAAGTAGAGATTCTCGACGCGGTTCGAAGTGGCGGAGAAAATTTTCGAAGGAAATCGGGCGCTATTACAAGCGCGGTTCTATCGCAGGTGATTTTCAGAAAGTGTCGCGTTATTCGTATGCGAAATCGTAGGTAGAACGTGATCGCCTCGGGCAAAGTATTCGATCGGTCGGGTTCGAAACTCACGCGTGCTGTCTGATATGGATCAGCCGGGTCCGGGACGTGATTCGTTGGCGCGTACGTGACATGAGCCGTGCACGGAGATGGTGGTTTGCCGGAATATGGCACGTGAAACATCGGATTCTGAGTTTATGCGCGCCAGTTCCCGTGCCGGCTCGGAGAATAACAATTTTCATGTCTCACGAGTTGCCGCGACTGCATCGTCCGCCTCTCATGTTCCTTGCTATACGCCGATATCGACTACAGACCGATATTGCACGATCCTCCACGATCCAAACGACGCTACCTTCCTACCAATTTACGCTGCACTCGTCGCGTTGTCGTCTCATGAAAATCCCAAGATCCTGAAATTTGTCCTGTTTGTCGATACGCTACCGCGACCTAAGTATTTAATTTTTTATAACAATCGTACATACAATTCGTCTACCAGTAAATTAGAATCAACGAGGCGTTTGATCGCAAGCGCCAACGAAGCGATCGCGCGGTCGAAAAGTTTGCCGAGGCCGTCGAATCTGACAATAAGTAGATAGGTCGAACGTGGAACGTGGAACGTGGAACGAAGCGTGACTGGTCGAGCTGAAATATATGATCGAGATTCGAAGGGGCCAATAAAAGTATAGGAGGTATCGAGCAACGAGGAATCCCCTTTAGACGTTATGGCCATAAATGAAATAAAATGATATTTCCTGGATAAGAGCGTGGCCGTGCAGAGGAAAGCCGCTTTTATTCAGGGACGAACAAACACGTCGGACGTCGGACGTCGGACGTCGGTCTGGTGTAGTCGTTGGGACGCGGACGTGCCGTGGACGGGAGCGGATCTGGAAGCCGGGGGGGATCTTCCAGCACTCCATCAAGTCGGAGGTGATTTTGGCTCAGAGCCGCTCGTATGTCACTCCTTCGCTTTTATAGCTTATATCGCGCACGGTACGATTCGGCGAAATAATATTAAATCCTGACTATTTGTCTTTGCTCGTTTAGACGAAAGATGATCGGTTCTAGCTGTAATTAATATTTCACGCTTTTCAGTCGTACTTAATTCTCCTATACACCGTATAGACCTCTGTTCTTTAATCAACCGTTAAAATCCTCCCCTCGCGTTGTCTGTCTTAACTCGTTAATCGTTTAACCCCGTTCGCTAAATTCCAATAGAATATCTTTATCGCGCGATTATCGTTACGTATTTTCAACGTGTTAAATGCAATTACGCAATTTTTACAGGGGGGCGAACCTCGACTGATTATATATTTCGGTTCGTTACATTTCCGACGTCACCTTTGTGAAATCGTAACTACGTTATACGTGTTACGTCGGAACTGATCTTTTTCCAGAACGAAATACGTACGTGGTGAAGGTCGACGTCGAGTTTCCAACGACGGCCCAATTTTTTCATTCTCGCTACAGCATCTGCTCGACCGCGGGACGATACAAGCCGCGTGTAGATAATTCTAGCATACGCGATAATTACGCAGCGAGAGTGAACAGTAGAGATAGATAGATGGAGAGAGAGAGAGAGTGAGCGAGAGAGAGGGGGGGGGGGACACGTTGGACGACTAATCTCACGGTGATATCTCGAAAAGTCCAAACTGTGCCTCGTCGAAATAAAGATTCCATTCGTATGGCCAGAACGCCGCCTAATATTTCTCCGTCGTGCCTGTGGCTCATTTCTTTTACGCCCTCGATGAATCATCGCGGCAATGTGCCTCTTTATCGGCCACCATCGCTCTAAGAATTTAAACACGACGCGACGTAATTCCATTTTTGTTCCTTGTAATAAATGTCAAGTTCTATTTCGTTCTGCCCGTCTCGCGCGCCGTCGCGTTCCTGCAAGTTGCATGTTACGTGATTAATCGGCAACGAACCCGCTATTTTTGATCACAGATTTCGATTATTATAGTAATATATCGTAGTTATTTCAATATTATTTATTCAAAGGTTTTCAAGTATTTAATATAATACTAGTTTGTATCTTTCAGGTTGGCAGATTTCCCGATTCGGTAAGTTACAATTAACACAAGTAAGTTTCTGATATTATTCGATGTTACATCCTCTGTTGGACCGTTAGCGACTAAATCGATAGATTCGTCGATAAGACAAAAACAAAGCGTGTATGGCTATCATTCTATAGGCGGCGGCGTGCGTGTCACGGCACGGTGATTTTATTTATCGCAGATGGATAAGGATTTTTGTCGCGTCGGAAGATCCGACTTTTTTGATTTTCCGATCTTTCGACGGTTATACGTTTTCGCGAGCCGATCGAATTATCGTTATCATCGTCATCTCGATGGATCCTGGCAAAAGCGGAAGGTATCATATCTTCCGCGCGACGTGACCGAGCCCCATCCATTATTCTTTATCTCGTGGAGATATAAAAGAAATGCATTACTTATATCAAGATTGCTGGCCATTCCTTTTCCCCGAGATTCCTCTTGCGGCCTCCTTCCGCTTGACCAATACCGAATGATACGTATGAAACGCTTTATCAATTCTAGACAATTCCATATCTGCACGGTAGGTAATACCGGTTACCAGACGTAGGAAAACTTATTTCGTACGTTTCGAGGGTTTTTTTTTATTTTCCTTTATTTTCTTTTTTTTTTTTTTTTTCTTTTCTTTTCTTCTTGCCGGGAAATGTCTGATTCGGACGAGAGAACGAGAACTTTTTCCATCAACGATGAATATTACCACCTGCATAACTGCTGTACAACAGGACTTGTACTCGTTCTCTTCGGTACTCGGTTCTTTCGCTATTCCCCATTCTATTCAGTTACAGCATCGTGTATAATTAATATCGATTATAAGATGGAATTATGAAATAAAATCTTCCGGTAGATCGATGAAATTCTAACGCGACATCGGCTTTAAGAGTGAAACGATCGACCACGTGGATAGATGGTTCGGACCGTTGCAATCCCGAAGGCAATCGACAAGACGCTTGGCATAACGAAGGAGAATAAGTGGGAATCTGCCGCGGAGTATAATTGCCCGTCGTTGCTCGCCAACCCGGGTTATCGTTCGCCGACACCGGATTTTGACACTGGTCGAAGGAAGTGTAGTTTCCTGGATGTCTCTTTATTATTGTTAACGAGGAACGCGTCGATCTAATGCAGAAACCATGTCGCAGTCATCGTTGGCTTTACCTCGACCACTCGACCCCGTTAATCGTGCGTCTGTTTCCGCAACTTTTTCCCTACGATTCCGCAAAACCGTGCATCCTTCTCCGTGCGTGTACTTGGAACCGATCGTTTCTTGTCCGTAATACCGAACGATCGATCGATCCGTTTTCCATCTGTTTTCCATCTGTTTTCCATCCGTTTTTCGATCTGTTGATTTTACAGGGAATACGGCTTGAATTCGATGATGGCGTAAATAAGTTGCTGGATGAACGTGAAACAATTCGAAAGTGCAATAGATATAATATCGAAACTGAATAGGAAATTCTGTTCCAACGATTGATTCTTCGTCTGACTGAAAAAGAGGAAAGGAGAGGAAGAGCGTTGAAATTTTGGGCAGATGAAAAGGCAAGACCTTTTTATGTGGTTTTGGAATTGGATCGCGATTCTACCTCTTTGGAATAGAATCGAGACGATTAGTTTATAAATCGATGATCTTTGATTCGATACCGAGAAACCGGTAGGTGTTTCCGGTAGCTAGTCGAGTTTCTTTCGATGACTCTACAACTATAGAAATATAGGCAGCATAGAGTTCACGTTGACACGTGAACGCTTCCCCTTTCCGGATGCGGTGCACTTCACGCTACCGACTTTCGAAATACGTTACAGATGCCTGACCGATTAATAATCACGTGAAACGACTAGAACAACGATATTTACTTTGCGTCTGGTGTCGGTAATCGGTAGACGCCTATTCTGTTTCTTTCGTCGGCGTATCAACGTTGTAGCCTCTTTAGAAATTCCGTGTTTCGGGGCCAGAAAACTCGTTTCCAAGGAACAGGTGCAGGAAGTCATCGAGTGAGTCATTGCGTTTTACGTAACGGGTCAGTGCTAAATAGTCACTTACGGTACAACTATCCTAACTAGCCTAACTAAACTAGCGGATCGATGCATGATTTCCGAAAGATAAGATTAATTCCTTAGGAATGTAAGAATCTGTTTATTATTCCAAGAATTTTATGCATTCAGATATAAGAAAAATATAGACAGAATTGGGAACTTTCTATAACGTGTGTGTGTGTGTGTGTTCTCATTTAATTTAATCACAAAAGCGAAATAGTTTCGAAATTTCCATGTACGATACCAGTGTCGAACGCAATGTTAAAAGCAGAGAAAAGCCACGAACGACGAAAGAATCTAGCAAATGCAAATATTATCGTGATAAAATAATTTCTATCGTATTATTGTTTCAATTGGTGGTTGGAGAAACAAGCTGTCGTTTTACACGGTCGGATTCGTTCGTGCGACAAAGATTTCGGTTGGATCCATAAACACCGCGTAAAACCGATCTACATAGTCATAATTGGCCTACAGTTTACGTTATGCAACAGACCGGCCAACACATCAGATAAGCGGAAGTGAATTAAAGCGTGTCGGCAATTACGCGGCCGGGGACCCGGTGTTTTCTCACCGCGATAATTATTTCGCGAGAGAAGTTTTCGAGCGGAGCTCGAGGCGTGATCGATCCCAACGATAGCGATTCTTATCAACGAGAGCCGCAAATCCGCGAGATCTACATCGCCCGCTGTCTTTGCAACGTGCGCTCAACGTTCCGTGTAATTTTTCCCTCTGTCTCCAGTTCCCTTTTATGAAGTCGTATTTTTCGATGAGAGTTGTAAAATGTAACGAATATTTTCTGAGAATTTTTCGCCGAGTACGATACTGTAAAAAAGGTAAAATGTGTACGCATGCGGATTAACTTGAGCAGTTGGGACGAGTCGTAAGTAGACTGGATGTTTAAGCAGATACATATTTTTATGAACGTGATTAGGGCAGCGGAACATAAATAAACACTTGCTTCGCCATCGAGATATTACAACTTTGCGTATCTTATACATATATATGTATATATATATATACACAACACCCGCGACTTTGTTCGTGAGAGAGCACGATCTTAAATATAAAAGACAACTTGGAATGCCATTGTTCAACGATTATGACAAAATTGTGGCATTAATTGCAAACATTCCTCGATATACGACTATACGCGAGATACGAGATACGATGCGTGTGTGTATGTATCTATGTGTAAACCTGCACAATTTATCGAGTCTTGCCAGCTGTCTAAAAATCTGTCGGACGACCCGATATAACGAATTTGCTTTCCGTACAAAGTACACTCTCGCTTGATAAAGAAACCAAGCCATTGGCCATTCACCAAACCAAAAGTTATCGTTGACCATCTTACATTCCACGCAACCCGGTACATACTGGCTCGTTCAGCCTCCCTCCCTGTTGCCCTATTCGCACCAACTACTCCCGCAGCTTCTCCACCACAAGCGCACATTCTCCGACACCACTTGTATCTTGCTATCGGCGAACGAAGGCAAAAGTCGTGGCAGCAGGTTCGAAGCAGCGGGAATCCCGCAGGGAGACAGCCCGGCCACGTGCACGCCTCCGCAGGCGTACACGACTCGCATCATCCACCTGTACCCTGACGCCAATGCTGCCCGTATTAATAATATTCAAGGTGGGAATTAGCGTCTCGGGCGTAATAGAATAGCAAGCACGGCGAAAGGCACGCGCCACCTTCGAAAACGGGTGGAATGGTCGCGAGGTTGCGCAGGTGATGCGCGCTCGCCCGCGGGGGTGTTAAACGAGACACCGCGCCGCGCAGAAACGAGAGAGGTCAGTCAGGTGCACGAATATGAATTAGAGAGTTCGATTCGCGGTCACGCGTGCACGTGCTCGCTCGCGAGACTTTTATCGCGCTTAACGCCTGTGGGGCACAGCTGCTTATTCAAAGCCCGAGCCACGAGCTCTTCCACTTACTTTATCGCCGCGCTTTTGGTCAGAGATAGCCAGCCCACCGGAAGTGGAATTTTAATTCGCTGCTCGTGTAAAGGAGCTGCCCGCTGATACCTGGGAGGTGACTTTTCTCTGTCTCCTTCTTTCTTTCTTTCTTTCTATCTCTCTTTTTTACTTTCTTTTTTCTTCGGTCCTCTCTCCCTTCAGCCTCGTTTCTTCCTCTCCTTCCTTCTACTTTGTTCCTCCGACGATACGCGCGCGCACGTTCCTTCCACTACGTTCACTTTCGCCAGTGTTCTTGACAGCGATTAGCGTCGCTCTTGAAAATCGCTCGAGTTCGATTTTCTGCACGGATGATGCCGCGCATGTGGTTTTTCACGCTGGTGTCGAATGATCGACTGTGGAGAAATTCGGCTGTCTCTCTGGATCGTACAGCGTGCTTCTTGCAATTTATCTCTTGATTAGAGAATCGTTCTCAAACGAAGGTAGCGAAAATATAAGAACGTTCGTAAGTATCAGGATCTTTAAGATTCTGCAATTAGAGGAATTTATGAAATTCCTGTGAAATTTTTTTGCCGGTACATGTCACCTTTGGATAGTACATTCCTTTCGACGATAAAGTCAACGGTATTGTACGCACAACGCCGCCGTTTACCCATATCAAAGTAAACGCGAATGATCATAACTATCGGTTGGCCAATTTTCACCGAATTTTTGCCATGACGCGTTATAGCGTTACAAAGATTGCCGGAACCTTTCGATAGTTTGTTCCAGCGAGCGTATACTTTATTTAAACGGCTGATAGATGACCAATTAAGTAATTAGAGAAAATTGCCGAGCAACTGGATCGCAACGATTCGTCACATTACCCGCATTATTTTCTACACGACGGATACCAAGCTTTTTCCATATAAATGGTATTTCAATGGTATTTCAGAACTAACAAAGTGAATACGATCGTTGTACACAAAGCAACTGAAAGTTTGATAGCATAGAGGATAGGAGAAGAAACATAGGAAAATGACAAAACGAAGAAACAAAGTATTTTCTTGTATAGAACATGTATATTTGCCAATGCTGAAAATTTCGATATTTCGAAAAGTTCCACGATATCGACGAACTGACGAAACGTGGAAAAGGAGACAGCTTATACGCGAAACACGTGCAACGTTCGAATCTCTGACTTGCCAATATAGCGTTGCCAATTTTTCTGTTCCACGCGGTCCTACAACGTTAACGCCTGGGAGACAGATATCGATCGCGAGCAAAAAAATCCAAAGAATGTCCATTTCTCGCCGGATCGATAGCGCTTCGCGTCGTTCGAAACTGCGTCGCAATAAAAGCCAAACAATATTCACACTCGGTCTTCTATCGCCGGAACAACCCCTCAAAAGCAAATATGCACGGTCGAGAGCAGCAACGGGAGAAAGGCCAAAACACGCAACCGAAAAAAAAAAAAAAAAAAAAAAAAAAAAAAATAGGAGGAAAAAGGCAGGAGAAGAGGAGAAAGGAAAAAAATAAATAAATAAAAGGGTGGAAAAGAGAACGAATTTCCAGCGTCCCGACGCGCCACGCCGCGCCGTGTCGCGCCGTGTCGCGCCGTGTCGCGCCGTGCCGTGCCGCGACCGGTAAATTTCACAACCCACACCCAGCCGCGTCCGCAACTGGCCGCGCGTAATCGTAAAAAACCGTGGCGTATCGGCCGACTATATACGTCGATATAAAAATCGAGTTGTCAGGTGCGTGCAACGTCCAGTGGATTTGTTAAGGTGCAGCAGGTTCATAAATGGCTGCCCCGCCTCATCCGCTGACCTGTCGCCTGTGTCTACGCAAACAGCGGCCGGAAGTAGCCGATTTGCCCTCTTTTAACAAAATGCCCGGCTCTGACCTCGATGCCATACCGCGTATAATATCGCCACGAGCCACGTGAGCGGATCGAGCTCGCCGAGCATTAAGCGCAATTATGCGACGAATAGGCACTACTATAGCGACTACGGGTCTCGTTAAGCCCGGTTGAAAGCCTCTTAAGGGCCCCCACGACGAGTACTGGTTCTTCTAGGAGCATGAGCGCGCACCATGCCCGCGAGTACGCGCGTGGCTTCGACCAGGTGCGATAGAGCGGAAAGGTAGCCAGCGATGAAACAGGGATAAAGCGAATCCTGTTTCAAACGTTGATGATACCTTTCGTGGCATGTGTATCACTGTGAAAGATGCAACGGTCGGATATCGTCACGGTATAACGTTATAAACTGATTAATCCGTGGCAATGGAATAACCTGCTATTAACGGAGTAAACGGTGTACGTTGCATAAAAGGAGACGTTGTTTCCACTTTGCTTCAACGACGTGATAATTGTTGAAATTTTCTTCGTTTCGACAGTTTTAATTGAAAATAATTTCGTAATTCTAACGATAATACGATCGGTCGATATGTGATACGATTGCCGTAGTTGAGGTAGCAGCCGTTTCATCAAGGTAGCGTATATTTTCAATTGCTGCTACATAATCGGAGATATTCGGAACGTCTGAACAACTGAATTCTATTATCGGCCGAAAACCGATATGATTCGTTGATTTACGGAATTAGTCGGAGGAGACGAAGGGCAAATACTTTATTGTATCGATTGATCGATATTATTTCTTTTGCGTTCTAATTGTTCGCGACGATGACTGCGAAAGTTGGACCGGGTCTTGCTAGAAAACGTTACACGATATACGTATCCTACAACTGTCTACAAACACTCGCGTTATTTTACAAAAGTTGGAGAGATTATCGATTAGCAGGGGAACGTTTAATTAGTGGACGAACTAGTAATTAGTAATTAGTAATTAGTAATTGGTAATTAGCTAATTCTTTGTACGCGACGCGTTAATTACCTAGCGAAGTAACGGAGATGCTAGGTAGGCGTGAAAGGAAAGAAACGGCGCGGCGAAGGCCCGTCCATTATTATCACAGTGGTTCACGCGATTATTCCGAGATGCACGGCCAAGCTCCTTTCCACGGTTTCCGTCATACGTGGCAGCGTCGGAAGTGGCGGGTATAATAAAATCGTGACACGTATCGTGCGTGCCTGCAAAAACATATTTTTCATCGCGTTCCAGGAAGTTCGCTTATTAAGGGGGCTCCGGTGTTTCTCTGCCGCTCACGCGGAGGGTCGCGGATCCGCCAGACACCTCTCAAGCTTTAACCGTCGTGTAAAACGTGCGACGAATCGCCGACCCGACAAATGAGGCAATAAATTCCTTCGGATATAACCGAAAGTTGCGCGGATCACGCTACGTCTCGCCGTTTTCTGCATCTCGAGACTTTCCACGAAATGGCGCTATGCCATTCGTGCACACGCCAAATGCACATCGCCGGATCTGTCCTCCTTCTCCAGCGATCGAGAAGGTTTTTCCTTGATCGATCGTTTCAAGCGTCGCGCTTGTCTCAACCTTTAATTCGCAACCGACTGAAAAAAGATTCCGCTCGCGAATTTCCAAATGGCTGCTGCAACCAATAAGTGCTTATAGCTTTAAGTACTGGACAGCTTTGTCTTGTAAAAATATCGGGTTAATAAATCGCATCGGAAATCTTGATAGAATAGAGTTGAATGTTTGGAAAGAATAATCGTTCTTGATATGTTTATTAATACCACGGCAGAATAATTCTTGCAAAATAGGTAGGTTTCGGTATTAATGGCTACCAATATTATCGGCGCTCTACTGCGGTTAATTCGCTTTTACATCACTTGAGTTAATTTTGAGACCAGTATCAGAGACGATAACACGGGAATCCCATTTGCGTAATCTCGCGATATCGCAACCCTCGCTTTGAAATTCTATAATCCCTAATTTCATAAGATTTTCGTCAATTTTTCGTAATACGTGTCCATTAGGATAAAATTTGATAGGGAGGTCAAACGTACTCGAGATGCTGGAGCGATAGTGTCGAATGTATCGTCCGATTTTTCATCCGTCCCCATAGTTTTCCACTTCGAAGGAAGCGATCTGTAAAACCCCGAAATCACGAATATTCCGATTCGATCGATTCGATCGATAAAAATAACAATTCTTATTTCTTGGATGTTAGAACACGATCGAGGCACGAGCGCGAAAACAAACTAAGCAATACGAAACGGATTCGAAAGCTTTTTCTGATAAACTGCCAGAGATAATCGTTTAATTGGTTGGAGTTTAGTTGTATCGCCCCTCTCTAATTCCAGCGTGAAATTTTAATCACTGATTCTTTATGTATAGCCTGATGACCACCCAGTGTGTGCGAGGCGTGCGCTAGATCTAACCAGAGAACGTGACAAAGCGATCAAAGTTGTTAACTAGTAGCCGTGTTCACCTGCTACGGCCGTGTTCAACAATTTCCAAAAGGAACACGCCTCGCGTTGCTTTCCAACGCCTTCTGCGGACCATCGACGCCATTAAAGCGGCGCTCGCGGCTCGTGTACGCTCGCAGCAAATTATTTCTTTATTTCGATTTTCGTCGCTACACTTACTTATACGCGATGCGGTGAAAAAGCATCGCGTAGATACGCCTGATAGCGTACATCGATTCTCGCTATACATTTTTATTCGGTCTTACCGTTGTAAATATACGTCTGTTGTAACGCGCCGCTAGATAATGCAAAATGGCTGTGCGTCGTTCGATTCTTTCCCAATGATAAACGTTCGAAGCTTTAAGCAGCCACGTGTACTTATATTTAGAAAAATGAAATTCGCAATCTGTCCCTAAAGGCAATAAATTTCACGATTCACGATTGTTAGACTAATACGTTTCAAAAATATTTCGTCCGGTGTAACGGTTAATAAAAATACCGAGTTGATGCTGAAACTTGGGTGAAAAAATAGAATTTTTATGTCAGAGGACGCTGCAGGATATCGGATAACATGTTGCATAAAAGTTTCCAGGGATATCTAAATCTTCGCTTCTTCGGATCGGTGACGTTTATTCTCTTTTTTATGGGATATCGTAGTTAAGTAGGTAGGTACGTAGCTACGTTGTCTCCAAATGTCGATTATGTTACGTTTCTGGTTTCTGTTCGGACAAAAAAGATGCATAGTTTCGTCCCTATATGATTTCTATATTGTTCGATTACTTTGTTCCGTTAATCTTTATTTGTTGTTTATCATTGCGCAAACTTTGTCCCATTTGTTTTTTTTTTTTTTTTTTTTTCTTATAATTTTTCAGTGATTTATTAGTGCTGATGCTGCGCGAAGCGATTACGCTGCAATGTGTGCGTGCGTGTGTGCGTGTGTATGCGTAAACGGCAGTGCTATGAAAAAGGTATTGCGCGGTGGATACGAAATTCGTTAGGACGTTGGATCGCGACGTTACTCGATCGCCGAAGGAACGTAAAGAACCGATCAATTGAGCGGCAATAAATATTGGTACAGAGATAAATTTAAGGAACGTGTTTAACGGTAGCGACGAATAGTGAAATTATTAATACACGTTGGAAGGTGGAACCGAAATTTCTTGATAGAAATCATAAATGTTCGATGACTGAGAAGTCGGCAAATTTTTCGGAACAGTTCGCTGGAAGATCGGAAGACGATAAAACGATTAACTGGTACAGTAATAAACTAGGAATATGATAGGCGAGGCGCTATAAACGAAGGATCCATTTTCCGGGTGTTCTCGTATTATGATAGCTGCGGTATACTACCGCTCTGCTGTCACAGCCCTGCCATCAAGACGTCGGTTTTACGAGAACGAGAAGGAGAATATCGCGTGTTCACCGAACGTTCGAATCGATCCACGCTGTTTTTATTATCGTTATGCCGGTGTTTCCGCTTTATGGAGTGATCAAGGCGCGTGCGAGTCATTGTTCTGACTTTAGAGCGTCGCGCGACCAACAAATTTTATGCAAAGTCGATGAGAAAGTCGGAAGATTCGACGAGACATCTGCACGAATGTGCATTATTGGAAAGGTACTACGTGGGTAAGTGTAGGAAAAGGTAGAGAAACATGGTTGAACGTATCGTACGATGTATTTGGTAGTTTGGTTTGAGATGAAACGAATCGATCGAAACGTATTTTCGAACAATTTTAATATCCGCTCGAATATACGACGATCAGAGGATGCGACATCATCCTAACGGTATATAATTGTATTTCTTGAACATTGTTCGTACTTGATGGCAACAAGTTTGATTTCCCCTTATCACTGATCTGAATACGATGGCCATATTTCACCAAGTCTCGTTTACGGTGATCTAACAGTTCCACGAATTTCATTCTTCGTCTTTCAACCAGTTTTGAGGAAGATTCTCGGAATCGTTTCGTTTCGTTTCGTTTCTCGTATTCCTGTGAATCGTAGAAAGTAGAATCACTGATCTTTAGATACGTATCTGATATTTAAATGCTGGAATATGCTTAAAAAATATTATGCAGTATCTGGTATAAATGGTGTCTCGTACTTTGTTTCTTGAAAGAAGCTCTCGTATTAAACACAAGACAAAAAATGTATATACGTCTATACGTGCATAGAAAGACATTGAATTTTGCGAACGTTGTATGGTCTCGACATTAATCGCATGTCAGATGTACGTATCACGAGTACGCACGATATAATAGAGGGCTACAAAGATGCTACTAATACCCATTACGAACGAAAGGTATTCAGATAGGTTTTAGGTAATTCGTAGAAAACGCTAATCGGACATAATAGGCAAAATACAATTGGAACAATGAAATGGAAGTCCTCCTAATAAGAAAGAGAAACACGCTTTTCGTGCTTAGATTTCTGAAATTGTTACATAATCGTTTAAACCATCCAACGGGCAAACTTGTAAACTCAACGATCGGTTAGATACGCCAAGCTACGGTTGTCTAGCTGCGCCGTTTATTCCAACTGTCTGATATATCCTTCTAGCGTAAAAATCGGCCGTTCCGTTCATCACACACGAGCCGATCTCCGCTCATCGCCGCGCCGCGTCGCGCCGCGTCGCGCGTTCGTACGGAAAAAGGGGAACGCCTTTGCCAACATGTAAATTGTTTCCCATGTACAACGTACGATCTAAAAGCAGCCAGTTTTCCGAGACGTGGGCGCAGATCCTGTTGTAAATCGAATTTTGTGGAATTCTTCGTAACACAAGACCGATTCGGTTTTACGCTACACCGCGAAAGGATGATGTGCGTCCAATTTTATTGGGTTCATATTTCCAAACTGGCTCTTTACACTTGTAACCGTGCTTTTATGACGAAACCTTTGATACCAGACGTTTATAGGGATACGGCTATTCGATATGCGGATCAACGCAAACTTTTTATCCGCGCTTTATACGTTTTCTCGTGTTTCCCTACATTCGTTCGATTATACGTATTTCGATTACACGGCTATTAAACGTGTCTAACAGGTATCCGAAATGTTTCGTTTTTCAGCTTGCGGTTTCTTCCAACGTCCTCTGCGTTCTTGGTTTTGCAATCGAGCAGTTGGTTCGAGAAATAGGGAACGAGGTTTGTAAATGATAGGCGATAGGATGAAAAGAATTTCTTTAACGGGCAGAGGTGTAAATTTCGGTTGGAAATTATGGCTGGAAATGTTACGAGCGTTAGTTTTCAAGGCTATCGTAACGAGTTACGATCGTAAGTGCGTGTGTTTGATGAGCGAGTATACGTATCGATTCCCATACAATCTTTGCCGTTTGTCAATTTAGTAGCGAAAAGAGAAGAAGCAAGAGAGATGGAAAAAGAAAGAAGAAAGAGGAAAGAGGAAAGAGGAAAGAGGAAAGAGGAAAGAGGAAAGAGGAAAGAGGAAAGAGGAAACAAGGAGAAAAGAAACACGAAAAGATATTGAGTGGAGGGGCGTGGAAACGTAGGTTGGTCGAAACGCTTCTTCCGCGTGGCTTTCACCTTTTGCAACAGGCAACGCAGGTTGCGGTAGTGGCACCTGGAACAATAACGGGCCGGTTTAACGCCATAGAGTTGTTCCGTCGAGCGGGGATCCGCATGCATTAGCTACAGTGAGAACTACCTAACTCGAGAGCTAGATGAGAGGATCGGTTTCGATGGTATCGGCCTTTGCCACCCGTGGCTTCTCTTCCGCTCTTGGAACCGAGTCGACGATCCCCCCCCCCCCGCCCTCTCTGCAAACGTTAAATTAGCCACGATGCTGAAGCGTTGAGCAAGCCGACGATGCGATGACGACGACGCGATGACGACGATGTTGGAAAGCGAGCGATATTTTCGCCAGTTTTCGCCTCAACTACCTACCTACTGCTAGCGTGCTCGTCCTTCTTTATTAGCGATATTACGACGGGCATTTTTACGGTGGCATTTTGAACTGCGCGTTGAAAAGTAGCTGATCGTAGTTCGTACATTTTATTCGAGGCATATTCACGCCAGACGCACGAGCATATGTAAGAGTTATATCGTTTGGAGGATAATAATGTCCGATAGGAAGGAATTCGATACAAAAGCAAGTAACTGAATTCAGAATTTATTTGGAAAAACGTAATTCCCGATATGAAGAGTAAAAGGCAGAAGGAAAAGTACACGAGTGTTTCGTTGGAATTATCTGCGTCATTTTTTGGCAGAGTGACGTTCGTAGAACGAACGAGGGAGCGTTGAGGGGTGCGAGGTATCAGTGACTCTCGTGCAAAGATTCTCCCGAGATGCTCCGCATAATACCGGCATTTATAACAGCGGCGTATCTACCCCTTCCGCGGCGGCGTAACCATCGTGGTCCCTCTTATCGTGGCACGAATGTATAATAAGCAGCGTCACAACCCCCCTGCGTTCACGTGTTTGATCTATGATCTTCCGGCGATCGTATCGCTGCACGATGGACGTGGAAGGATGGGCCACGGTGGAGGGGGACAGCGAAATTCGCTTTAGAAATCCTTCCGAGATACCTGTTTCATTAAGTGGGCCGCGTATCTAGGGGAAATCATAAGCGGTCGGAGGCCTGTTCCATCGAATTTCTATCTGCTTAAATTTCCACCACGCCTCGATTCCTCGCCTTCTCGTTTTTACTAAATCCAAATCTCTTCGATAGATTCTCTTTCTCTTACAATCGCGTCCTTTTCTCTTCTCGTTCTTGCATATTGCACTTTCCTTCGTTTTACAGCGCGGCATCATCACTTCGTCTCGCTTCTTTTCTTCGATTTGAAATTTCTTCGAATAGTAGTAGTTTCCATATTTAACGGATAATCGCGCGTGTACAGTGCAGAGATACCGGTCACGCTGACACCGCGCTCGTCTACGCAATGGGAGCACCGGTACTGGCGCGTGAAATTTCTTTCCAAAAAGTTCCCTTATCCGCCGTCTGTGTCGACGACGCACGCTCACGCTCCATTCTATTCCAAGAAATATATCCACCTTCATTTCGGAACGTTCGATTTCTTTTCTCTTCGTTTTGGTTTCAACCTTCTCTGTGCGTACGACTTTCTCGTTAGAACATTTATTTGCTTCGTTCAAACGAATAGATTCTTCAGTAATCGAGTTTTCATTTTATCGAGAGCCTCGACTCCATTCTCGTACGTCGATATTCCGAAATCTTCGTATGATTTTCGCGTCGTGGAAAATGCACCATCTCCAAGTTCAGAGTAAATTTAGTTTCGACGACGGAGTGAATCGGCCGTGAGAATCAAGTATCCATGGTATATTCTGGCTTCTTCGGTTAATAACGCGCGTTTATTTAAGGCGTGCGTGGCCTGAATCGCGTGGCGATTCATCAGACAAGTCCATTGTTTACGGAACATTATAACACGATGTTCTCGGGGAATTAATGGCCATTCCCTTTATTTTATGTACGCCTGGAGAACATCATAGCGGGGCTCCTTCGCTGTTTCTTTCTAACACAAGCGGAAAACACACTGCAATACCGATTACGCTTCGTCGCGCGTAAACGATACGTTATTTACCAGCATCGTTTGTATTAATACAAGTATCTGTAATTTACACGATTAAAGACCATTTACGTTTACACGGCTCCAGAATAGTTTACGTCGAAGGTAAAACGAGATTCCTTTTCAAATGAAATATCGCTTTCAGTAAAACGTGCTTTCATTATTATAAATTATTATTAAATCTATTCCTATGCAACTGCGTAAATTAAAAATCTGTACTACGTTTTAAAGGGACGATCAGCTGTTTAACTGCAACTGCGATCGATAACTATAATTGAAGTGGCGATATCTAATAAAAAATATAGGATAGATACGCGTGTAATTGTTTTTGTCCGAATAAAAGTTAGTAGGTATCGATTTTATCAAAAGCGTTTGTATGTTTTTTGGCCAAAAATTAAATAAACGAAAAAATAAACGAAAAGATAAACGAAAGGATACACAATCGGAATGCCTCTATATAGATACGAGTTGCGAATAATGAAACTCTTCCTACGTCGCTGTTTATTATCGTTTATCTATTGATTTTAAGCAAAAGGACGACATAAAAATGGAAATATAGGTAGAAAAATGACGCGGCGATCGCGCTGCTGGAAGGATAATAGGCATATTTGGATTAAACAAGACCCCTCACGAGCAGGAACAGACATTGAAGGGTCGGATTTGATTTAACTACCGGTTATGATTCCACGGATCCATTCAAGAACGATCGGTTCGCTCCTATATTTTTCTGCTTTGGAAATACAATAATGATCAGGTACCCCGACGCGTTTCTCGATTCGTATAATAGACGCGTCGAAGGGAACGTTAATGTTATGCTGCCATATACGATTCGAAAGAACTCGGACAACCTTTCTATTAATCGGACCAATTATTCATTTGAATTTTTCCTCTTCGCTTTCGGCTCCTCCCCCTGTTCTTTATACAAGATGTCGGATAAACTGCGAAGAAAATCGTTACCTATCTTATCGAACCACGTAAATTTTGGAGAAAACTGCCTTCGATCTCGAAACTATTTACCGGTACGATCTATAAATCGTGTTAAGACAAAGGAAAGGGTACTTGTTTTGGGGGAAGCGTCTCCTTAGTAGAGGATTAACCGTTCTTTTCCGAGCAGAGGACTCTTTCTTGGGAAAAGAACAAAGCTGAAGTTTGATACATTACATTTTGGTTGAAAGATACTATCGACGCGATGAAACGGTTTCGAACAAGTTCGCAAGTTGCTACGTGGAAGAAGATTATTTGGATTGTTCTAGGTACGTTTCAAAAAAGTGGGAAATGGCAATGCGATACTTTGGTCGCTTTTCGTTTGCAGTTTATCGCATGTGTGGTAGAGGATATTCTCGGATGATATTTCAATACCGATTCAAAACAATAGCTATATATCTGGCTATTACGCCACACGATATTACCAAATTCGACAACACAATTCGTCGAACGATATTCGATAAACAAGAAACCTAATTAACGATTCTCTGGAACCGTTCGGAATTTCTCAATTTCAGCGAACGGCACGAAACCGTCGCGTCGCGTTGCGCCGGGGGCAATTGGCAATAAAGAAGGGCGCGAAGTAACGCGATGCCGGTAGGAGGTTGAAACGATATCTATCAACGACACGCGTACACAAACGTGGATCCGTTGCAGGAGAAACCATACGCGAAGGCCGGCGACCAAGGGTAAATTGGACCGCGGACGGGGGTTGTCGAGTGGACGCGACTGGAAAAAGGAGGAGGAAGGGGGCATCTGGCTCCTTACAATTAAACGAAGCCTCGGAAGCCCTCGAAACCGAGCCGTCGAGCCGTCGAGCCGTCGAGCAGTCAACAGCTGCGCATCTGAATACTAATTTGAAATGTTTACACACCCGCGTGCTGCAGCCGGCACCCACGCTCTTCGGCGGCGGCAAGCCGATGTGCTCGACTTGCCCTGACTCGCCCTATGAGGTAACGTTATTCTCGATTTCGTCTTCCGTCGACTTTGCTACGGGATCGAAGGAATTCTTGGAAATCGTCTGTACGTTGGCGATCGCCGCTAACACCGTTTGTGTCACGACTCTGCTGGTATTTGCAGTAGCTTGACGATTTCAACTGGCGTGGACACGAACGCGTCTTTGTGGATTCTGACGAAGCTGGTTCGTCGTCGTTCGTCGGCACGCACCGTAAGCTATACGCCGTAAATTGGAAGTTTCCGAAGATCATCGGCACTCGGAGGACACTTTGCCAGGATTGCTGAAACGGCTCGTCTACTAGTTCTCTGCTGATATTTTCCGTTTCTACTTATACAGCGAAACGAAACGCACGCCGCATCGTCTTCCTTCTCGTTAAGAACACCCATTTCTTCTGTCGTATATTCGCCTCCGGGAGGGCGGAGAGGGCGGCGGGGGGGGGGGGGAGAGGGCCTTTGGGATGGCCAACCATTTCCGTCGATCGTTCATCTGGACTATTCGAAAAGCCTTCGACCCGAAATCCCAGTTGCCCAGCCAACTTTGAAGCAGCACCCTCATCTCCATGCAGATTTCACGGTTGTCACGGGTCCCCGATCGAAACGATCGACCAAATATTTATGAAGATGTAACCGTTATTTTGATAAGCGGCCTCGAATTGATATCGGTACCCTTTTCTCGGTCGGCACGAGGGGCCACATAAGTGCGAATATAAACGCGTCCACGCGTCTCCCCCGAGGACACGGCTAAGATCTCACTGCTGTTTCAATATTGGGGTGACTACGCGGATCCTTGCCGATCAAACACGTTAGGGACGCGTTCGTCACTCTCCCTGAAACGTATTCCAAATAAACTTGTCGTGTAATGATCATTCTTTTCCTCTCTGTGTGTACGTGTGTGCGCACGCGTCTGTTTATGCGCGAGTACGATGTTTTTCCCCTCGAAGATTTGCATACGTTATTCGCGACGTGATTCTGTATCAACGAACGTTCGCGTATTCATGGGAAATTCAAGAATGCAAAAATGTCCAAGTTGAATTAGAAGAGATGCTATCAGAACAACTTATACTGTCCTATGTTTCATTGGTGGCATAAGTCGATGCACTCTGTTTGAAGCATGCGGGATAGTTTGAATTATAAATCGATGCTATTTAACGTTTTCGCATATACTTTATAAGAAGTGAAAGGTTTCTTAATCCTCAAATAGCTAGTCAAGCGAAAATATCTCGTCTTGCCGTTGTCTGGTTGCCTGCATTTTATGTTAATGGAAAAAGCTTCTTTCGGTTGTCGGTTCGTACGTTATATAACTAACCTATCGAATAGGTTTCGTATTGTGCAGGCAGGATCGTACCAGGGGATGACGGAACGAATATCCGTATATTCGTAAAACATTTATGTAGCAAACGTTGAAATATTTCCGCGAGTCGTTCGTATTTCCCCCCTTTTCTATTTAGTCCCCTATTTTCCTAGTTTTAGCAATCGTTTCGTCATCGTTGCTACTATTGTTCGCCGGTAACCGTGGAACTTGTCGTGAAACGGCGATCGGATCCGCGAGATCGTGGGACGGTAAGATTAGCGAGGAAATCGGCGGATTTAACGAATTCTCCGCGTCTCGTCTGGCCTAGGACGTTAAGGGAGTGGAAAATTAGATGCATTTTCATAAATTTCAAACGGCTTAATACTTTATGCATGCAGGATCGCGGATTTGTCTCGGTAAGCTGAGAATGTCCACGTGCGAAGGTCCTGCAGAGGACCGCGCCAGGCTACCCTTCGTCGACCCCGCCACCAGAAACGGCACGCGTAGGGTGACGGCCACGTGTGTGACGAGGGTGCACCGCCCCTGCGGACGCGCAAGGTGCCTCCACGCTTATTGCGCACTGACATTCGCCACGGTGTTTTATTAAAGCTACGGGGCAATCTCGTACTCGAATTGCGTGTCGAGTTTCGACCTGGCAGAGAGAGAAACATCGATAAAAATTTCGGGACTTAGGAGTTGGGCCTTCGATGACTAAAATATAATACATGCAATGACTATGAAAAGTATTTGCACATGCATATACTTATCTTTCGACGAGGCGTTTTCTTATTGGGTTCCACGTTCACACCTCCGCGGCGTCAAATTCTCATTGTACAGTTAGACGAAAGTATTGCTTAACGATACGAAATATAATACGTTCAATATACTCGGAAGGACTAATTGGTTAATACGTAAATGCCGCAATACTTTTCGCAGTCACTGTAGTAGATGTGTATAGGAAATAATTCGAATGGAAATTGGCGTAATTTATCCAGTGTATGCAACATATTGGTTATTAAATTTTCCTTCTTCCCGCTTTAGTTATTATACGAGTGTCGTTCCGGTTCTCTCGAACAAACCATGGAGTCAGCGGCAATCGTGTTTAATCCTCGCTATAGACTATCGCTTTCGAATTCAAACGTCAAAGAAACGACAGTGATAGGTTCCATTCGAGCGCAGCTTCAATTCGATCCCCGACCGTTTTCCTCGTCGCTCCCTTTCGCGCGCGAGAACATATGTACCCGCACCGTGAATATGAACTCTCTGCATCGTGAGTAATCGCCACAACCGGTGCTCTGAAAGCGCATGTACACGCGTGAACGCGAAACATTTCGGTGTGGCTGATTCACCGGGTATCCGTTCTCAAAGGGATCCGCGCGCTGCGAATTAAGAACACCCAATCCCTTGTTTCCATTCGCGATCTCTAATTTTATGAAAATCCTACTATTGTACGGTACCTATCATCGAAATCCGCAAGTATTCGCGCGAGTAGCCGCAAGTGATATGAAATTCGAAGATTTTCCTTGGAAATATTATCACGCATCCAAGACTTTAACATTTTCTTTATCCGTCTGTTGGCAATTGGTAAACGATCCGGAAACACCGGAAACGCGTTTTTTTTTGGGGGGGGGGTGGTTTCTATTGGAAATTTTCGTTACTGATCGAACATACTTTAACGTTAGAGAAAGGACAGGCAAGTGACACGACCGTCGTCGTCGACCGGATGAAACGGAGAGACGAGAAATTAGCGATATTTCTACAGGTAAAAAGTATCCTGGCCGAGCGTTTAAAAGCTCGCGCCGATAACGCTAGGGAGCTAGGTGGATTGATCGCCACCCGTTACCCATCCTTCTTCCTTTCTCTCCCGCTCCCCCCCTTCCTCCCCGCTCTCTCTCTCTCTCTCTCTCTCTCTCTCTCTCTCTGCTACGTTTCCACTTTGTACCATTCGTGAGTGAAACACTGTTGCCGCGATGTTTCGATACTTCTTTCATTTTGCAACGAGCAGACGTTGTTCTTTTTACGGCAAGTGGATTTGGTATTGTTTAGAGGAGAGAGTGGAGATCGGTGCAGACGAAGTTAAATGGCGATTCGATAAGAAAACGTACAATGCGTGATCTTTTAAACGAAAGATCAAAGTTTAGAATGAATTGGAACGAAATAACGATAATGGAAATACACGCATAGTGGTTGGCGAACGCGAAAGCACCTGAAATCTGTAGCTTTCCTGAGCAGGGATAAACCAACGACTAAAACGGAAGATAGTCGAACGCTACTAATGGTACGTACAATGGTACATAACTTGAGAGTGTATTAGCTTGCGATTGTAACTTAAAATTTCAATCCTTTTCGCTATAGCAAGGGACAAGAGAGAAGAAAAATGACAAAGCTATTGTCAGACACTCAAATGATCGTGATTGCAGATACTTGACATTCTGCTGACCGCAAATTGTTTCTCTTACGGACAGATTTCGTCGCTAGAGGACAAACCGGTGGTACATAGAGATGATTAGTTTGGCGAGAATCGAGAGCAAGCGAAATGTGGAGTACATGGTCTATATCGGGGCGTATATGCTCTATCCGGTGCAACGGCAATCGGTCCGGCTCCTCCGCTCTGTTCGCCGCTGTTCATGTAAACAGTTAATCTAAATCCCGAGCAAGCAGCGATGTAATGTTATGCGGCGCGCAAGACTCATTATACTTGTAAACCAGTCCGAGCCTCGACCACAGCCCAAACACACGCGAGCACGGGGCCACGTATCCTCACGTATACACATATACTACACGCGTTTTCACGCACAAGTGCAACCATCTGCGCGGGCGTGCGCGCGTATTCGAACGAGAACGCGTCTCATAGTCTCATAGGTTCGCACGGACCTCAAGCATGCCTTCGCTTCGGTGGTCAGCAAAATGGATGGTTTGAGCGACGCTTCGAAAATCCTCGTTCCAGATAGTTTGAGCTATTCTGCCGCGTTCATCCACAGTGCCTGTACGTTCGAACATTTCGCGTTTACAGCATTTCTGATCAATTTATTGCTCCAGATAGGCTACGTTTCTACGTTTCTATTGGAATTTCGTATTATTTAATACTTTCCAGTGGATATGGTGTAGCTTAATGCTGGGATTATCCATCGCGCAAGCGTAAACAGACGAAAACGAAGAGTACGCGAGAGAAGATATTTGACGCGATGTAAAAATTCATTGGAATATCTGAAAACGAATTTGTCGTTTTGATCGTTCCGCCAGATCTATGTGAATCTACGATGTCTGTTAAAATTGAAGGAAAGTTAATAGGGCAAGGGCAAATCTGTCGCGAGACAAACTCGCCTCTGTCCAAATTCAAACAGAAAATGTTCTCTTCCCTATCGTAGGGAAGAACCATTCTGCTGTCTTCGCGTGGAGTGGAAAGTGGAACTGGAGCGCGCAACGTAACCAGACCCCCCCAAGCGAGCCGCGCTTCGTAGCCACGCTACTTTTCCTTTCGACCAACAAAATACGATTCCGGACAGCCGTGAAAAATCGACCAGCCAGCGAATTATCGCGAACTGCTCGGTTCGCCTGTGCCCCCGCCGCCACCGCCGCCGTCCCTCTCGCCAACCGTCCATCGGTGTGCAAATTAGCGCGAGCAACGTTGTTCAAAGCGATCAGCGTGCTTGTAGGTACGTTGCGTTGGAAGAGCGAAGCGCCAATCAGAGCTCGTGGAACCGGCCTTCTCGCGGCTTCCGCCGTCTCTGTCTGGCCTCGTGGAACGGAGCCACCGCCAGCCTAATACACACGTTTGAAATTTTTCACTGGCCGATTCCATTTCCACGCCGTTTCCTTCCACCTCTTTTTCCCCTTTTTTGCTCAGACACGGCCCGTTCCACGGCATACGCGGAGAACAATGCCCGAGATCCGACGCGGATAAATCGATTTTTACGCGACATAACTTTCATACCACCTGCCCTCCCGCGCCTCCTCGCTCCTCGCTCCTTCTTCTCCTCTTCGTCCAACGAGATCCCACTCCCTTTAAATCTGGATAAAAGTCTGGCAAACGTGCGTGTCTTGCGTTTGCACGACTACCACTCTTGCAGCCGGCTCCCGAGGCGTGAACCCGTGGATGAAGTTATGTTACGTTTCCATCGGGATTAGCAAAGCTAATTCCTCAACGGCCTCGCGGCAACGGAACACGCCTTGCCCTCGCTGTGTTTCTTCAATCGTTTCGACCATCGACGATGCCATTTTTCAAATTCGTTTTTTTCATTTTCCGCTCGAATATGTACATCTCGGTTTTGTATTAGCTTGTATCGAATCCAGCGTCAACTTAATTTTGCCTTTAACGTGCTCACCTTTCCCCGCAAATTTCTACGCTTCACCGATACGATACTAGGTCTCGCCAACGTCTATTCGAACGAACAACGAGCGATAATTTGACGGAAAGTAGCGAGTCAAATTTTTTTTTCGAAACGACGTGTATCGAAAGTAATGGAGTAGCGGGGACGATGGATGGAACGTCGCGAATGGGCTGACCACCATAGTGGATGATCTCCGTGGTAGCGCAAATGTCCTTCGTTAAGTATAGATTCGGAAGCGGACAACCCGGCTATATACCGAGATCCGTTGCAGTCTGTCTGTCTGTCTGTCTGTCTGTCTGTCTGTCTGTCGGATTATCAAACGATAGATAAAACGTATCGTTATCGTTAGCAAGAACGTGTTCATTTCACGCTACCGTCGAACTCGGTTCGTTCGTTATTTCGTATTTGAAAATTACTCGCGGCAAAGAAAATATTCGCTTAATTTAGAAATGTCTTTTTTATCCATCTCGTTGGCAGAGTTATATTGAACGTAGCAGCGAGGTCACGAAACTTGGGCTCGAGGGGTAACGCGTTATGGCAGTTAGAAACCTACGGAAACGAAAAATCTGGCGCCCATATTGGACCATCTATATTTATAAGATCTATATCGCGAGACGCCATCAAGATCCAGCGGGTTTCGGTGTGTGGTGCTCTTTGACCCAGGAAATTATAATACATCTGGCTGAAAGTTATGCGTCCTTCTGCTCGCGAGGCTTCTGAAATCCAACTGCGTTCATCCGGCACGTTGATTCCTTTAATTTCGCGATTTGCATAATTGCCTAAGGGGAAGGGCTGTTTATTTTCCCCGGTGAAGGAATGAAAATGAGACACGTGTGCGCGCGCTCCGTTCACCGGGAAATTTAATAAGCCGTACACTGTACACAATCGCGTTACGAGCTCAGTTCGGTGAAATCGTTAAATCGCCATAGAAATCTCGCCTCCCACCCCCACCCCCCCCACCCCTTCCTTTCGTACCTATTCTTACGAGAAGAGACATGCTAATGCGGCCGATGATCTCGAAATAATCTCGCAAAATCTCTATTTCGATAGAAGAGAGGGAAATTTAGCGTTTGATCGAAGGATTTTTTAAACTTTATCTGCGAATTGATCGCAACTGAATGAAACGCGATATCCTGTCTATTATATAACGTCTGTTTGCTTGATGAATATTTTCTTTATCGTGTTCTTCGCACACGGCGATTTCTGTTTCGACCGTTTAAAGTTCAAAGTTATGTTTCGTACGTACGAATGTAATTAAGTCTGGAGTTTGCAAGTCTGTGATACGATAACGTTGTGAAACAAAGAGAAATCTAATTTACGAGGCTTTCCATTTTGCATGTAGTAATATCCGTCTACGCATTTGCATTGGCAAATTTCGAAACCATCGAAGAATTTATTGGAAAATTCCAGATTTGCTGGTTTCAAATATCGCTTCTGTCATAGCGGCTGAGACAATGGTAAGAGGTTCACTTGCAAGTGAAATTAATCCGAGATCATTCGGTGTATCGTATTTGCATATAAACGTGGAAGAGGCACGAAACTTGTCGAATCTTATGCAGACGGATCGCATGTAAATTCCCATTGAACGTCTCTTAAACGCACAGCTAAATGTTGCTAGACGTTGAGCCGGGATTCGTAGGTAATTGAGGATGATCGATAGTCCGATCGATGATAGTAGATGACGGATGTTTACGCATTTAATGCAAAGATACGAGAAATATACTAGATTATTGTAATATTATTTAACTCTGGTTAGTTTTTGTTTTTTGGGTTTGGTTTCAGTTTCGATTAGGTTAGTTAGGTTGATTCGATTATAGCGCATTTACCCGGTTACGTTGGATTACGTCTGATAGACTATGGTTACATTGAAATTACATCGTTGTTTCGTCTTTTTCGAGCGATTTTCAACCCGCTTATTAGGTGTCTCGCTGTCGTTTAATCAATTCGGATTGGATTATACATAATTTAGTCGGTGAAACGAATTTTCGCTTGGTATATCTCTTGATATATACCTTTGCTGTTTACTCGTCCGTGAAAATATGAATTTGCATAATAAATTGCATCCGTGGCTATAGCGACGGACGCGGTAAAAACGGTGGCAAAGAATTCTCGATGGAAATATTATCGTGCCGATTGTCTTTGGTTGCACGGTCGGGAAAGTAAGTCCGCCTTGTCGACATTCACATATTACGATATTATCAATTCAACGCGATGCATATGGTTGTCACTCGCCCGCATCTTCTCATGGGGATGTATAATATCCGCTGCTGAATACATACATGCATGAATAGACAGATACACGTGCATTTGAATACGTTAATATACAGCCTGGCTCACAATCAGGCATGGATACATAATACACATACATGGACGCGGGCACACGTGAACGCGTGGGGATCGTTGTGTTTTAGAGAAGTATGTATTCGGTCGTCCCTGTGTTTCTAGCAAATTGAATGTATAGGGTGTTTCAGAACTACAAATTTAACTGTTTACGGTCGAAAGGCAATTCCGCCTGCATGCTTTTGCTAACAACCGCCATTAGCGCAGCTTCAAATTGTGGATTTTGGAAGGTCAATATACACGGCACTCGTTTAGCTTGTTGACCTTAAATTGTTTGCGAGAAAAAGCTTTTCGCATCGTAAAGAAATGACTTTTTAAATGGGAATTACCTGGCGCGAACAGCGACCTACCTTTTATTTAGACGGAAAATCCAATTTGCTGATTCTAAAAAACCAGTTAGATTACTTGCAAGTGGTATGCTATTATACTACTGTGGTAGCTTTCGAAGTAATTGTTCGTCAGATTCGTCGGATATATGTTTATAAGAAGTATTCAACCTGTAAAACCCTTACGCTTCGAGCTTCGGCTCGGACAACGTTTCAAAACGTTAATGTCGTACTTGGCTTAACGCGCACTGTAGCACGTCACGTGTACATTGCGCGTCACAATTTCACCTATCGATCACATTTACATACACGTGTAGTATCGCGTTAACCGATATAGCCAGTAACTGGCAAGGGTTGTCGTAATGCCTGTTAGGTAGGCGCGCTGAGATATTTAAAAAGTGCTTTATTTCTCGCGTTATTTCTCTTACTCGGAAATAACGTTCAATATAACGCGTAGTACCACTGTACGCAATGACATTTTTAATTGCAGATTCTTTAAAGTACCGTGGCGTCTCAAAGTACGTGTGATTAGCAGATGACTGCACCTTTGGTTGTCGCTCGGTCGAGACGAAAAGTAAATTTCAATTTATTCCGTTGTAAATATCGCTGTAATCGTTTCAGAATAAACGATCGCGCGTGTACTTCCTTGCGAATCTAAACGATCGTAGTTGTTTGCTTATGTTTAACCGTTACTCTTTTCTGCCTTCACATTTTGTCGGGTTTGTAGACGCGCACGGCATTTAAACTCGACGCGAAAAGCAATCCTATTGATTACAATGTGGCATACGAATCGAGGGGATGGCCGGTTGGTGAACGCGTACCAGAGATATTTTAATGATCCGCGTAATGATTATAGTGCGCCCGATAGACACCGACTGCATTGTTATAATGCAAATGCCGCTGTTTGTTGCTCGAATGGGAAAAGTTGTAACCGGTGTTTTTGGGATTTGTTTCGTGGTAACCGGCGTTGTCGATGTTCTCATGAATATTATCGCGAATAACGTTGCTTTACGAAAATTTTCTTTTTTTCTAAACAGCGCCACCTTTATGCCACATTCGCCGCGCTACCGTATCGTGTGCGATACGAATACTAGAATCGAATACTAGAAACTTCTCCACGTATTCTTCTTCCAATTGTATAATGTTTATCCGTCAGTTTTTACTCGTTTACTCGTTTACTCGTTTACTCGTTTATTCGTTTATTTGTCTATCGATACCGGTACAAGTATAATAAAAAAAAAAAAAAAAAATGTACCAGAATGTTTAATTAATTTCCGAGACCAATTATGCGATACAACGAGTGAAGGATTGCGGTTGACGCGGTATAACTTCTAATATCTTGCCTTAAGTTTACGGTGATCGCGTGTCCTTCCGGTTCGTCTTTAAACGCAGCCAGATGTCTATTGTAACTCAATGTTCACCCTCAACGGCAACAGCTGTTCGAGTGGCGCCGTTTCCATCGGACATTCGGTATATTTCACGGACGACACGAATTAGGAAACGGCGCAACTAACGCGGCCATCAATTACTATTAGCATTACTTATTTTTGGAAAGTCACATATGGTCGGCAGAGGATGACATCATCTCCTTTTTTTCCCCGTCTCGTACGGTCGCTCGTCCTTTCTATCGTTCGTGTTTTAGTTTAATACTCGCGTTCGCGACGCGCCCTTTTCACGTGCTCTCGCGATGGAATCCTAACCCGTTCCAACATCTTTCGGATTTTGTGTGCGCGCGCGCGCCTTTACACGTACCTATGTGTATATACATATATACATATATACCGCGCATTGCGCGGAAAGCGAGCAGAAAATTGCTATCGCGTCCCCGTAAACGCAATAGGCACACTGGGCCTTACGAATTTATGCCGAAGAGATCGGAAAATGTGCGAAAACGTACGATTGTCTTACGTTGCGCGTTCCTACAAGGTAAATAAACGGGAGCGGTATTTGTAATTGTTTCGGCGTGCGTAATCCAAGAAAAGAAACGTAGAGGAAGATCGTTATACGCATACGGTTGTAGGACGAGAGTTGATCAAACGAAATTTGGCATTTTACTGGTTTTGCTAGTTACAAAGTACCGCAACGGCCTTGTTATGCACGCAACTGTCACTTTGTTCCCTCTTGTTTTGTAACAACGTATCGGTGACACGACACGCGGTCCGTGATTCGTTGCACTGCGGTGGCGAGCGCATTTTGCATCGCGGTAACTTGACAAGCAGCATGGTTGAATAGTCTAAATTGCATTGGCTACGCGATTCCTACTCGTTTTCAGTCTGTTCCGCAAATCCATTCGCACGTTTACGAATATTTTTCTTTGACGTTTAATAATTTCCTTTGTAGACTTCCGATCATTGCCCTCTTCTATCTCGCAATTCTATCTTAATAATACTACATTTTTTTACGCTTATCCCCATATTTCATAATTTGTATTACGATCAATCGTAAATCATTTTCTAGCGTTTTTCATTTCATTTCGGCAGAGTCATTCGTTCAGAGATAACGAATTTCGTTTCCTTCGTTAGCGAAAGAAGATCTTTCGTCTTGATCTCGCATGACCTTGCCCTTAATCCCCGGTTCCACTGGAAATGACCATTCGTTCGCTATTCGATCGATAAAAGCCACTCTCTGCTTGCTTTTCTACATTCGAGTCGATTGCGCTTCGATCGCGATATTCTATATCAGATTACATCTTAATTGAATTAAATAGACTCGAGGAAGTTGGCTAATTGCATTATCGTGCGCCGGCAAATGTATTCATAAGTCTATTAATATCTTACGGGACGAGAATCCAATTTCTCACGCATTTCAGAACTTAATCTTCCCAAGCGATCGATCGTAAGCACCCAAGTGCTCGATCGAACGACGAAATGGATTCACAAATGTTATCGAATTATTCTCTGCATGTTCGATCTTGCGATCATCTTCGTTTACCTGATCTCCATGACCGTGTTGATCTCGACGCTTATCCGATCCTCGTCAATGACAACCTATGCGTTGTGCATAATTGCCAGGGAACATCGGAAGCGCAGATGTATTGCGACAATAGCAGCACACGAGATAACACGTATCCCGAGGTAAAGCACGCTTATTATTTATATAAACAAAACGTTACTGCGATACCGAAAAGTCGAACACGTTCTACACCCCGTTGCCCCGCCTGAGCCCTCTATCCCCCTCCATCGACGAATGCTTACCCTTCTCGGATGTTCGTTGCTGGCAGCCAAGCCCTGCTAACCCAGGGTCGCAACCCTGACGTGTTCCGCGCTCGGTGATGAACTCCAGACCCGGGGTTACCTTATTTACACTCACCCGTATCGTTGGCTTGGCTCACCCTCTGTCGCACGCGGCCATGTCACTTGGCTTTTTCACGACACATCGACACGAGCCACTCGAACGCTGTCCGAAGCGCTCGCCGCTCGCATTCCGTGACACTCGAGCCTTCCGCCGTTTACCTTTTCCTTACCTCGACATCTTTCAAAGGCGCCTTTAACGTTTCATATATTTATTATACGTTTCCGTCTTGCTTGTTGCTCATCTCGCGTTGGCCAATCAACGTATAAAGATTGTTATAAGCTAATTTTCTCTAATGATTCCGCGAAACTTCCATGCTTCCTTCGCTCGTTTTCTAATCTATCAATTGGACGGCGCAATCGGTATCGCGGATGTATAATAATTTAACGATATTAGTAATAACGAGTCGTACGATTAGTCACGAGACATGGGACCAACCAGTCGACAGGGATGGATCGAACGATGAGTCAAAGCGTAAGAGAGAATCAAGAGGGTAGCAAGACGGAAGCGAGATTGCCTTTAATCCACCTAGATTTAATACAAGCGACAAATTTTGTCGGAGAATTAATTGAGCGTCGGCGCGCCGGCGCAGCGGGATTGGCGGCGGGCAGATTATTGTATACCGGTTTAACGAGCCAGGATTTGACGTAATGTTTCCTGGAGCAACCCCTTAGCCGGGACTGCGCAGTCATCGTCGACATTCACGACCGTTCGATTCACGATTGTCTCGTCGAATAGAGTTCCGTCTAATTGCTGGATTAAAATTAACATCGCGCAACTGGAACTGACCAACTCTGGCCAGTTCCGGTATCCGTCATTCAGTAAATATGTATTCGCCGATTTCCTTGCCGAGCCTTCGATCGGATTATTATTACTCGCAGAACGTTTCATTCGCAAATATCTGCACTGCAACAATTTTGGAAAAATTGTCGCCTCGGGAAAATTGCCAGTCGATGGCGATATCTTTCTACTCTAATTATCAAATTACAAATTTTCCGTTTCTCGCAAATTTTTATTAAAACACCGAATTCTAGCCAATCGGATCGATTATAACTAACAATTTTTTACTCTTATATTGTTTTATTTCACTTGTACGAGTTTCGAGCAGAGGTAGCTTGCAAAATCTCGTTTATTTTCACGTTGTTAGTTACATTTTCTAGAAAAGTGTGTTCGTTAAGGGATTAACGAAAAACGAAATACACGAAAACGGTTCGAACGGTTGATCATCTTCGCGATGAATCCTGGGAAGGTCGAGGAGCCGCGATAGGTCGCGGTGGAAGGTACCGCGCCGACAGTGATAATTGAATCCAATCTTCCGTAAAATGGGGTGACGGCGATATTTTTGAATCGAATAAAGGGAGAATCGTTAGAGACGGGTCGGAGCTGCGAGGGCGGTGAAAGAGAACGACGGCGGTTGCGTATAATGGCCGACGATAATCCTGTCGCGCGGATTAATTCGCAAATATTTCAATCTCGCGACATAAAGGGATGTAAATTACATTTTTGGTCGAACGCCCCCGAAGGGTGCACTGTACAACAGTTTCAACCTGGCTGGTGGAGGGAGGGGGGAGAGAGGGAAAGAGAGAGAGAGAGAGAGAGAGAGAGAGAGAAAGTGTCCGGGATAGTGGGAGATGGGGTGCGGCCGGGGCAGGGTGACGATACTCTCGTCGAGTGCGAGAACCGGGATAATCGTTTTATTAACCAAATAAAATCGATGATTGAATGAGGATAATCGCGTTCATGGACCCTCCCTTCCGCTTCGAGCCCCGGGAGAATTCGCCTTATTGACACAGATGTCACCATCGGATCGTTTTATCGTAGTTAACGAGTGCAAGGTTTTTTCGGATCCAATTTTTTGTTCCGCGCCGCGTACCCCCTACCCCCGCCCGGCCCTTTCGAGCCTGTCAATTTTCCAAGGGATGGAAATTGCAAACTCGCTCGCTCTCTACTTGTCGAATTCTGGGCATGTAGCTTCGGGCATGTTTCCGTTTTAAATTCGATCCATTATACGTACCACCGATTCTCACATATTTTCAGCATATTTCACTGTCTGTCTATTCAATTTTCCTTCGATCCAGAGTCTACGAGCTAATAATTGTTCTAAGTAAATCGGCTAGTGTCCGTTTCATAGAAAGGCTAGTGATACTCGACAGAAAGATACGAGATTCAGCTATAAACAACGAAGAAAAATGAATGGAAACAGCGTGATAAGGGTGATTCGAGGTGCCGTTATAGAGGGAAATGCGACTATATTTTGAGTGGCATTTACTCGGCGACTTTATCTCGCTTTCGTACGGAGTAAATACACACATCTCTCTGTACCACGTTACTCGTTTCTCTGCACGTGGAAACGTACGTTGCCGTCGGTTTTCGTGATTTACGATATCTTCGCAGCGTAGGTAACGATCGATACGTCTTTCACGGATGTCGTTAACGTTTCCTGAGAGAGCAGACCCGTAAAGCCGGCCCACGACGAGTCGACAATGAGAACGAGACTTATTGATCTATGACGTGCACGCGTCGCAGCCGGACCAGCTGAAACGACGGAACTCGGGGCTGACTTTCACAAATTTTCGGAAAAGCTTTACACGGATCAAGAGCTTCCTGCTTGCTCTCGCCCTTCTCCACCTACGCTGGATAAATGTGCGCCGCTTTTAGAATCGAACGCTCAACATCGTACGCGGTAAGCTTTCCGCATTAATGTTTCAGTGTTACAGTGAAAGTTTTCATTACATCGAAAGATTGAAATTTTATGGTTATATTCGATACAGATCTCGGTATACTCGTATTTTTTTTTTTTTTTTTTTTTTTTTTTAAGTAATCGCCTCCCCAACGTACGATATGTGCACTTTGCCAACATTTCCTAGCAACTTTTATACACTTCTATCTGGACTTACCTCTTTGCTGTAAACACGCCAAAATAGGAAAATTGTATCTTCTAGATCAATGATTTTTACTTTTTAGAATTAGAATCGCGTTGCTATCATTCATCTTGGTCGCTGTCGCAAACCTAGACCATGATAATTTCAATAACGTTAGACAGATGGGCAGACATACTGGTGAATAATTTGTTTGCGACTTGGATGGCTTCCGCCAAGTTGTATTCTTTTATCGAGCCGTTCGTTTCTCAATCTATCGTACGAGAAGATATATAACCGATGTGACAAGCCACCCGCTCGATTATAACTCGAAGGAGCACTAACGTCAAATATAGTTCGATAATAGCGGTGTTATTTGCGAGTCGCGTGCGCTTGTATATATAAAAGTCGAATGGGGTGGAGTTATTAGAGTATAGAAAAGGGCGCGAACGTCGGGGGCTGCACGTGATCTAGTAGCCCTTGTGTTTTGACAGCGCGTCGACAGGAAGCTTCCTGCCTCCGCACGGAAACAGCGATTTCCGAAAAGATTTATCGCGATGCCACGCAACCAACGGATCATAGGGGATGATAATTTCATCGTTCTCGAACTTGTACCTTCTTTCACGACGAGTCAATTTCCATTCAGCCAAATTCCATCTTTATTATTTCGCATAACTTTACTTAATCGTTTAAAATTGCGCCGGTGTGGTTACGAGAGTAACCTGATCGTTATAGGCTTTAGAAACTTAATGCCACGTTAGTCGTGTATCCATATGGAGAAATTTGTTTGTCCCGTTGAATTTGTATCCGAGCCGATAAATCAACGAATCGAAATGTCTGTATGTAACGCGTCGATCGATCGCGTTCAGTTAGAAACGTAGTTCGGTGAAAAGTTGAAACCTACCGGTATTTAATCTTTCTCTAGCGTGTAATAATCTGAAACGATTCGATGCGAACGTATTACAACAATCGTTCAATTTATCACTGGGTGCTTACTACGAGAATTCGTATATTTTTTTTTTTTTTTTTTTTTTCTCAGTGCATACGATAAAAGATAAAAGCATCGAGCAAGGATCGAGACCGTCGTTATTCAATAGTATCCACGACGTTATCTCTCGTCGTTACATCATAATCATAGTCATAATCAACGTCTTAATCTGATCACGACTCTTCTATCTTTTTCCAAAGAATGCTATGCTATACATAAATTGTACGATGACTTTTTCAAAGGAGAGATAAAAGGTTGACGAGCTTACATAACGACTAAGGATTCCGTGGATGAGAACGGATAATTAGACGCTGCAACGCGACAACGCGACAACGCGACAACGCGACACGCCGTAATAATCGTTAGATGTAACCTTATACCTGGAAAAACTTAATAACAGGGTGGTTGGCGAATGCTTGCGGCTATGGATCGATAAAATACGCCATCCTGGTTAAAAGTTATATTGTGTAGCGGAGGAAGCAAAAGGAACGACGATGCTGGTTACTTTCTTGTAGAAAGCAAAGTGTGATACTCTCGGGTATTAAAGGAGATTTATATCGCACGTTTTTATCGCGATAGACCTTTGAAAACTCTTGTACATGCAAGTAGCGGCGGTCTGAAGATTATTAAAGAATTCTTAAACGTATCTATTTTTAAGCCTGGCGTTTCTTTGTTTAGCGAGAAACGCTCGAGATCAAATTCTCATATTTAGCATTCGAATCTGATGTAGGTAAAATTGTTAGTACATATCGATTTTCTCAAATGTGATCGTAACATTTACGTCTCGTACGTAATATCGCTTGATTTTTGGAGGGCACGTGTAATTTGTTCTACCAACGATGATCGCTATGGCCTTCAATCGCAACACGATTATCCTTCCTCTTATTTTTATCATCTGACGCCGGAAAACTGAACGGAGCGACATTCTAATGGCCGTTATGGGACTATCTATTAACAGATGGCTCTGTCGTGTCTGCGAATGAAATGAAATGCGATGTTTACGCGGCCGGCGCATTAGGCGACGTTAACCAACGAAAAAGAAACACCGATTTCTTTCACCGACTGAAATTCGGAATTTACATTTACATATTACCAATCTGAGTAGAATATATCATCACGTTTACAACGATTCTATGATGTTTGAAGCAGAGAAAGAACAAATTTCCCTGTATGATAAACGCTACGATCTTTCGAAGCAAAGAAGAATAAGAAGAAGAAGAAAAAGTAATAGAATAGAAGAAACTAATATGTACATGCTAGAATTCGTTGCAACAACAGCAGCAGCAGCAGCAACGACAACAACAACAACAACAACAACAGCAGCAGCAACAACAACAACAACAACAACAACAACAACAACAACAACAACATCGTAGAACACGTCGCACATAGAACGAATCATGAAACAGAAAACCTGAACGTCCATGGGTTCTAAAGTTCTAAAGATCTTTGAAGGCAAAAACAAAGTACGGAGAAGAATAAGAGATAATAAATAGAATAAGAAAAATGTTCGAACGCGCAGGTTTGTTTTAATCGATACTGCTGTTAATCCCACTATTTACCAATTACTAACGATTACTAATCGTGACGATGGCGCGATTTCCCTATAGCTGTGTAGTTTTTCGAACTCGGGCAGGATCTTGGCTGGCGCGCAACACTCGCCATAAGTTAAGTCGGCCGTTGTAGGTGGAGGATATCAATTTCCGTGGTAGTAGAACCCGCCGATATTGCCGACCACCATAAAACGATTATTGTCGCGGAATGTATACGGTTATGGCGGCGTTATAACCTCCCGAGACTTGCAACGTGCCTCGCCGATGGACACTGGCCCAGGGCTTAACTTTACACCCGGCACTTTACACATTGTGCGCCCGGCCCGCGACGTTTATTACGACAACTTGTACAAGCGGGCCCGATTTATCGTTATTTATAACGAGCCAGCCTCGTGAAATTAATATTTACACGGACGCGGGGCGGCGCGACGCGCCGATGCGTCCACGGCCAAGGTGAATTTTATTTACGTCAGAGTTGCAAGCGGAGTGCAATTAAACGGCCGTCGGCAACGTTGATTTCGAGAAACTGTGAATGGAAGGTGCACGCACCACGTGGTTCTCCAATACTCGCGTTTTCGTATCCGCCACAATCGCCGCCTCCGATTATGCTTTTTGGAATAACCGTTCGCACGATAGTCTCGAGAAACGCGGAAAGATGTGATGGGATTTTTTCGCAGTTTAAGTAATAAACGTGAGAATTTGAAACAGCAAAGGACGTATATACGTTACAATCTTTCGAACAATTGTCGATATTTTAATGTAATAATATTCCAGCTCGACGTATTTGTTCTCCATTTGAGACCTTTCTAAACATCAATCTTCAATAGACTGTCGATTGATCGTCCCTCGCCAACGGTACAAAACAATAGAGATAGTACATGACCGCGTATTCGAGCGTAACACGCCATCAAACAATAGGATTTCTATCGTATTAAAATTTCAAAATATTTAAATTCGTCGGATTTTCCAATTTTCTAATATACGAGTTGATCGTAAAACGAAGTAAATCGCCGTTCCTCCATTGTTCGTTATTGAGCCATTAAATTATGGAATCGGTGTTTCCGCGGATCGAAATTCCTGGATTCTTTCCAATTTCCTCTCACCGTCGAAAGCCGTCTCCGACTCGGCTACAATTTCACCGGAGATCCCGACATTGATCCGTGATCCTATCGACAATTAGGTTTGCGCCTAGGTTCGCCGTAATCTTCGCAAAGGGTATCGCAATTCCATTGATCCGATAGTGGCTGCAACGATCCGCGTGCGCGCATCGAAGATGAGCAGGGTAATAAGATGCGAGCGAATGCAATCTTGAAACTAGTCCCGGCGCGGCACGACGCGAAAACGGAGGAATACGCAAGGTGTTTCGATCGCGCGCCACCTAACCCCCACCCGCCCTCTGCTCATCGCGTACCTACAACCCGAAGTAAAAGATTCTTTGGAGATTTACGAGCCGGGACATTTACGGGCGCGTAAAATTTGAATCGCTCGAACTCGCCTCTTCCACGTCGAACGGACTTATTTTGTAAAGTGAACGTGGATTTTTGCTGGACCGCTGCTTATCGTTTGACGAGAGATCGATTATATGCGGATTCGTAAAGTATACCTTTCGAAGGAAGAAAGACAATAATGTCCACTCGACAACGATGATCGATGTATGATAGCGCGTTTATCAGAACAAATGAGAAACGTACGGTTGAAACGTAGAAAGAGATTATTATCGTTAGCTTGCATCGTTTCCCGTTATACTCGAACGATCAGCGAATCTTTCCTCTGTACATATTTTTATAAGATACTTCGCGTTTCTTCTTCTTCTTCGTAACGCGTATCGGCCAAGTTTCGATCAACGAATAACGTGTGCCCGTTTTCATTGCAAAAGTAACGAACGATCTCAAGCAGCGTCTAGTATATCCGTTCTCGTGACTCGAAGGCCAAGTTGCACCGCGTTTCTCGTTTTCTCGTCTCTCGTAAATCGAACCAGCCGCGATAGCGTTATTGATCGGCAAAGTGAAATGTTTCGGAATTCCTAGGCTCGACAATTTATTAGATTTAATAAAATCAAACGAGTTACGCGGATATATATGCGTATTCCCAGGTTGGGTGGGCGGAAGATCCGACGAGCGGAAAATATGGTGGCCATTAACGAGATTGCCTGTGCCGCGTCTTCGTGGATCGCAACTCGAATCATATGCTTCGTGAACAATAACCGTACCGATTATAATAACCATTTCCTTCCCTGCCACGCGACGGATCAATACATCGTCTATGAAGGTCGTAAAGTTGGAAATTTCTAAACGCGAGTTGCCGGGAAATGGCAAAGTTGACGATTCCGAAGATCTTCTTCAGTCTCAAGGCAACGTTGCTTTAACAGAGAAATATATCTCGCGCGTTTAATTATTGAAAAAGAGTAAGCATTCTCGGTATTTTTCTTTTTTTTCTTTTTTGAAATATTCATCTCGCGAGAGGCGAACGTCCTGTTTACCGGACAGATTACCCGACACAGAGTACGTCGCGTAAAAATTCTTTTACGTTTTACGATTATACATATACATATGCGTATATATCCAGCTGTCGCAGTTTTGAAACGCGTTGCCAGCAATGTCAGGAAGAATTCCTTCGTTTCCCTCGCTTCCCTTCGCGTCGCTTTCGTCCACGTTCGGTTTCGAAGCTTCGCGCAAAGTAGAACCAAGTATGTGTAAACGTCAACTACGCTTCGATCTCCTTTGTACGATGTAGTCTTAGCGTTACTATTATCGATGATTAAAAGGGTAGAATCTTATATGAAAACGTTGACGTGAAAAACGTGAAAAACGTGAAACACGCGTCATTCTGATCACGTCATTTTGAGTTGATACAAATATTGTTCGGAGAATGCTCGATTCAGCGCAATTGCCCACTTATACGTACGTAAATATATTATAATTCAGGTTCAGGTTCCGTTCAGATAGGAGTTTCATCGACCGAGGATCGGATAAAATCGGATAAACCAAGTTCGTAGCATCGGATTTGTATGGTAGTTGTTGGATACCTTCGACATCGACCTTCAAAATCATCGGGAAGAGGGACGGGACCTCGTCATCGGACGGGCGGGAAAAACGACAGCAGCGATTCACCCTCTCCGCGATTCCAGTCAATCGTAATCATTGAAACCGGATTGCGAGCCAGCCCTTCTCTCTGCCCCCGGTGGCGCGGCGTGCCGCTCGCCTGCCGTAATTATTATTCCGCCCCTATATTGCGCGAGGAGATGCACGGCCGAGCAAACGTAACGTAACGTACCGAAACGGGGACGAGGCGAAACGAAACGGAACGAAACGAGCGACAGCACCGCTCGTACCTATCCGCCCTCCCCTCCCCTCCTTCCCCCATATACCGAAACGTCCTGGCTCGCATTCCCCCTCGAAAGCCCACCCCCGCGAAGCCCGTGCCCACCCGGATGGCAATCAATAACTTTGAAACGGCAGCGACGTTTCGGGGAAAAAACAAATTCAGCAGGTTGCTTGATTGGAAAAAACCGTCCCCTGCCGTGCCGCGCCGCCCCCTCCATCCTTTCCCTATCAACTCTGACTCCCCTCCCTTTCTCCCGCCTTTTCTCTTTTCCTCTCTGTTTTTCCCTCGCACTTTCACTCCGCTTGCTAGCCGCGCTTGCTAGCCGCGTTTGCTAGCCGCGGCAGCCTCTCGCACGCGTCGACACGACAACCAGCCCCCGGCCCCGGTTTTCAACCGCCGTCGCGTCGCGACGCCTCTCTCGCCTTCGACTCTGAAAAAATCGACCATGTTCCGCGGCCCAGGCGTTACATACTTTCAATCGTTTCTGCCTTTTATCTCCAATTGCAGCTATTCCAGCTGCTTGCTCCGTCCGCTTCTTCTCGTCCTCATTCCGGTACGTTTATCCAGCCTCTCGCGAGCCAAGCGAACGCGAAGGTACGACCAGAGTCCACAGACTCCGACTATGACGCGTTCACTTAGTTTCGTCTTCGTTTCGCAAGATTTCGTTTTCTTTAGAAACAAACATTTTTTTCTTCTTCCTCTTCTTCTTTTTTTTCTTTCTTTTTTGGAATGTAAGAAGAAAATAAACGTTTGCAAAAGATTCCTCCGTTTATCCTTTTCTACGCATTGGATAAGGATTCTAGTAGGTGGGTAAGAGTAGAAAACGAACTCTCCTCGACAGATAGGTTCGCTGCTTTGTACGATTAAAACACTCTTAAATATACCGATATTTAAATGGATGTGAAGGTTGTAAGCCCGAAGCGATCTTAGTTTTAGATAAGGAAGTATAAGAGCAGAGAAATTAACTCATAGATGGATAAAATGATACTTGAAATAGGTATATACACGCGTGGAAATATAATGAAACGTAGAAAAACGTTGCTTCGTATGCAAGACGAGTCCTCGATATTTACTTGCAAGTTGGTTCTTCCTTCACGTCAAATTATGCAGTGCGTTCGATGGTATTGCATAGGTGTTTATTATGCATCATGAGTTGATCACTGAACAAGCAGTTAACGCACAGCTGCAGAACGAGCAACTGTAATTTTACCGCAGGTTTTACCCAAGAAAAAAGAAACGTTCATACCACCGAATACCATGGTCTTTCGTTTAAATAAAACAATTCTTAAACACGGGTATACATTTATAAAAATAGTAAAGTGAAGGAACTAACCTCAAGTTTGTATTACACGCGATACATACGTAACTGCTACACGTTAATAATAATAATATAATATAATGGCTTCGTCACTGCACGTGCGATATGATGGTAAATATTTAAGCCGCGTAAGTATTCCAACGTGCATTTTCAACCAAGGATGACGAAACGGATCGATTAAGCACAGAATAGAAGTTGACAAAGCGGCGCGGTTACACTCTTCAGGCGTATAAGTGCGGAAAAAGTGCAGAAAATAAATTTCGGTGTACGCTTCGTTTAAGTTTCTGCCGCAACATTCTATCTTGCCCAGCTATGATCTAGGCTATCCTGTATAATAGTCGGTGTATAACATTGTTCTGCTTTCTCGCTAGGAACCTAAAGCTGCACGAAAAAGAAACCACACGATCGTGATTTTCCATGGAGACGAATTTAGTCGGAGCGAGCAACAGCGTATCGGCCGCGCGTTTTAGCGATGGTTTTCGATTGCGTTTCGCTTTCCTCGTCCCGAAGGTGAGACGGTTTTTGCGAGGCCTGAGCAAGGAAACAATTGAAAATTACCGGCAGTCGGTTTGCATCCGTAATGAGAACGGGCTCCCCCATAAGGAGGCGGTTGTTAACGACCAGCGGCCGTATGAGGTAGACGAAGCGGCCGCGGTCTATAAATTTATTGCGGCTCCGCCATTTTTGTCAGCGTCATTTATACGAGTCGTAACGAGATTCGCCTTTTTAACTCGTTAAAGCCCCGACGATGCGGCGACAATTCTATTGCAAAACGAGCCACTCGTGCCAGCTCGACTCGACGGCCGCAAGACGAACTGACTACTCTTCTTCGTTCCTCGTCCACTGTCGCTTGTGCCGCTTGTGCCGCGTACGATTCCGAAACGTTTCGACTCACGTTCCAAATAAAATCGTACAATCTGCGCCACGGTCGAACCACGCAGCCAATTTGTTCCCAAGCTCTCTCTCTCTCTCTCTCTCTCTCTCTCTCTCTGTTTGATTCTTCTCTCGCCTCTCCTCTCCTCTCGTCACGTCACGTTCAAATGGACGAACGAAAGTCGCCGATCGAGACTCGTGTTCTTTCCTTGTTCTAGCCGCTTTTGCCTCGCTAGGGATTTTAATCTCGTTGGTAAATAAACACTTGCCGGTACATTCTCGCGTTGGATGATCTCGTGCAACGAAATAGTGCATCTTGAGGTGTCGCTTTACGATCACATTAAAATGGTACATTTTAAAAGACACGAATCTGGTAGAAAAGGATCGATAGGCTAGAAGAAATGAATTTCTCGGTACGCAGCAACGCTTATGATGGATTATATACAATAGATAATATGGTTTATATATACTTGAGATTTTCGGACGAATTAGATGGACGATTAAATCGTGAATTGTAAGATAAAGTAGAAAGTTAATAGGTGTTAATAAGATCGTCGCGTTTAAGGTGGCTAAAGTTCTAAGATATTCACCGAGCGAAAAGTATAAAACACGGGTGGACGTTATTGATTTAATGGTGGCGCGAAAGGGCATGGAGAAACAATTCCTGCATCGACGGAATAATTAGTCTCGTACACATTTTTCCTTGCATTACGGCTTAATGCTATTAACGCGATAAGAATCCTTTTTACAAGCGATAAATCAATCGTTTGCCGGCGCGGCGGCCGATGAAAGCTACGCCGGCATTTCAGAACCGTAGCGCGTAGGTCGGGTGGTTAGCGCATCGTAAATTAATTCGTGTCAATTAAAAGACTATTAATGGGCCAAGTTCCGTTCATCGGAACGTTGACCGAGACCCAAAGAATTTTCTAGAATTCAATATCTCGATGCCTTTATTTTCCTTTCATCTTTGCTTCGTGTTTTTTCATATTTTCATATTTTCTCCGTTATTTTCAGGTAACCACTTACTCTCCATATTCTTTGCTTCTCGTGACAAGATTCCTGTATCTTTACTTGTACGTTCGAGTAAGGTTTCGTCATCGTAATATCCGTGGTTCGTGTGTACAGGTAGTAGCGTCACGAGCTTTTTTTTCTTTTTTCTTTTCTGTACAAAAGATATTATTAGTAACATTAAACGATAAAACGATATTATTCGTCTGGTTTAAGCACGTATTATTATTTCATTCCCGCTAATTCTTTCCACTTTGGTAAAGTTATTTTTAAAAATTCTTCATCCTCCATTCCCCAAATTTGGCGATAATTAATTCAAACGCTTCTCTATTTCCGTGATTATTCTATTTTCCCTGCTACTTTCCTTCGATTGAAATACAGTTTCTGTCAACCTGGTGCTTCATCGTTCGCATCGATTCTTTAGTTTTCGCGTATTTTACTCGGAGCTTTTACCTATCAAAATCGATTATATTTACATTTACCAGATATTTTTATCGCTGTTTTTAACATCGACTCGTTGCTTAGTTTTAATTAAACAAATCTTTATCTTGTTTCGTTTGGAGCACGTGCAAAGGGCGATGTAAATTGTAAAACGCGCGTGTTAAGTGTCACCGAGTTTTTGTAAAAACAATTGGAAAAACTAAATAAATTCATTAAAAAAATAAAGGTTCCGCAGGTACTCTGTGCTATCGTTTTTCATCAGCAAATTTTTTCTCCTCTTGTTTAAACGAAATTAACACAGCTGAAAAACGTGACACGCTTAAAAGCGAATAGTTGAACGAATAGGAAAAAAGAGTAGGAAGAAGAACGCTTCAAAGAACGGAGAAGATTATTTTGCGCCACGTGGGCTAATAAATGTTTTATAGTATCTTTATTTAGAATTTTTATATCGTCATTTGGGCAGCCAAAAACGTCTGTCTGTCCATAAAATTCCTGAATAACGGTCAATAATGGTAGAACGTGGCAACGAACTAAGGGTACCGACAAGCCAGGAAAATTGTTTTCAAAGAGGAATTTTATGAAAGAACGTGCCAATAATGGATCGATGGTGTAGGCCAAAGAAATTGTTCGTACAGCCTTTAACTGTAATCGCGATAACGGCGATGGTTAAGAAGGAACGTTGCATTGGCGCGATGCTCGCTTCTTAATTGGTTAAGGCCAAGTTGACATTGTATCGAAAAGACTTCAATTTTTCAAACGACCAGTTTGAACTCGCTAAAAGTAAAAAGATAGTTTGGTCCGGCTAACGGACGTTGGAACCGGGATGCAGCGGCCGCGCCGCCGCGATACCGAACGCGGCAGCGAATACAAGTACACATTCCTGGCGCGTTACATCGCGACGTAATATACAGTCCGTCGGCTTTCCCGAACGACAAAGGCTCACATGGACGACTGACAAAGGCGCACACGGCACACGGCACACGGCACACGGTAGGCCGGCATATTAGGACGGTATGCGGCGCCCCCCCGCTCCCTCCGCCCCCTCGTATATAATAATGCGACCGCGAGGGCCAACAGCCGAGCCCAGGCCCCTTCGCTTCAGTCCTTGCGTCACCGGATGTCATCACTGGGACCCTGCGCTGATTTACATCGCACGACTACTAGGAATCCTTGCCCGCAACCGGCGATCCTTCGCGCATAAAATATGCGCCCGTCATATCGTTATGGTCCTGCCAAGACATAACTGCGCGGGGGACCGACAAAGGACCCGTGTCCCCGCTACGTCCGTCCTCTATCGGGGATTCGGTCTTTCCGAGCGACAACTTTCCGAGGGAAATTCCAATTTACACGCTGAATCGCGTACTCGCGTACTCGCGTACGTAGTTACGATATTCGTAAGTTTCGCCGTGTTACGATACGCCGCTACGCTAATCGAAAGGATTTTAGCGGTAAAGATGGAGCGTTCACGCTCTTGGCAAAAGTCGTATCGATGAAAAGATAATCAAGCCCGACATATGCTCCGACCGACGTGTGCTCGAGACAATTGGCAAAACGATTTTACTTTACCATGCTGGAAGAACCGCCTTCGTACCGCGTCCTGGGTGTCCCGATGCGGAGGTGTCCCGGTCGGATTGAAAGTGCACGCGGACAGAGATAAATCGTTTCATCGATGGATATCAAAGAACCGGGATACCGGGTCCAACCAGCTCTCTCTCTCTCTCTCTCTCTCTCTCTCTCTCTGTCTCTCGTTGCAGGCACACCGTGGCCGTACAGAGAGCCATTTGTGCGTTAAATCGAAACGCTCTGTGGAATAACGCGCAGGATCCTCGCTCGCGACAAAGGATATTACTGTTGTTGCCAGAGTGTTTCCTCGTTCGTGGTGTCGGTGGTGGCACGGTGTCGCGGACTGGTTCCAACCTTTTTCTTGTGTCTCGTCGATCCGTTGTACTCTGATCGGATTTGGAAATGTTTACCGAACGAATTGCCGCTGCCGGTGATGGGTTACAGTTTGTTCAGAATGCAGAGGAAGATCGTAGTAAAAGGAAATCGTTGGGGTGAGAGGTTTCGACAGAGGCACGATGTGGCGATTTCGGCGGCAGCGTTTCTGGCTCTATCGAACGATATAATTCCCGATGTAGGTACTTTACAGTCGGTTTCGTTAAATCGATTCTCTTTTTTAGATTTCTCTTTTTTAGATTACGGCCAAAGTGCATTTTTCTTCGTTCAATCGTTGATTCTGCCTTTACGATGAAAACAATCCACATACCGATGTCTATAGGATTAATTTGCGTTAATAGAGCTTAATAACGGGATTCGGTGGAGGTAGGGGACGAGGAAAACGATTCAAAGTTTTTATCCTGCCCGGTGCATAGCTAGCGTATACCTGGATCTCCGAAGCTTTATTTCTATCGATTCTAAGTTCGACGAAATTGTTATCGAATAAAATCCAATTTTGCCGATTAATCTGGTTGGCGAGGAACGATTCGCCAGCTCGTTACAGTCAATCAATATGGCGTACGAGTTCGGAGAGGTTCGAGGTAGCGGCAGTGTAGGTGTTCACGCTGCATCAGTGGCCGACCTTCGTGGCGTGACGTCGCTGGCATGGCCGTTTTTGCGGGGTCGGGTCCGAGACTCGCCATAATACGATTATAATATGACAACGCGCTTTTAATTCCCGGCATGCCTCTTCCCGTCCTATTCATACGGCCGCGATACGTTTATAGTCTGGTTTGCGCCGGTTGGGCTGGCCGCATCGGTTGCTGCCACTAACAGGTGTCTCCGATATGGCATGTTGTTCCTCGTGCCAACCCCAGCACCCCGCGTCGCGCAACGCCATAACCAGCTCTCACACCGGGGACCACTTTTACGTACCCCCTTTGCTCGCCTTCGCCAATCGAAGAACCAACTGGCCAAACTCTCCTGTCGCCGTTCGTGGAAATCGATCGAACTCTGCCAGCTCTGTTTATTCGCTCCTGAGGGCTGTTTCGCGTGTATCGTATCGTATCGTATCGTATCGTATCGTATCGTATCGTATCGTATCGTAGGCTTTTAGGCTCTGCAAACCTATATTTATAGAGCGTACAGCAAGCTTTTGACGAGCGATTTTATCAAGATCGTGAAACGTTTTAGAGTTTGTTCGCGATTTTCTCGCCTGTCTCCTTCTACACATTTCTGTCGCTTTTGGACGCTTCTAGAAAACAACTGGAAACTGTGTCAGATATTTAGATCGTTAGAAAATAAAGCGGAAGCGCGCCTGATATTACACTTTGCTGGTCGCTCGTTCGTTTTCGTCCTGCGATCTCGATAATGTTACGCGAAAATGTTACCAGCTTTGCAAGTCTGCATTACCGACCAGGCCACTCGTCATCAATCTCGAACGCTATTCGTCGCATCGTCGATTTCTCCGACACTCTGTTTTCAGTTTGCCCGGTGCTCCGAAGAGCTCGTGTTGCTCTTTTGTAAGTGGTCCCGAAAGGGTCGAAGCGATTCGGTTCATTGTCGGTCGGATCGTCGATAACAGGCCGCTCGGCCGGATTCCGTGGTCGAGAAATATCTGGATCCGGGTATAAAGGACAGGTGGCGAGCCGGTGGAAGACAGTCGCGTAGCTCTAACCGAGAGCCGCGCAGGAGAAAGACGCATATCGGGAGGACGGATGACAGTCCGGAGGGCTGCAGATAGATAATGAGGCTGACAGGGAAGAGGGGATCGGGCCGGGATGAGAAAAGGGAACACGATCGCGAGGATGGATTCCTAACCTGAGCATCGGCAGCATCAGCCAGGGGCCTAGACGTCCTGCCGGAGTGCAAAGTGTAACAAATCCAGCTTTCACCCGGGCCAGACAGGCAGACAATTTATGTGACGCATGTTTCGTTTGGTTCGAAGGCCGATCCCCGATGCTGCGACAACGAGAAGTCACTCTGGCTGTCTGCCTCTCTGCGCGAGCCTATTCCCTCGCTCTCCGATGCTTGATTCCACGCCACGGTGAAATCCCACGCGGTAAACCGTGATGGGTGTCCTGCCTCCAGCCACATCCTTGCCCCGTCCCTCTCTCGGGCACACACCGATGCTCGCGTGTTCCAACCTGTACGCGGATCATTCGACGATCCTTGGATCGTTAGCGGTCGCCAGAATTTTTCCATCCGTTCGATACCTTCCCTCGCAATTATCGCCGTCCGATTGCGACACGAGCATTGCGCGCCACATCTATATCGATATCTATATCGAATAACGAATATCGCCGGACGATATATTATTCGTTGTTCCCATCGAGGTTCGTTAGCTTTGACATTTTTCACCGTTTCCTCGGATTTCTCGATCGGACACGTTCGCTTATTATCGCTTTGCCTCTTCGTTCCTAAAGAAAATACGGCCCGGACTTGAGCGCCCTCTAAATAAGATATTCCAACGACTCGGATATCTTATTTCTTCGGATATATACGTACGTGTTTAAATGAGCGACGTTCAAATGAGAAACGAGTTTATCGAACTGCGAAATATTCTACTTTGTTCGATTATTTCGTATATACGTTTGGTTGTAACGTATTGTTCGAAGCATTTGGTAGAATTTTAAGGACAAGAGTGTAACGTTAAGAGCGGCAAAAGCTGGAGGATGAGAGCATTCGTGTGAATGTAAATTTTCAATAACAGTATCGTATATAGGTAAATTTTCGATAATATCGATAGTATCAATGGATAGACAGTTACGTATGAGAGGGCGTGGAAAGAACGAGTCGATCGTGCGTACATATAGGTAGGAAAGTATCGTTCGTGTACGTATGACGTATACGGCAGAACGCTAATTCGATCTCGAGAAGGCAGCACGAAGGTCGGATCGCGTCAAAGCAGAAACGACGTGCCGCGTGTAGGGAACCGGCCGTTTGTCAACAGGGTGCAGCTCTGGAACAGGTTTTCACGGCACAGTAATGGCGTCTTCGCCCTGTTAATTGGTATTTATTATAATTGGTGCTCATACTTGGTCACGGCACGGCGCGGCGCGAGATAAGCCGACCCGGCGGATAGACGGCGACGAAGCCATCGCTTTTTGGGTACAGCCTGGCTGATGATAATTCCATAACGAGTTAGGGATGTCCCCCATTAACATGGTAAATGCGTGGCCCGTGAAAGTGACGCCAGTTCGTGGGAATCCTTAAGGGGGACCAGGAATGAGATCTCAGGACGATCCTTCACGCCCAGGTAGGTGCCAATCTCTGGGGGGTGGCCCTTTTGGAAGCCGAAACGTGCCGAGGAAAGGCGTGATTTGACGTCTCGATGCGAGCTGCCATAATTCAACCGGCTGACCCACCTGGAACACCGGATGTGGGTTAACGTTAACCGACCACCTTCCATCTTCCACACTATTATCTCTTTTTTTTGGGGGGAGAGTGCGGTGTAAGCAAGCGGGTACGGTTGCCTAAGAATTTCTTTTCCGTTGGCGTTTAAAGAGCGGGCAGGAATGCGTGGACTTGTTTCTTCGGAACTTTCTTGGATTATTAAACGTCGAGGGGGTATGTTATCGATAAAATTTTTTACTACCCGGTTACGAACCACTTTGCTGGAAATTTATTTGAATTTCTACGTTCGTTATTTGTAATCGTTAGCTGATGGATTCGAGAGAGAGAGAGAGAGAGAGAGAGAGAGAGAGAGAGAGAGAGAGAGATGAATTTAAAATAGTGTCTGCTTTTACGGCAACGGTATACGAACCAGCTAGAGCTAGAGCGGAAGACGAACTTTTTCAAAGACGTGCTTGTTCAAATCTGTCATTCGGAAAGTCACGTTTAATTACGTGACGGTGTGATGATACCTAGGCTGCAGCAGTACGTAGAGAATACCGGTATAGTATAGAATACCGCTGTACTAGATAAGGCGAACGTTATAACCTTATAAAAGTGTCATTGAAACTCAAAAAGCGATAGCTCCTTACAAGTATCATCGCGCAACGGTACCGTCGCAATCTATTAAATTGTCACCATCAAATCAGCGTCGTTAACCGAGAAAAACAGGCCTGCATAGTGCACCTGCCACTACCAGATCCTAAGAAAGCATGAAAGGAAGCTGCGCGATCTGCCGTATCTTTTTGCCATCGATTTTCCAACCGGCAGTCTTCTTCATTCATCGAACCGCGAGTTCTACTAGTTTTACCTCTAACCCGCAACCGGCAGTTTCTCCCAAGAAAACAGTTCCATGCCATACCGTTCGCCATAAAGAACGCTTGGACCATAACAGAAGGCAACAGCTTCGAGAATTAGTTCCCATTCAAGTTCCCTCTTCCTCGTATGGCATTATGAACGTTCGCGACGTCACGATTATGAACACCTTCCGCTACGGTACCGTTGCTTTTCTTCGTCGTTCTCCGCTGCTCCTGGCATCCCGCTAGCACAGCTGTGCATCGTTCATAAACTAACGTGTTAGTCGGGCACCGACTAACGCGTTTTCGTAATTAAGATACGCGCTTCGTATCGTAATATTCGAATACCGCTCCGATTTTGCCTAATTAATCCGACGAAACTCGTAGGCAGACTTGGCAATTGAAATTTATGCGTACGAAACGCGTACGTAAACGTAAGCAGCAATATCCGAGGTAAAATTATGTAGAGCGCGAAACAAATGTTTTCTGTAGCGTTTATAAAAATAGACACTCTTATGCCACGAAATAGAAAGCATTCCCGGTTACCGATTTCCAAGTAGTGGGATTACGAACGGCGGTGACACCGCAGCCTCCGATCAGCAATCGCGCCGTGAAAACGAAAAGGCGAATACGGCAGGTAGGAGTTGGCGAGGTGGGAGGTTGGAAGGGATGGTAAAACAGGAACGAATAGGACTAGCAAACGGTCCATATAAATTAGACGTTTATGAATCGCCAGTAGCCATTCACCGTGATGATCGTAAATAATGTTTCGAACGAGCAGAACAACCGGCCAGCAGGGAAGAAAACCGGGTCTATTTCACGGCTGCCGCGCAGTCCGAATTCTAAATGCGATGGACAAAGTATTTTCGAGGTCTCGTCGGGCAAATAGGTCTCCGGTGGAAACTCGTTCGAATGACAAAACCAGGCTGAATAGGTACGTCAAAAGAGGCAGCCAGCTTCGCTAATTTGCCCCACAATGTCGTGCTGTACTTGAATATCGTTTACCTGGAATTACGCTGCTAGATGAGCGATTCTAGCGAAGGTTTCAGCTGGAAGAAAAGAGCGAGGTCTTTGTATGCTAAAATCGCTGCATGCATTTTGCCAAGGTGACGGAATTTCGTGGAAAATACTAAGGTTTCTCTATTCCTTCGCACATAATAATAGCCGCATAACGGAGAAGCGTTTAACGTTGACATTTTTGCAGAATTTTTCAACCGTGTGGTGGGGGGGGGAGGGAGGGGAAGGTGCACCAAACGGTATACCAAAAGATTAGAGCGACCTAGTTTTTAATTAAAATTGTCGCGGTTGTCGTTAAATCTAAAGGAAATTGAAATCGTAATGAAAGGGTAATCGTCGTCTTCAACGAACGAGATACAAAACGATACCATCCGGCGACGTTGATGTCTCAAAATTCTAAATCCACGATTCCACGCGATTTGTATTATTGCCGTCAAGTCGTTCGTCGCGGTTATCGTATAAACTATGTCGATTTTACCAGATAAATACGCCTATACGTATATGGACGCGTAATTTTATTCGCTTCTGCTGATATTTACAGGTGCAAAGACGTATAAAATAAAATATAGTATGAAAAAATGTAAAAAATCTTCAAAACAAAGTACTTGTTGCAACATTCGACGGGTGAGATAAATCTTTACGTAGGTTTCGTTTCCTTTATTACGACGATACGAATACGAAGTTGCGAGAAAGGTAGAAGATACGTATCACGTAGAAGATACGTACTTTTTATAACATGTTATAGGACGCGCGATGGATGCCCCGAGCGATTCGAAAACACCGTCTAATACACCGAAGAAACTCCATTATCCTCGAATCTCAACGGAATCAGTTTAAAACCGATCATTCGAATTAGCGCGCTTGACCTTTCGGCTCGGACCATTCAGGTTGCGAGCGATCTCCTTTCATAAACGCACAGCTGAAATAAAAGGCGGTCTGGGGGCACGTGCAGCTGCAAGCGCGTAGGAGTCAGTCTTTCGAATATATATATAAAGAGAGAGAGAGAGAGAGAGAGAGAGAGAGAGAGAGAGAGAGAGAGAGAGAGAGAGAGAGAGAGAGAGAAAGGGCGCAAAGCAGGGATGGTACGCCCGAGGCACAGGTGAAACGCTTTTCGAGGCCCTGGCCTCTGCGCTGAAAGGCTAATGAAAATATAAGTTGCGCGCGCGATAGATTTGAAATAAAAGCGGCCGACGTCGGAGCTTTGAGGCGGCGCGCGGGATCTCCGCGAGTCTTGAATTAAGTATAACTAATATGAGGAGCCAGCGGCGGCATTGAAACCAAGTTTTTGGCATTCATTGAAAGAGACCAAGCCGCTCGCGGAGGATCGAGCGAGAAAGGGGGACCAGGGTATGGACGTCAGGGAGCGGTTTGCCCGGCTGAAAGAGCCGCTGAATGAGGGATGTTATCGAGCTACGGGAGGAGAGACTGGTTCGCTGCAGTCCGGCCATGGTTATCTTCGCGAATTAATCGATTTTGGGGCAGTCGTTTTTTCTACGGCTTCCCGGACAGGATCGGGCTGATTAGAAGTAAATGGGACGGTCGACTGTTTGCCAGAGTTTCGACGAACGCGACAGATTCCAGCGTCTACTCTTTTCTTTTTTCTTTTTTTTTTCTTTTTTTTCTTTTTTCTTCCACTTCTTTTCCTCGACGTCGAAACGAAGATTATGGTATCGAGCGAGGAACTCTGAATGAAAGAATTTCTAACTTGCGATATCGAATACCGGTAATAAATCGTAAATGTATAGAAAGTAAAGGTGATATTGTAACGCGATATTTCTTTCGTTGTTTCGCGCGTGCAGTTTTCGTTAATGCATTTCCGATACTTCTTCGATTCAGGCGTTTCGTGAAATAATAATATCTCATCGATTAAGACGACAACGTGTCTCGGCGAGAAACACCGCGTATAAAAGTGCACGATACGCGATGTTTATCGTAGGCGCGAACGAAACGAAGAAAATCATCTACCAGGAGAAAACGACTCGCGGCCTGTATGCGGAGGATGAAACCCCTAGGTAACGGACTAGGTAACGGACTAGGTAACGGACTAGGTAACGGACTTCTTTCGTTGAGTATTTAAAAATTGTTTAAATTCGTAGAAACTTCGATATCGAGAGAATCGATGAAAATTCGAACGAACGAACGAACGAACGAACGAACGAACGATACAATGGATATAGGGAGGCGCTGCACTGCTAAGCTATGCACATATACCCATCCAAGCCACGTCTTGCCCGCGCCATAAACTAATACCGAAGTTAAATGAATTCGAAATGATCGATAAACTTTATCATTGATCAATTAAACTTTGTACCGTGTGAGTGACGTGCCCTGAGACAAACGGGAGAGGGTGGATACGGAAGGGGCGGCTTATTTAATGAACGCTAAATGCGGTGCCAGAGATGTCGACGACAAGGGCGACGAGGGATGTTGCCCGCCTCGTTCCTCGCTTTTTTATTTCCATCTCTGTTCCACGAGCCAAGTTTAAATTACCGCCAGCCAAATCATTTTCCCGCGATCTTTTTCAGCCGTTTGAAAAATGCTCGGCCAACCTTTTGAATTTGTTATAAACACTGTTGACGTCGAATTAAGCTTTCGTCGCGTCACATCTGGCAATTGGAAATCACGGTTTAGTCGTTTCAACCTGCTGATCGTTGATAATTCGCCGCTGGATAATAATTGAATCAAATGAGAGTTGGAGTAAATTTTGAAAATCGGTGATTTGTACCTATACGTATAACAGGTATAAAAAACAGCCTCGGCTTAAACGTCAACTATTCGAAAAAACCGATCGGCAAATGAACAGATCGAATTTGTTCGAACGAATCGGAACAGGTATAAATCGATACGAAGATCAGGAAGGCAAACCGCACAGTGTATTTACCTGGCATTCGATGATCAGTGTACCGAGTACACTTTGGCGAATCGCCGTGTAATTAGAAAATCAAACGGTGCCAGAAATTATTAGCAAGTATTAGGCGGTAGCTGGTGCGCGCATCGGACACGGAATATCGTCGACGCTCACGCGAACCGAACGCATATCGGGACTAATGCGAGGCTACATCTTCATCGTAGCTCCGACCCTCCACCCTTAGTCTGGTCGACTGGGTAAACATCGAATTTGCTCCGTATATGCCGTGTACCGGGCGTGTACCCGGGCGTGTACCGGCTGTCAGCAGCCTCTATTTCCATACAGTAACCGGTTTCGGTATTTTATGGACGCTATGACGCTTTCAGGGGTTAGGTAGACGACCGTAGTAATGGAAAATAAGAATTCGACTTTGCGACACGATTTTGTAGAAATCGTTCGAGCTTGAAGAAATCCGAACGATAAGTTGCTCAATTTGAACTTATTGAACTTATTTACGGTGCAGTTGAGGAGAAACTGTGCACGTATAATTGTCGCGTGTCAAATGCCGTCACACGCTTAACCTAATTATCGATTACGATTTTCTTTACACAACGCGAAATATGTCTGTTTTGTAGCTGTTAGCGAAAGAGAAACGCTGCAATGCGGATGTCAATGTTGAATAAATCACAATTTCACAGAGTCGATTAAAGAATGCAGGTACTTCGAAATTTCGGACAATACGATGGTCGAACTATTTGACAAAGTTGTGAGAAGCCAGGCAGTTCTCAGTTATCTATTAATTCCAAGCAGTCCTTCTTGATAGAGACGTTGCCCGGAATTAGGGTGGACTATTTAACGTGCACAGACTCTTGGTTGCGTGCCGTTGAACGATATTCCGTGCCCTATCCAAAGTTGCGGCGAAGCCACGCTTAACACGTGCATCCACATGCATATAGGTGCGCGTATGTATCTCTCCTTTTCAACCTGATTCTCAGTTCCGACAGCGCAAACACCACCAAACGAAGTTTGAAAAACTGTCGCGTATAAATGATTCTATTTTCTTCGGATCTGAAACGACGTTCGTTCGACGTTTCCTTTAGATTTAATTATAACGACCTACGAAAACTACATTGATGCTTTTTTTTTTTTTTTTTTTTTTGAAGATTCTGAACATTGTTCGCTAAACGTAAAAATTTCCAACGCAAAATCCTCTTAATAACGTATCATTGTTCGTAGTAAAATCGCAATTAACGGATAACACGTTGAATAATAAAGGTTCACAATGAATTCATAAAAGTCGTATCGCACCTGGTGGATCGCGCGCGTACTTACTTTCCACGGTATACGAGAGTTTAGAAACAAATAAATTACAGGCAATAAAAGTAACTAAGCAACAACAAGAGAAATACGCCGATGAATCGAATAGAGGATCGGAGCGGGTATCGCGTATTAAGCGGTGCACGAACAAGTTGCTCAAATGGAAAAAGTGATGCGACTCCGCATGAAAAGTTTACTCCGTAAACGCGCGTATGTATTTATGATTAACGTGACCGTGTTTCGATCGTCTAGCTTAGTTTACAAGGTTGCTGGGAAAGGGAAAACAGAAGCGTGCCCCTTTAATTGTGAAACGTGTCTCGGAATAAACACTTGGCCGTGCTCGTATCTCCGGGGCGTTATTATTGCCGGCACGGCGTTCGAACGTTCCGCCGCAATTTTACGCAGTTTATTCGCTACAGCGGCGCGCCTAATCACTCGATCTGCCCTCGCGACGAGCCACCATAACCGGAACTAAACGGAAATATCCAGAAGATAGAGGATAACCGGTGTGTATTTCGCCTGGCGAACGAGCCGAGCAAAAGCAACGCAAACTCGAACAGAACGAGATTAGAAGTTTTAGTCGAATAGATGGATCAACCTGTAAGTTCGTCGTTCATTATCGTTTTAGAACTTTATCGGATTATTTGAAACGATAAATCGTGGTTGATAACTTTAGATCTAACGTACATTATTAGACGGAAAGACTCGATAGCGTCGGTATTTCTATGCGAATAAGTTGAAAATAATTGCCATCTGTCTATTTTTCTCGCTTGTAAATTATGTAATTTTAGCGCGTACCTGATTGTAAACTCGATAAAAAAACTTATGTAATACGTGTTTGGAAACTTTTGGACCGTAGTGTACGCAACTAACTGGATATCCACAACGATCGAAAATAATCACTTCTTTTGCTTGCAGCGAATTAAAAGCTCCAGATAATTAACCATTTAGATAGATGTTTTCATCTAATCGATTGAAATGTACGTAATTGCGTTCATATCGTATAGGAAGCAGATAAAACGGTCGTAACAAAGGTAATAAATATTTCGAATGAATCGTTGCTGATTAAGTTGCAGAAATTTGGAATAAAGTGCGAACACCGTGCCCTCTTTGTGTATAAAAATTCGAGATTACAATTAACTACAAGTGGATAATATTTCGTATCCAAGTTGCGAATATATCCTGTTAGATTCAATTTTTCTTACGAATCGAGAATGAAAGCTGCCATGAGTCACGAATTAAAATTTTAAATATCGTAGATAGATAAAAATGTTTATACGTAAGATATATTCTCGGGATACCAATTAGCGAAAGTATCTGCTCCTTCGGATATCCAGGCAGTCATTAATTACGGAATATTTATAGCCATCGTTATTGGTCGCGTTATTAAGTGACAAAGTGTCTTGTGTATAGGCGAAATTATTTATAAAGAACGTTCCGATCGTAAGATTACAAAATTCTATAATCAACGAACATTTTAAATCGTCTTAATAACAACGATTTAAAAAATGCTATCGGGGAGAAAAATTAGTTTGAAATAATTTCATGAAGCAATAATGCTTTATAAATCATGAAACGATATCGATAAAAATTTGTGAATTGAAATTATCGCTGATTCAAGTTCCCCCGTATCTGATTTTCGCGAAGGAGATATATCTAAATAAACCGGAAGGTGGCAATTACGGCAGTCGAATTTTTAGGAACGGCCGAAAACATCTTAATGAACGTACACCTTAGGATTAACCATTCCACAGATATGAAAAGTTTTTCAGATAAGAGAGTAGTAGGTATGCTGTAAACTCGGTTGTTATTTATAAAGGTGTCCAACTGTTTATTTCGATAGAAACTTAAGTACATTTTCTCGCTATCTTTTCTCATTTATCAGGCATTCATTCCGAGATCATGTATGTAGTCGTTGACATGGAGAATTCTCGAGGTTCTATAGGTGTACCAACGATGCAACGTGCGCCACGATATAGCTACGTACATACGCGTGTATAAGCTTACAAATTAAAAAAGTGAATATCATTGAAGATATTTCTCTCGAATATATACGTACGTATCCACGTCCCTTGTATTCTTCATTTGTTCAATTAGACTTAAACAAATAGAATAAAATGATAAACAATGATAAACAACGAGAGAATAAAAATTAAGCAGTTCTAATATTTGTTTCGCTAGCGAAGTTTCGAGTATTATTAAAATACAGTGAAAAGTCTTGTCGCGTTGGGATCAGAATCAAATAATATATGTATATAGGATGATTAATATCTGTCGTCGAGCGATTAAAAAAATTGTTTAATCGAGATTTCAGAATAGGAAAAGTCGAGCGCATGAGATAGCTGCGATAAACAAGCGTCTACATTTATGAGCACTCGTGTCCCATAAAGTTATTAAATATCACGATATCTTACAATGGGCTGTCCATTGACATTTTCAATGTTCGATTATACACCCACGCATGTTCTTTCATCGTTTATGGAACGACGATCTCGGTGTTGATTGACTCGTACTTTAATGTCTAGCGGCGGACCATTGCCGCGAGTGGTAAAACGCCATCGATTACAGGTGAACATTACGATCCTATTCTCTCGCAGGCAATTTCACGTTTAATATCTAACGGCGATTAAGCAACTGCGGCTGCTCCGACCCGTTCGACGTGCCCAATCGAACAGCGGTTTGACGAGATTACTCGAACGTTTCATTTTCCTTGAAAAGAAAAGAAAAAATTGCTACAAGTTTGGCGGGAATCTCGGACCAGGTTCTTTCTGTAACGTGCGAAGCGTCGGACGTTAACACGAACCACGGTTCCACGAAATTTCTCTCGCTGTCCTGCAACAGTTTCTAGACTAGGGCAGATAAGAGACGAGTTTTGTTTTTTTTTTTTTTTCTTCTTTTCTTTCTTTTTTTTCAATTTTCCATTCGCGAATACCACCGTTCTACGTTCGCGCGATTTTTCCCTGCAACGCAACGTAGGAGGACAAGGCGAAGATCCTGTAGACCGGAAACTCGAACATTTCTCGATCTCAAATGTAACGCAGCTTTGCTCCGGTGGCTTTCCACCGTGGTGTTCCAGGAACACGATCGAATCTACCAATACGCGTGAACCGATTACGTTATGAAAACAAAGATACGAACATGGATGGAAAGAGGCCGTTAGAAGATCCGATTTAGTCTATGAAAATGCGAACGTGTCTCGATAGGGAAACGCGGGAACGGGGTAACGGGGGAACGGGTGAACGTGCGAACGGGGGAACGCGGGAACGCGGGCTGGTAGGTTTTTAACGAGAGCGAAGAGTAGGGGGGAATGGTGGTGACGGGGCACAGATCGACAGAGACAACGCGGCGATGGCCGAAGAATCGGGAGACAGAAGGTGCGAAAAGGATGGCGGCGGTTTACACGCAGGCCTTATTTATGCGCACCGGCCGGCGACCTCGGATAAGAGTTTAACACCGCGGCATTATTTATTCGAGTTGGCGCGCGCGCGCACGTTTCTTTTAAAAGTTCCCGTGAAAATGATACCTCCGCGATGAATATAAAACGCACGCCCACGCAACCGACATGCCGACACCGACACTCCTCGGACCAACTCGGATATTATACGAGGCCCTGTTCACACGCGCGCGATCGACGTTAACACCTACACGGACATCCGCGGCTGCGGGACCGCCAGAGAAACCTGGAGAACCAACCGATTGGGTGGTGGCGGAGGAGACAGGGGCAAAGGGGGCACGGTGGGGGCAGAAAGAGTGTCGCGCGGCTGTTGCAGGTGTACAGGCCCAACATCCCCTCGAAATCGGAGAATTCTGCTAGGAAGGAGGAAAGATAGGCGCCCGGTTTAAAGTTTCGCTTTCGGAGCGGCGCGCGCCGCTTTCGGCGCTACGTGAATCCGCTCTGTCCCTGTTTCTGCGTTTCAAGGCGATTCGACCTCGATTCGACCACCAAACGATTGCCTGCCGTTTCCCTGCGCGCGGTACTCTGCAAAAAGGAAGAAAAAAAAAAAAAAAAAGAAAAAACGCACGCCACCTGCGAATCATATTTTTTTGGAAATGTTTTCCCACAGAAGCGGATCGTATGGCGTCGTACGTTCGTGGTCTCTGGTGGCTTACAAATTTTCGAAATTTTATGAAACTCGCGATGCCGAGGCGAAGAGAGGAACTCGGCCGTGTAAACAATTTGAAATTCTATTCGCGTTCTATTCGCGCAAGTTTTATTCAACTTTATTTCCTACGTACGTTTCGCAGTTACCTATATTTCCCCTCTGTAAGACACACTGTAGGTTTTTTTTATCGAAGCAGACACCGTATTCCAGCCAGGCATGTCTAACGTCGGATAATTTTTAAACGAAGGTACACTTTAAGCGGGCGGCGAGGAATTTTCAAAAGCTGGCTTTACATCGGAAATACATTTTATATGCATCTGCCCGTTTCTGCTCGTTTGTTTCATCGTCGGTGTTCTTCTGCCCTTCGGCGCTCCGCGTTCGCTTTTTATTTCTATTTCTCCACCTTTTGATCCTTATATTTCTATCGTTTCCTCCGCATCATCGTTCGCTTCTCACGTTACGTTTTTCAATGCATCTGCATCCTGCTACCTTCTGCTGCTTCTGCGTTTCCCTCTCTCACAATTACCGCCCCCTTTCGCTCCATTCCAGTTATTCCTCTCCATTACCGTCCGCTTCACACACATATTTCTGCTCCAGTTTTTCATTCGTTTGCACGGTTTCTCTTCGTCCATTTGCCCCGGACGTTCCGTCTATTCCGTCTATTCGCTATACGCATACGGTCTGTCGCTTCTCGGTGCTTCCAGAATCTCTCGATTTTTTGAAATTGCCGCTTTAACGGGAAAGGAATACGGCGTTCCTTCCTATTTTGCCAGAAACAACGTCGTATCGTCTGTAGAAACTCGTTCAACGGTAAAAGATCAACAGGGCGGTTGCCTACTTGCTGCGTATTACTTTTACACGATGGATCGTTGCTGTTCGAAGAATGTCGAATTTGAAAACTCGATCCTTTGCGCTTTGAATATTTTGTACGATGTGAACGACTTCGAAACGTACTCTCGCAGTGAAAATAGAAATTGGGAAGAAATTGGAAAGAAATTTGATCGATACACGCAAATCGAACGTAGCAAGGCACGTTTACGCTTTTTAGAAAATGTTCATCGACCGTTTGAAAGAAACGAACCTTGGATATACGCATCCGCCTTTTAAGCGGGGATACATGCCTAACAAGGTTAGGCGAGAAAAATGAATCGACGAACCGAGCCTTAAACCGAGCAGTTCAAGTTAAGTTTATCGCTAACTCGTCGCAATCTCCTTGTAAACAAGCGCAACGAACAAAATTTAGACGTCACTCTAGCAACGAACCCGCTGTGAAAGCCTCTGATCGACTTTGATTAAATGTTTCTAAGAAAGAAAAAAAAAGGAAAAAAAAAAAAAAAAGAAACAGCCAAGATTATTCCGAGGAGTAATCGGAGTTCTCGAAGGAAGGGAATCGGAGAATCGGGCAAAAATGTCCCGAAAATTAATCGGGCTGCATAACAATTTTATCGCGAGCCGTGTTTATTGGGCCTTTTTGGCTGGCCCCGTGGCTACAGCAGAAAATGTAAAAATTTCGAGCGGACATAATGGTCGGCCGAGTGCGGGAATCGGGCAGAATCGTTAAGTTATGGGGCCCACGGTACCAGACGTTTTTCTTTTGTCTATCGTGTTGCGCGGAGAAATGCAGCCCGAGAGATAAGGTTCGTTAGTGGGCGAAAGGTTAAAAATAAGCCGGCGCGGAGGGCAGCCCGTCATAAATCTGGCAATCCCCGGTGAAAAGCCGACTCTCACCCTCAAAAACAGGGATACATCCTTGCAGGCAGCAGCTCGGCAAGTCGCAGCGTGTTTTGCTGGTTGTGCGAACACTTGCACGGTTGGACGAAACAATTTCTCTTATTTATCGCAGAGTGCCTGCCTTCATTGTGCTTTGAATATTTTTCGTATTGTTTAACGATCGTCTAACGATTCTATACATGTACGTATATGCCAATATATGTAAAAGTTACGAATTTTGTCTAGTTAAGCAGCAATAATCGAATCGTCGTGGCACTTTCCCCACAATGAATCCTATGCAATTGAAAGGAAATTTTTCGCAAAAAGATCTACTTGAAAAAATTGATCAACGTCTACTTCTCCATCCTTCCTTGAAGCGCAGGAGATTCCAATCTGTGTGGGAGATCTACTCCAGGATATTGACACGTATAATGCAATTAGCTAGCCACGATCTCGAACACGCTTCTGATAGCGAGGGGAAGGCGTTTGAAGCTGGATAGAGGGAGATTCGAACGTACCCTCGCTGGCCAATAATTGTAATTAGTAATCAACACCACGATGCGCCTCTGGCCATCGGTCTCCCCTCGCAGTTGCCATTAAGGCGATTGTATGATTTCCTTAGACCATGCCCCTGTTCGCATAATTCTTTCGCCGGTTTAATCGTACCTCTAAGAGGGAAAAAAAATGTTCTTTGACGATTCCTCGGCTACCACGGACTCGAGAAGCATGGGGTGGCTGGCTTTATTAGGGAAGTAAACGCGTTCGTTCGCTACGGATCGAAGAGGGCGAAATTTTGCTGAAAAATCGACAACACGTTGCGGATTGTTTGATCCAATTGAAATTAAAAGCCAGCAGGTAGAAAAAAGTAAACCAAGAGGAGATTGAAGCCTGGAGAAAGTTTGAAATTTACATTGAACGTTCGAGAATAAATAATTATTAAATGAATCAATGTGTTATTCGATGAGATTGAAAGTCGCACCAGCTTTGACAATTTCGACGGTTTCTGTAATTTCCGGCTTTCTGGGATATCGTCCACCCGAGACACACCATCTCTCAGCCGCGAGAAGGAAACTTTCAATCAACGTGTTGATTAAACGTTTAATAAATCAGCTGCTCGTTGCTTTTCTTCCCGCCTTGAATGCCAATCGCATGCAAAATCAAAGTTATTACAGTTAATAACGACTGCATATTCGTGACAAGCAACTTTTCCGCCACCTCGTTTTCTAAATCCCTCTCTAAAGATTTCCCATGCGGGAACTGCCTGTTCTCATGCTTGTCGAAGGTAGTGGCCGTTTACTATCTTTTAGTTAATTTTTAATTTTCAAGTTTTTAATTTTAATATTCAAATAATTCGTGCGATCGGAACGAATACGTCTCGGCCACGACAAAGAAATTTTCGACCGTGGAAGTCAACATCCTGCATATACATAAAGAAAAGGCAGCCTCATCGAAGTGGAACGGTTTTAAGAGCCGATTCCTTCGGTGACCCTGAAGCTATTGTACCGTTACAAAAATTAATTATAAATTTACGCCGATAATGAAAGTTCCTCTCACAAGATATGCCATGTCATTTAGCCGCGTTATGCTTCGATGCTGTCATAACGAAGGTTAGGAATCGGCTGCCTATTGTGCACTTCTTTCATTACAGTCCACAAATTATTTACACGGTTTTTTCGCTTCGATAATCTGCCGGAAACCAGATTTCGTCTTTGTTTTTCTATCAAAAATCAGTGGTTCGCAACAGGTTCGATGCGCTATTAAAACTTACCGACTGTATTAAATTTCCACTCAGATGCGTCGTATAAAAATAGACAAATATCGTACAAAAGAGAGTACAATTCGCGGATTGGTTGAACGGAGGCGATCGTCCGTCGATTAAAGAAAATACACGCGACAAAAGCTGAACGTAAATATACTGACGAGCGTCTCCACTAATGAATTTCCTAAAGTAGAATACGTAAAGATAAAAAAGGAATGAGAACGTGCCATGTCAACTGTACGCTACCGTTTAAAAGTTACATACGATTTTCTATTCGTTTCAAACGACGATGCAACAAACGATAATTCGAATCTGATCGATCGACCCCGCTGTTTTCCGCGAGATTTAATATGTATTCGACCGAAGGAGCCACGATCAAAGCCAAGAAAAAAGCAAAAAGGGAAAAAGGAAAAGGACTGGAAACAGCAGAAACATTGCAGGGAAAACCGCAGGTTAATCTAAATTTACAAACTCCCCTTCTCCACCGACATCCACGCCGACTCCATAAAACAATCCTCCGTGGAGGGGCACGAAATGACGTTGAATTTTTCAAGAACGAACAGCCTTTCCTTTCGGAATCCTTTTTTCCCCTCTCTTTCCCCCTCCCGTCTCTCTCTCTCTCTCTCTCCCTCCCCCATCTCTCTCAGTCCTCTTTCTCCGAGCCGTTATTACAATACAGCCTTTCACAAGGACACGATATCCAGGCGCACGGCAAAATAGCTTCTCATCTCTGAGGAAAGGTAATTTTCCGTGCACCCTCCTCTGCTTCCATCTCCTCGGTTTATACACCAGCACCGCTATAATTACGCTTAGTTTTAATTAACTTCGCGTGAATTTAAACATTTATTTCGCTGGATGAGTGGAGGAACGCCGTCCGCACCGCTCTGGAACATCCCCGAGATTGCTGACGAGGGGTGGACGCGAACGAGCGATGTCTTTGTTCACGAAAGACGTCATTTTCCAAACTGTCGTCCGACTTTCTCACGATCCTATTAATTTCTTGCCCTTTCAATTGATTTCTGACTGGAATGGATCATCTTGTAATGATAATCGCGGCAACGTATTGGAAATCCACCATTAAAAATTAGGTTGCGAGTGTTTACGCGTTTTGTGGGAAATTTGAAGATTTAAAGGGAATATCGTATAGCGTGGTGTCCGTTTTATAGGAGATTTGGTAAGAGGTCGATGAAATGGTTTTTTTTCGTCGTTAATGCGAATCAGTACGTTTCAACCTTTCGATTATAATGATAACTGATAGCTTTCGTTGGGGCAGGTGCGAGCTCACGGCTCGCAGGCATTTCTCCTGGCCGCAAGGAATTTTTCTCTCGACCGATTTATACCGTACAGAGGCTGACAATAAGGATCGACATCTTAGTGAAAACATTCTGTCAAGGTCGCAAACAACGACTCGAATCGACGGCATTTCGGTCGTCTGTGAAAGCTACGGAATAAGATTTAAACAGAATCATGCGTTCGATGAGCAAACGGCTGAGAGTAAAACGGAAAATCGCGCTGACTCAACGATCCGCGTGTTATTAATATTCTTGGCGCGTGTTAGCGAGCAGACGATCCGATTATTCTGGAAAATTATCGCGCGGTGTCCAACCACCGCGGTCTGATCGGAGGTCTGGTCGCGTGAGTCCGGTGAACGCCATTATTTCGAGGCCGACAGACGTGTCTGGCCCGGACTTAAATGGGCTTGGACAATCGGTGGCCCATTAGCTCGCAGTCCGCACCATTAAAATCAGACACCCTCGGACCGCTGGACGGCGGTAGTAATGCTAAACTCGTTACCAAAATTTTCAGAGCTGATGTGTTCAGCTGGCCGTGAAGAAGAGCCAACCAAGGGGGGGGGGGGGGGCAGCAGGCCAAGCGGACGTAAACCAGGAAACTGAGAATTACCAGCATCACTCGTCACAGTATCTTGGCGACGCGTCTTTCGATCCGTTTCGCGTTTATCGCGGTAAGACGTATCGTGGCAGACAATAAAGTTTCAACTTAATTATATATGCTTATGATTACGAAAGTAAAGTTGCCGAACAAAGATCCAAGTTGTCAAAGTCTTGACTCGCGTTTGTACGATTTTCCAGCAGCCAAATATCGGCGCGTGACGTCCAACCAGTTGAGCGAATGACAACGATGAATTTATACCGTTTCGAACGGTCTTTTGCGTGACGAACGGTAGATATAGAAAGATATGTATGTATTTATATCGATTTGGTAGATGTAGGCGAAAAGTTCAATCGACAACAAGCGTTCGGTTCAGTCATTGATCTCTATTTAATTCTACGCTGTATGCGTTTTCATGCGATAGGTGTCATTTGTGTTTCGTTGTTATTAATGGATAAAAGTCGCGGAGTATCCAGTGCCCTACGACATCGGCAAGCGTCACTCTGTTAGAACGGCGTGGTCGCTAGAGAAACCGAAGGCATCGAGCGAAGCCTAAATCCGAACGAAAGCTGACCAAGGGCAGAGGGTGAATCGGGAAACTCAGGGAGGCCTGAAAAGCGACGGGGTGAGCGTGTGTAGCGGCCGGAGGAGCATTACGGACGTTAGATTGGGACACGAGTGCAATAAACCTATCTGTATAATCTGCCCTGCAGGAATTAACAGCCCTCTGAAGGTAGCCACTAACGAAGTAATTCACTGGATGAACGTGCAGGGTGGGGAGGGGTGAAAGGAGCGCGAGGAGCACGCGGGGGGTGGAAACACCGAACCCTGCTATACGTACTATATATAGGACCGTTCAAAATTGAGATTTAGATGGAATCACGGCCGAGCAACCGATTCCTCCTTGAATGTTCATAATGGACGATAAGTAATTACCGGGCGTGCCGAAAGAGAACATCGCCAACCGCTGTTTCGCGACGTTTTAACTATCTATCGTCTCTCGCTGTCGCCTAATCCTAATATCGCGCGTAGCTTCTTTCAAATTGTGAAAAAAGAGGGGAATGTTATTGGACGAGGTAACGATGATCTATTCGTTACGAAATTGGCGGTGCTGTACGAGCAACGAACAAGAGTCTTGATGCGAAAAGTAGACATGGGAAATTTTAATCTCTCGCAGGTGCGATTTCGTCCATTCGTTCGATCGTTCCAGAGTCGTATAACTTTTCGCGTGTATCTCTGAAAACTGACGATCGATGTACGATTCTAACTTTTTTTTACGTTTGTGTAGTTGAACGTATTCCTTTTAGATAGAGAACGTGTGCGAGCAAGGTGACTACGTCGGCATACTAGCGATCGATGGGCGCCATAGTAAATAATAATATAAACGATGCTGCAAACGATGTAAACCACGATGCTGTAAACCGTAGGTCTGTACGCTTAGCGTTTGGAAAGCAGTGTAGCAGATTGTTCTGGATCGAAGGAGAAATAGAGGAGAGCAGGTAGACATAATAGCCACAGGGAGCTGGAAATGTGGGTAATTGCTGACTTAGGGCCTGCCATTTTCCTCATATAGTTACAACCGCGAAACCCCTAGCGAGCCACAATTTATTTATGTCGATAGTTTCTTGATTTGTCGACTCCTGCCGCTCATTTATATCCTCCCGAGGCAGCCGTAGATACATTTCACTCGGGAGCATGTTACTCGTTCGCCTAACTCGCTTTCGTACACCGCACGCTCTTTCACCCTCCTGTTATGGGGATTTTCTTTCGCGAGCTACGTCGTCCACGGTGAAAGAAGCTGCTTTCGATCGTTCGGGAAAGTTTCTTATATCAAGAGAAAAACGATCGAAACAATTAGCTACTTCCACCAGAACGATACGAGTTTCTTTCGATTGGATTAATTGGATTAATAAAGGTGATGTATACTCAGGCATTGGCGAATATACGGATAAAACTATGCGAAAGTAAATATATACGAATGTGGATTGACATTGATATTGATTTTATGCGTGTGCGCGATCCCGCGCCCCCCCCCCCCCTCCTCTCTGTGTACCACCATCTTTAAATAAAAGTACACGCTAGAGTGACTAAATAGTATGAAAACTGACAGATAGATTGAACGAACGATATGCATGCCAAGAAAGAAAAGAAAAGAAAAAAAAGAAAAGAAAAAGAAAAAAAAGAGAAAAAGAAAAGAAAGAAGATAGAGTTACAAGGCTGTTAGAGGCTAGGAGCTTGAAAATACGTTTCATCGTGTCCACGTGCGACGTCGGAGGTGTTGGTTGTTAACGGTCATAAAGTTATATCTGCCGGGTGTTACACGCATCGCGTCTTCCGGAAAGCAACAAGATAAATGACGAACGTCTTCCGACGGGTATAATCTGCAGACACGTGCTTGGCAACGTTATCTCGCGTCGTGGAGACGTCTCGAGCCTCGAACGTTTCTCGTGGCCTTTTTGTCGAGATGACTGATGATCGTGCGGCCTACGACGCCTTGCTCCCGTCGTGTCGCAATAATCAATTAGCCCGATGTGTTGACACGTCTAATTCCTTGTATAACTGATAGGTAACCGTGGCTTGTAACCCTTTCGTTCAGAGACTAGTAACCACGACGGTTAGAAACCGAACCTGGGTTTATTTCCACGTCGGCCACGTGTCAAGCTGGAAAAATTAGGGAAGCCAAAGGCAATCAGTCAGCAGTTTATGGTTCGTCGGGTTAACGCGTCTGCTGCTGGTTATAATGGTTGTTTCGGCAGTTTTTTCCGTTCTCCTCGATCTGTCAATGATAAACTGCTTTCTCGCGGCTCGTGCTTTCTAACCAAACGATAGACGATAGACGGACAATCTAATTCGCGTTTACGCTGGATGAATAGGAGTTTCGTTTGGCGTGACATCTTTTACAAATTTATCGTTTGGCATTACTAATCTTTCGCAGACGAATGCGTCGTCTACGTTGTCTACGTTGTCTACGTTGTCTAGCTTGTCTATGGGCAAACCGTATCCAGTACGAACGTATTGCCACTTGACCCTGGTCAAGCGTCACCTCGAACAGAGACAATTACCTGTAAACGAAAAAAGTCGAAGACGAGAAGAAATCCACCACCGTTCGAAACGGTACGATAAATCAGAAGAAGAGATTTGGGGAGAGAGGGCCAAATGGGCGAAGCCAAAAAGTTTTGCTAGGGAAAGAACGAGCGATCGAATGGCCGTGAACTCTGCGAATATTTTCAGTTTTTAGGGGAACAGGCGACGTGTCTCTGGGAACAAAAGAAACCATGTCGAAAGAGCGGAAGGGGTGAGCCAATTGGACGGAGCGCGGCGCGGTACCGATCCCATGCGATTCAATTTAAATTTCATCGGGTTTATAGCCCGTTCCGCTCGCTCTTATTCAGTATAATTAATTTTTCAATCGGGAAATGAAGAAGCCTTTTTACGAGGCCGTGGATTAGCGGTCGGGCCCTCGGTTACGTCACTTCCGAGCGAACCAATGGAGGTTAGGTTGGACCGAGTCAATGCCATGGCGCGGCGTGCACGGAGTTCAGCTTCGGCATAAGTTTACGAGCGTCGACGCTCTGCTCTTATTGGCAGATTCTTCTCTGTACGCGGCTCGTAACACTTCGCCTTTGCAAATCGTGATAAAGGCGGACGTTACGCCTCGCCGTTCCGACGATCGCATCGGTTTTACGGGGCCGCCGATGCTTTACGAGCTCGCGGAATTCAACCGAGGAACGAACAAACCGGCGATATGAAGATATTACGAGTGACGCTGGACAACGCGAACCAGTTCAAGGACAAACATCGCCGGCCAACCGTTTCCTGCCTTCAGATCTTCCCTCTTCCACTCTGTCTCCCGCTCTTCGCAACGCGTTAAAGAATAAATTTATGACTTTCGAGGCTTCGCCGCCTCGCTGAAACGGCAATCGTTGGACGTATCGAGAAACTCGGAGCAAGACGATGGACCGTGTTGGTCAGAGTGCCAAAAAATCTACGCTACGCGATGTTATTGACACGCCGAGCCGTCTGTTTTCTAGATTCGATCGCGAACGATGCGAGAAGATTGGCATAGCGTAACGAAAATCGAAATTTCATCGAAATCGCGTTTGTCGAGTTTGTTTAAAACGACGGTTCGCGAGAAAGAATATTTGTCCTACTTTCGCTATGACGACTAGAGAATAAACATTTTCCCGTATTCTTACGGCGTATTTTGCCGGGACGTATTTCATTTCAAAGGGCAACAAACAATTTCACTGCCGGTTAACCATGCTTCCTCTTTCCTTTTCTTTTTTTCTTTTCTCTTTTTTTCTTTTTTCTTTTTTTTTTTTTTTTTTTTCTTGTTCTTTCTCTCAAGAAATCGATCGAACACAGCGCCGGAGAATCGTGGCCGAAAGAGTCGTTAGTTAAACTTATATAAGTCGAAATTTATTGCAGTCCTAAACGGTGCTGTCAGAGATGGCAGTCAGCATGACATCCGGTTTTACGATGCGGAATCGAACGCGTAATTTACGACGTTCTCGCGACACTGCAGTCTCCCAGCTGAGATATATTTTTTTACTCGAGTTTTTCATAATGTTTCAACCTCGTGAACCTTGAATCTGTCCGAGTCCGTCGACTTTCAAGGTCAGCGTCTGGCCCGTTCCGCCTCGTCCTTTTCCTCCGACCGGCATATACTTTTTCCCAAAAGGATCCTGCACTATCGACCTAGCCAAATGTGACTCCAATGGAACCCCGCTGGCCAGCTTTCTCGTCTTCGTTACAGGTGGATATACGTAGCCGTTGTGCAAAAGTTTTATACCATCTAACAAGCTCGAATAACTTAAATTAACTGTGACATTTTAAATAAATCGATATCTAACATCTACACCGTATGGTGTACAATTCATATTATTCATAGATAATTATTGCTCGACGCCGGTACTATCGACGATTAGACATAAGATTTGCATCGAACAGGTTCAGATCGATAGGACGGATCAGATTGTATTATAGATCGAAATTTCTATGAATGAAGTTACGAATTCCTCGTTTCTGCCGCAATTTTCGGTATTAAAATTCTATGGGAAATGACCGCGCACCGGTGCCGCAGAGAGATAAATCTCGTGTCCTGACAAGACGAAGGCCCCTTAAATCCCTATGAATCCCTATAAATGGCCAAGTGCCACCACGAACAATACAGTCACGAAAGAACCACTCGCCTGTTTGATCGAGGGTTCCAATAACCGGAAGCTGATCGCGCGAATCGTCCAAGTTCCCGGAGGTATTCCTTGCCAAGTATCCGCTTTAATTAAACAAAATGCAGGGTATTTGCATAAGACGCACGCACCGGTCTCTACGAAGGGCATAGTTAAGTCGGAGATATGGCGGACAGCCGTAATATACGACGAACAGGGGGACGAAGGGAAAGAGGTCGCATCGTGGCGAGAGGAGGTTGGGGCTGCAGCGAGTAAAAGAGGGAGAGAGGGAGAGAGAGAGAGAGAGAGGTTCATCTCGAAATTGTATCGGCATCTGTATGGCCATTAGCATACTGGAACTGACGTATCTCGAAATGTTCTCATTAGCCGAAATTCATGGGCGGCTTCTACGCCTTGGGCCCCCTTTGGTCCAGGGCTTCTAGGGACCACGGACCTACAGCCTCGTCCAGAACTGACCCGACAGTTTTGTAAGGTTAACCCGGTAACTAACCTGACTTAACCCAACCGGTCCGGGAATGTTAATGGCATCCGACTTATTGACGAGGCCCCGTGCGGGGCCAGGGCGGGGGCCCGAACCCACTCGTCCTACCCCTCGTAATTACGTAAACCGAGTTTACGAGCTCACGTGACATCACAATGGCCGGATGAGCCAGCGCACGGTGTATCGAGCCTGTGCTTTCGCCGAATCGAGAGGGTTAATGGAAACGGGGGTGGTAATGACACGGCGTTATCGTTGCGCTGGTGGCAGGTGTCTCGGATCGTGTCTGGCTGTCACATCGCTAGCAACTTGTTTGAAAATCCAAGGATTGCCCGTAGATGTTGACTTTAATTCTGGCATATCATAGTGCCGTATAGAGCACTGGAACGGGATTTTACGCCGCTACAAATAGCAATTTGCACACCGTTGCGGTTACGATTGCTGTAACAAATGTTATGTGTGTATATATATATATATATATATATATATATATATATATATATATATATATATATTGTATCGTTTAGTAGGATTTTTCATATTCCTACAAAAGCTTGGTACGATAAATATGAAACGTAAAACAGCTGAAAACAAGAGCGTTTCATTTGCGATTGAGAGTACGTGCATGTACGCTTTACCACTCGCTGTAGATATTCGTGGAAGATGCCAGTTCTCCGTAATTCTGATATTTTTTACGTTGCTTGATAAAACTTAATTATCATTTTCAGTTAATTGCCAAGTAGATTTAAAATACATTTAAAATTATGTTACATAAGCGACAAGGTGTCTGCATACGTATATCTTATACAAAGTTCCTACTATATGTATGTATGTATGTACGCGTGCATGCATCCATCCACGCGTGCATGCATCCATCCATGCATGCATGCATGTTCCTAATGCATTATTAATTTAATTTATATAGGTGCGTATACCTAATGAATTCATGGAATTAAGATTATCGGTACAGTATAAGATGCAACTAATAAGGATATTATTTATTCATATATAATCGTTAACGTTATCATAATATCTTATTCGTGGCTTTGATTGCATAAAATATTCGTACGCAGCGATGAAATATTCGTTCATCGAGATAAGAATAACTAGTCTCGTAAATACGTCACCTAATCTCACGGTGAATTAAATTGAATATTACAAGCATTATAGCGTGCTCAGATGACGTACGAATAACGAGATAAAGATCAATGATTACAGAGCTGCCACACTAGGACGAGGATAGCAGCTATCTTTGCCAGCATTAACACAGGAACAAAGAATGCAATTCATATTCGTCTTACAGAGGGTCAGGTGGTTCGTTTATCGAGAGATATAGAATATCGAAGTCGTTGATGTAGCTTTCACATAGGGAGGAGGATACAGTCGCATCTACGCTAGAAAGTGCAAGGACGCGATTATTCTATAATATTTTCGACGTTAATCGTTACGAATCGCGTTACGTGAAACGAAGATCGATTTCCTTTTGCGGCATTAACGACGCAACGATACGCGTATGTACGGAGGAAAAGTTTCATGAAAAACTACGTACGATCGGGATATCGACGATAATTCGCGTAATACAAGGGGTTAACGCGTTCCAACGAGGATTGGACTCGCGATGGAAACTTTCGCAAATTAAATTCAGTTTACCAGCGTGCGGCAACAGCCGTTCCGTTTTCATAATTGTACATACCAGACGCAACGATAGATCCGTAGTATTTACATGCCGCCTTCGGAACGCACGCTTGCTTCCGTTGACCAGCGTACGATCGCATTTCCTCGGAAAGCACACGGTGTCATGATACTGGAAGAGAGGAAACGCCGCGGGGCTGTAGAATAGAAAGAGTAGCGATACGCCAGGCGAAGAATCGAGGCGGCCAGTCCGCCGTCTAGCAAATCATGCGGACCAGATTGTTGGCAGATCCTGTCAACGAGGACTTACAGTTACGCGGCCGCGGCCGCGGACAACCGAAGGAATGCCTTTATATGCAAATCAGAAGGCTGCTGAAGGCTGGCCGCAGCCGCGGAGTTTAGGGATCGATTCGCAGATATGAATGCTTCTCTCGACGTTGCCTGGCTGCCGCTGCCATTACCGCTGCGACCGATGACGGATGAATTATTAATGACCGTTGGGAACCTCCGGGAGATCCATCAATGAGTCGAGGCGAATGCTTGACGACGCCTGGCGTCGTGCTTGCGTTAATCGCTTCGGTATCAGGAAGCGGACACGTCCATCGGGAATTCCTACGTCCGGCTCTATCCATTCTCCCTGCCCTCGTTGCTATTCTTTATCAATCGTCGATAACCTACGGTTTGGATATCTATATCTCATATAACTAATCTACAACTTAAATGCGAACCTGCGAACGTCTATAAAATAACCTGTTATATAAATATCTGATCGTGATCCGAACGTTCCGTTTTGATATAGCCTCATCGAGAAAACTGGATCCGGTTTCTCCGTTATCGCGTGTAAAGATCGCACAAAGATATAACGAAACTTGAATAAATTATTAAACTTTCGACTTGTACGTACCATCTACGATATTAGACCACTTGCAGCACAACTTTGCTCGATTTTTTTGTCAAAATTAATTTTTATTTTCGTTTCACAGCTTATTATGCTCCTTTAGTCGCGTTATAACGAGTGCATAACATCTTGAATTATTTATCGTTATTTAATTAACATATAGATGGATCGTTAACGATTAACATGCAAATATAATATTTCGTGCTTCTAATTGATTGCTTCCATAACTTCTTAAAATCGTTAAAAGTCAACAATTCACGAACGTATTATACAGCGTCAGAATTTTTTAATCCGTACCGATCACTAGATAAACGTTGTTCTTACGTATACAACGTATCGAGATATTGCGAGAAACGTTACCTTTGATTGAATCGTAAATCAATTTACATATAAATTTATACGAAACTATTTAATAATTCCTCGCATCAACATTATATTTTCTACCGTACATCAAGGCGACAGAATAATTACGTTTTTTTCTAAAGTTAATTCACGTCAATCATTTTCTTCTACGTGGATGCATTGAATTTGTAATTGCTAAGTAGTGGTACATAATGTATAATATATATGGTTCGAGGGTACGAAAGAACCTTTAGTTATCGGCACCTTTGCTATCCAGCGATTATTTTATATTTCGACTGTTGGAAGACGAAGTAAACACACATAGCTGGCACGATGTACGAATAAATTCCGAGAGAAACGAATAAATCACGCGTATCAAAGTCGTAGTCGGAATCGTGAAAAAATGTGGAGAGAAGAAGGCGTCGCGTCGCGTCGCGTTGCGTCGCGTCGTGGGTAGTCATTAGCGTACGTACTACGCGCGAAAGGCAATCCGAGTCGCGATCTGTCGCACGTGTCAGCCACGATGAGGAATAGAAAAGGAGTTTGGAATCGCTTTGGCCCCGAGTGCAGGTCGATGCGATGACTACGAAACGACAAAGAGAACGAACCCGAGACTCGATAAAGAAGCATTAGCAAAAGTAGGAAACCGAGAGACGCCAGGCGACGATCTAATCTAGATGTCCTGTTCGACCGACACGTTCCTTCGTTCGGACAAGCTTCGTGAAACGCCTCGCTAACCCTTTCCACGAGGAACGATGACTTTTCCGAGAAATAAAAGGAAGAGAAAGAACTCGCGCTATCTGTACGAATTGCGTTCTCTGTTCGATTATGGATGGAATCTATGCGTATACGTATCAGAATTCACCAAAGTTTCAACGTTGAGAGGATTTAGAGGAAAGAGGGAAAAAGAAAATACGAAAAGGTCGATATAGCCACCGACTGTTTAGTTGATAAGTTTAGACGCGAACAACGACACGAACAGTTGGAATACTCGTGTCATTTTCCGATATACGAGTTTTAATTGAAATATGGGGAAAATTTCAAGCGATCAACGATAATCTTTTAATAATATTAAATCGTTGAATTTCGAAACTGATAACTTTTATCCGTGCGATTCGGGACAATGAAAAGCAATCGATCGATTTAGCAAGTGTATCAACTAAGCAGACAATGATAAACTGTTATAGATCAGTTTATCGCATAAGGACGAAACATGCGATGTATTCGTGCATTAATATGAAGAATACACGTATACGTTATGTGAAACATGTAAAGTATACGACGATATTCTTACAATCTTCCAACCGCATACGTTGTATCGTATAAGAAATTTCCACCTAAGTGTTTCTTTATTTTCACTTTATAGAAATATATTACACGCATGAATAGATATCTGCAGTTTACTACCGATGGCACAGCCCTGTAAATCTTCTATCTTGTAGCAAAAAATGTCTAAGGAAAGGCGAATGAAAATAATTTTTAATATGTACGTTCTCGTGGAATATATTTATGCAGGTCTTGACATATTTTTTCTCGGCAAAGTCGCTGGATGTAATACCAGACATGATACGTAACGTACGTCGATTCAACGCGAACATTTATAATGACGGATTTATCAATCCCGTGTATTGAACGAAAAACCTGATTATACGATAGCTTCGACGAAAGAAGAAAGTAGATGCAAATATGAAATACCATGCTTTACATGGTTGCTTCGTTCCAAAGACAAACGTACCTTGTTCTTGTTTCGAACGCGAAACGCGTTTTTCGAATCGCTAGCGTATAGCTAGCGATAAATGTACCTCGATATTCGTGAATATCGATATGGTGAAATGAAAAGAACGAGAAAATTAGACGTTCTTGCAGAAAGGAAAGCGTGCATTGAGATCGATGACAGCGAAAGGGCGCAACGAATTCGATAGTCTATGATTCCGAGTTTCTAGTGGCAGTGCCACTATGGTCGATCGCGTGCTGCTTTATGGGGTGTGTAATGACACCGTATGGAGTCTGGCAAAGCCCAGAGGAAACGTAAAAACATGCGGCAACGCGGGACACGGAGAAGAGAAAAAAAAAAAAAAAAAGAAAGAAAGAAAGAAGCGGGGGTTACTAGGATGAATCTCCATCCGAAATTTCCACGCTCGACGGTTGGAGGGACGCTAGCCAGAATTTGACTGGCGCGACGCAACATATGCACGCGGGTATTCTTGATATTTACGGCAGGGTCGCGAGGGTTGTAAACTGTTGTGCAAAGTAGACGTGCTGTCAGCAGTTTCCATAAGATTGGCCGCGGTGCCACGACAGGGGTAACCACCCCCTCGTTCGTGAATATTCCTTAGCTATACGTACGGTTCCGGGACTCGGGGACGTTCCGAGTCTCTTACGAAAATGCGAGGAGAATTTCTCTTTTTTCCTTTCTTTTTCTTTTCGCCTTCTGGTTCGTCCTGGAAATGTACACTACCGTTCAAAAGTATTCCAACATCCGCTTATTTTTAGCAGTACTACGTAATTCGATCGAGAAAATTATGAACGAAAGGAGTTACGACTCTTCATCTTAGCGATCTCGCAGTAAACTCGAGTTAACTAATTTCGGAACTATAACTCTGACCACGTTCTTCGTTTCTCTTCCAAACGTATCGCGATTTTTTTGAATCATCGAGGTAAAGGAAGATTATCGTCGAAAGATGTCGTCGCGACATTCATGTCAGATCTTTAACATTTGGCTCTTGTATATTGGGAAAAGAACTTGCTTTCCCTTTCGGATTACATCGCAAGTTATGGAATATCCTATACATACACGGAGCCTGTATAATACGCCGAAGAAAATTCCAATATTGGATATTTCATCATCCCGAAAGAGACGAGATACCGTAATATCCCACACCGTCGTTTCATTTCATCTCGTATGTTTTTTCACGACCCATTCGACTGCCAGTCCAACGTCAACATTCATTGTTCGGATCGCTGCGTAATCTAAGATTTCTCCTTCTCCGCCATCCAGCTCAGCTTCTCCGTAACAATCGTACAAATTAAAATCCATAATTTTACAACCATTCCTGCCGATTCGAGCCACATATACCTAGGTCTGAACATATACCTATTGCTGTTCATTCGATAAGAGACGAAAACCAACGAATCTTTGAGATCTTGTTGGCGATAGTAACGCGTAGGAACGTTTTTACAACAATTCGGTCAGCTCTCGCAGATATTTTTCTATGCCGTTGCGTTGACAACGGTCGGACGGTCGATTTAGTTAATCGTCGCTCGTCTCCTCGATCATTAATCGAACAGATAGGATCGCTTTCGTTGGAGAAATTCCAAAGTCAGAAGGTTTCGATGCTCTCTATTCCTTGCATCCCGATAGATTTCCGTTCTCGAGCCATTTAAACTCCATTATCGCTAGTATCGTGAGCGGCATAAACAAGCATGACCCGTAAAAACGCGAGGTTTACGCGCTCGCCGGCTCGTTATGCCTATAATTCCACTGGCGTCCCCCGAAAGGACGCTGAGCCCCTCGGTGGAACACCGCTCCGAAGCACCCATTCAGTTTTTTTCAATTTCAGGAACGTGGGTGTGTGCCACCGTCTTACGACCAGCCGTAGATCGAAGATACATCCCTAATGTTTATGCAATGCCGGTGCTGCCGAGCGGAATTTTTCACGGGGAATTGCCGCGCGATACGAAATCGCGTGTGTGACGACGTACGCTGCCCAATAACGCATAACTCCGACAGATCGGATCTTGCCGCGGTCGTGGATCCCCGACTCGGAATGCGAAACTTTCGCGCGACGCCACACGTCCCTTTCTGCCAAGGCATCTCGGCCAAAACCGTAGCTAAATTAAGCGAAAATAAAATGACAGAAATCGATTTTGCGTTCTGAACTTGGTATATCGATGGACTCGCGCAATAACGAATACGACGAATACAATAATACTTATGAAGCAACAGATCGCATAGACCGAAATGAACGACAGCTATAACACTGGTTTAGGCAGCGAAGTTTATCTTTCGATTATCATTCATCTTTGTTCAAATGATCGATTTATGCCTTTCTCGTTTCGAATTCGGCTCGCATAGAGAAATCATGCGAAAATTAATTGACTTATGACTTTATCAAAGTTTCGATATTTTTATCGTAAATCTTAGAATCGAATATATAAGAAATTGTTTCGATTTATAGCAAATATTTTCTTCTTCGATCCTTCTTATCTGGCAACGAGATAGCATCGATATCCGGCGGATTTAAACTTGCAGGAAACGTATCATACGCGCCAACGTTGCGTACATCGATCGGCAAAAGGAGAAAGAAAAGATACGATATGCAGCGAACGGATTGCTCGAAACTCGAAAGCCACCCTTGCGAGATGTTGGCCCTTGACCCGAACTCGTGCGACTCCTCCCAAATCGTCAGGCACAAAAGAGACGGGCAAAACAAAGATACAATACCTCCTTCGTTCGTTCCAGTCATCCCCGTATCCATTCACGTGAATGCACGATTACCGACCGATTAATAGGGCCAGCAGGTTGCCAGGGGTAGCTTGTATATGATTTAAAGGGCAGGGGATGCGCGACGGCACAATGGACCGCGTTCGATGCTCACGTTTCCTAACAGCGCTTGCCCAATTTCACTCAAACAGAAGCCGATTAATTCACGGCGTCCAATTTAATCCAGACCTTCCGTCACCCTCTGAAACACCCTCCGTCTATTATACATATTTTAAACTGTCAATCTCTGCTGGACGAACAGCCGTTCGGATTGGACCGGTGCATGGGGCCAGGTCGGATTAGCACCAGGGGCCAGAGGAGTAACAATGAGTACGTACAAAGAGGTCATGGCTCCGACCCTCGACAATCTCGCGACTTCCGAGCTCTTCTCGCGACCTTCCAACCCCGCTATCAACGTCCGAACATGATCGAGATGCTGCTGATCTTTCAAATAATTTGAAGCAACGCGATGCTACGACATATCTAATGTGCGCTTCCTTTCTTCAAACGGAAGTTTAACGCGACCGAGCAAAACTGAGAATTTTTCAGAAAATCGATTCGAAATAGGATTATTATTAATCATTTAACCAGAACGAATATTTAACGCCACGGATATATTGTCAAAGTTTTATGTATATATATATATAAAGTATATATATATATGTATTTGTATATAGTAAATACCGAAGCTACGAGTCTCTAATTATAATAGCCGCGTTAACGTCTCGCTTTATTATGCTCTTCTTGATGATACTACGTCAGATTAACCCAACACATTCCACACCAGTGACTCTCTGTTCAGGGAATTTCGGTAACTAAATTTCCCGTTTCTGACCAGGCTAATGGAACAGCTACCTCCGCTAAGTTGAATACTCTCCGCGGCCGAAATTCAAACACACAAAAAGTAATGCGAGATACGGGTAGTTGATGAAATTGGAAAAACAGTATCTTCTGTACAATTCCGTTGCCTCGTATATCTCGTTAACATCTGTCAAGCTTTATTTTATCAGTACCTCTGAAATTTCGCACTTTGCTAGTCCACAGTTTCGCCACGAAATAATTCGTATTCCTAGAAATATCGCAATTCGAGGGTCGTTGTTGCTCGAGTAAAACTTTCACCTCGTGCTCGATTCCCGCGAAGAAAGTGGCGGATAGTCGGCCCCTCGCCACGCAAGGTGGAGGCTTTCGAGTCACGTGAGAGCCGGTGGCACGTGCAAGTGTATAACCGTGGCAGTGCTCGTTAGCGAGGTCAGGTGGGGGGGGGGGAAGGGGTGAGTTAGCGGATTAATAACGCCTGGCACGAGCCTAATCAGCCGGTGTAGGGTTCACGGGTGCCTGGTACATCGCACCCCCTCTTACACAGCCCACCCCATAACAATATCATATTCGACCCTCCCCTGAGTTATTAACCTCTAAGGTTACCGCAGCCACCCTCGCAAGCCGACATAAGCCGCACTTAATTACCAGAAAAGCTTAACCACCCGTCTGTTAAGCCGCATTCACAATGGAAACATACGGGGTTCGGCTTTCGAGAAAGTCGCGCCGAGAGACGAACGACTGATTCCTGGATTTGAGCGTTTACACAAGAAATTGTAGGAGCGTAGAAAAATTTCGAAAGTTCGTTGTTAATCGTTCGTCTGAACGAAAAGTGTACGAAAAGTGGAAGTGGTATTAACATCTAAAGATGATCAGTTTGTATTAGCTTTAGAATATTTGAAACTAATAGATATTAAATTAAGAGACAAATATTTGTAACTTTACTTGGCGTTTAACCACGTTCGATAAACGATAGCGTCCGATATCGATTCGTTCTAGATATGAATCTTCTCGATAGAGGATATTTCGATTCTCCCTATAGTTAAACGAAGGGAGCTGTTAAGAAGCGAAACGGACATAATATTTGTAAACTGCACTCTATATTCGCGCTATGCGTTCTGAGAGTATTACGCATTCTGATTACGCATAGCATTCGAGGAATGAAAACGGTTGCACACATACCAAAACGAGAAGGATGTCTCAGGGCAGGAATGAACCATAACGGAAAATAAGGTCATGGTTGAAGCGTAACAAAAGTAAGGAAGAGACATGTCCCATGGAAAATAAGAATGTAGGCTTGTTGCGTTCGCCTTACGAGGCTCAATGAAAATTACGCTTTCGACGTTAGCCTCGTTTCTCTTCTTAAATAGCAAGGAAGGGACAGAAATACCTGCAGAGAAATTATGAAACTGCGGTACGAGCAATGGCTCGACAGTCTTTGCTCGACAGTGCTTGTCTTCGAGAACTCCTAAACCTCTAAACTTTTTTTCCATTTCTTCTTTCTTAAAGTGGCCTATTACGTTGAAACGTTGATATTAATATTAGAACAGCCGGATATATCGGTACTAAGAGTCCGTCAAACGTACGAGGAGACCAAAAGAAAGATAATCGTGACAAAGAAAGCGAAATGCACGGTATTCTTTTTAGAAAAACAAGCAAACAAACGTTCTGATCTTTCTTCCTATTGGGGTATACGCGGTGTCCATTAGTTTCTCGACCCTTCTAATTAACATCGAGGCAATGAAAATATTAACGGGCCGGGTAATGCGGATCGTGTAACGACGCGTCGTGAAAGGATGCGAAAAATTCAGGTCGTACGACGTAACGTAACGTAACGAAGGATGATAATGGTGAAAAATAATGCAGCGCTAGGATGCAGGAGAAATTTCGAACGAATCGAGCCGGTTGCGCCGGGGATAATGGCCGGGCAGGGTTCGCGCGCTTATTTTTTAGCATTCTGCAGCTTTGCCCGAGACGGCCTGGCCGAAACTTTTCCAATTTAAAGTTTCCTTCGGGGCCGACTTTCGCGTTGCAACTACTCCCTGGTCGGGAGAGGGGGGAGGGGGTGTCTTTATTGCGCTCGACAACGTTGCCCTCGCTGCGGCTACTCCTCGTCGAGTACGCGGGGGTGGTTGCGCCAATGACTAACCTCCCCCCCTTTTCGACCAAACCCCCGTGCGCCCCCGTTGGAATTTCAGCTTTCGTAAACACACACGTCCTATCGGCGTTTTTCTTTCGAAGCCCTTTTCGCCGGGCGTCGTTACTGTCAACAGGTAAACCCCCCGATTCTCGTTTCCACCTCTCTCTCCCCCCTCCCCCCTCCCTCCCTCCCTCCCATTCCCCTTCCAGCTATTAATTAACTTTCGCGAAACTTGCCGAGAACCAAGCTAGGGGTTGAATCCGCTGCGAAACGATGTCTCGCGTTGCTCGTCGTTGCTCTTCGAAAGCTTCTTCCGCTGTTTGTTCGGGTGAATTGCTTTTGGGCTCTCTTCCTTTTAGTTTTGAAGATTCTTGGGGAAAATGGGGTGTGGATAGAGGGCGTGCTCGATAAGAAATTTGGCAAATTTGGAGGATAGCGGTAAGAAGGAAACACGTTTATTTCTGATGAACATTGAAATGACTTGGACAAGCTTTTAAACTGTGATACTGAATGTATGGTAAATACACATACATACATACGTACATACATACATGCATGTATACGTATATCGCAAACATCAGAAGAGACATTTGGAAGCTTTGACGAGGCACGGATGATCACGATCGTATTGGAGGTTGCAAAGTTTGATAGAAATCGAAGAATTTGCTTCGAAATTACGAGACATTTTGCAAATTGCAAACATTTGAGCAGGTATCTATTTACTTGCAGCAAGTCGAGTCAATTTCATTGAACTAATAATTTATCCGTTATAACTTTCGAGCTTCTATATATTTGTTGTACGATAACCGCGTGAGATTATCGGAAACGAAATAGGAATTTCTTGAAACGGCGGATTTAATTCTCCTGTTTGACAAGTCGACGTTCGTTGGCTATCGTTGTATCGGCAAAGTGAAAGCAATGAACGTAAGTCATACATCGGACGATCATAAATAGCCGATATTAACATTGATACGTAGAAATTAGCATAATCATGCGCCGGCGACCGATCGAAGAGACGTTTAACCGGAAGCCAATCGTCAGATCGTTTATGCGATTTTCTTACGTCGATTTTATTGCTCGTATGACTTCACGACCATGTACGGGTTCGCAGTTCGATCGTTTCCATCTGCGATATCGGTAGCCGGCTTTAAAGTTCGTTTCATAGTGCGAAAATCTTGCGTGCACTTGACAAATTTAACGAACTAATCCTTTCTCGCGATCGATCGATGTCCTGAATCCAGCTGTAAAATTATCCACACGAAACAGAAAGCTATTATTATGGCAATTCGATAATGCATTCCCGGCCAATGGGATACTTTTACTAACTCATAAGCGGCAAATAAAAATCCACTCGGCGTCCTCGAGATGAAAAACTATTCTCTGCGAGCGTAATTTTCACGAGGACCGTTTATTACCGAATATATCATCTTGTAGCAGACTTTATTTCCTGCAGTTTAACTGCACCGCGGCTCAACAAAGTAGCTTACGGCTTACGGTTATAATAAACGGGGCTTATAATAAAGTATTGACTGCTGGGGACTGGGCTCCATTAAAACGCGCAAGATTCCTTAATAGGCTGAGCAGCAGCAACTTTCGATTTGTCGGGTGAAAATTAAAACGGACAAAGTTTCGCTTCGGTCATTGAAAATCTCTCGCCGTCGGTCTTTTCGTCTTTTTCAAAATTATACCAAGAGAAAATTAGACGATTAAACATGCAAAATTAATCCCGTTATGATATCTACGGTTCTATCTATCTTCCATGGTTCCACTTTTTAACTCGCGATCACACGAATCTTAAATTAGTTGCGATTAATTTCTCTATCGTATTGTATAGATATATCGTGATAAAATAGGTATAACGAACGAACGCACAACTAGAAAAAGAAAGAAACGAGTAGATATTTGAAACTAACTCGTACGCCAAGCGTAAGATCTTTGATATTTAGGTATTCCACGCTTAATTCCATTTCTTATTCCATGCGTTAAGTCGCGCAATTAGGGTGTGCACGTGTGCGCGTGTGTACTGTTTTTAGCTGAAGATGAAAGGAGGAGATAGATAGATAGACAGATAGATAGATAGACAAACAGGATGGACAATACGGTAGTTTGTCTTTCTGTTACATTGTCCTTTCAAAGAACGCAATTACATTTCCTCTCTCGATCGGAACGAACGTAGTAATTCTTCTTTCTGAAAACAAATGATTTCTTTTCTGATTAAAAAAAAAAAAAAAAAAAATGTCGTCGCAATAACGCGTGTTTCGTAACAGAAAATTAGAACATCTCGCTTATTCGAGTGACGACGTGCGACAGATTTATGTATATGCATGTGACATTGTCAATATGCGCGAAACGTTGGTCGGTCGTTCGTCATTTTCTTTATATTTACTATTAACAAGCTATTCGGTGGCAAGTTGTCGCGATATATCGATTATACACGGTTGCTTTACAATTTATAATGCGTCGGGAATTTTCCTTCTTTTAAAGAGTACGCTTCTTCGTACCATTACATCAAACGCTTCCTCCAACGTGACTAATCGATTCTATTATATATACGCAACAACATTTTTATTAATTCACATACCACTTATAAGCTTTGTTAATCTAATTCTTCTAAGAACATCTTGCACAACAACATCGGCCGCAATATTATCACAATAATATTACAAATTAATTTTTTTTTTCTTCTTCTTCTTACTGCGTAGTAGTCGCCACATACTTGGAATACCGATCGTCACCGTTGCGCAATTCGTTAATTATATTTATCAATCGCACTACAATTTCTGTATAATCCGCATAATAATGTACTTACTTGTACATTATTCTCTTACGAGTGTAGAAAATAAATAAATGCTTAAAATTGTAGACGCTTGTTGGGAAAGTGATATTTGAAGAGCCTTTGCGTCGAGTCACGAATGTGATACTTACGTTGATACTTAATACCACAGATTATGTAAGATTGTCGGAGAGGAATAAAAATAAAGAAATACAGAAATATGGTGGATGATAGAGAAAGCGATGTTGGAAGTAGGTACGTATCAGGATGCAGGACCGTGAACGGTTAAATACTGAAAACTACTGAAAAGACGTTCGTGTGGACGATGCTCGGTCGACCATTGCGAAAGCAACGATGCGATGATATATGTGTTTTCCATCATAGTTTATGAAGCAGATAAACGCGTCCGATGCCGCATGAATTGCTAATGGAAAATGCTATTGACAAACGCGGCTCTGTAAATCACCAGGTCGAGTGGAATTTGCGACGTGGGCTGCGACCACAGTTGAAAGTTTCGTCGAGGAGGTTCATTCCGGAGGTTCGTCGACGCGGAGGCGGCAGCGCGGCACGGAACGGCACGACGCGGCGGGACGGTTCAAGCAATAATCGTTGATGTTTCACTCGCGGACTCCATGGAAATCTTTGTCACGCGAACCAATCGACTCTGACTTACGTCACTCGTACTTCTCACAATGAGTCACTTATTGTTTCATTGACGCTTTACGGATAATTTGATTAGTTACGGTTGCCTTTTGCAAAGCAAACGGTAGGTTTGGCGAAGATTTATTATAAATTCTGAAACTATCAAATATTCGCGATCCGAAGCAAATGTTCTCCTCTTTGATACGACGATACATGAAAATTTGATGGGTGCTGTTGGCTCGCTAAATTGAAACTTCAGAGAGAAAGAGAGAGTTGGAGGAACAAATAAAAGATTATCGTGTATGTCTTTCTATGCGTCTGAATTTGTGGAAAAGGGTAGCGCCGCCAATGATAATCGGAACTGGATCGAGACGATCGCGAATCGAAAATCTCAAGAAACGAGATTTTTCTGCGAATGGAAACCGTGCAACACCTACGGCATTCCTGCCTACCATGGTACAACGTAATTCGATAACACTCTATTAGACACGCGATAATTGCATATTTCCCTGGCTGCGCCCCATTCCGCCGACGACATAATAATTTCAGCTTGCGCGCCGACTGTTAATCGCGTCGTTTATATTCCACAGTTTTGCGCACACGACCGCGACCGGCGCTGCGTGTCTCACGAATATCGGTCAGGGCATCAGACGCGTTGCGGTGTTTTGCACGCGATACGCATCGCGACCGATAAAGAAAGCTCGAAAAAGCAGCAGCCGCGAAGCGGCAACTGTTATTATTAAACAGCCTGCGTAAATAATATCGGCGGCCGATTGTTTAGTTCATTTCGGTTTAATAAAATGGCGATCAGATCGTATCGATCGCTTGAAATCGTTTGTTTGCGGCGTTTTATGTTTTATAAACGATCGTTCGGGTAGATAAGATACAGGTGAAGTATAAATTGTTTCGAACGTGATCGAACGATTGTGGAATAATTTGTGCATAAAAGGCTTATCCCATACCTTAAGATTTGAAATGCTACCGATTAAATAGTTGAGAATTTAAGCGTTCGATACAAGTATTTTTTCATAAAAAGTTGATTTGCTTCGTTGAAATATTACGAATGTATAATCTCTTATTATTTGAAACACCATGTACCTTATATACGTTTCCTGAACTAGAGTAGGCACTATGAATTCGAAGTATCGAATAAAAAGGCTGGTACGTGTTTGCCAGTGTCGCAGAAGTTTTCAGATAGATAGAAAAGATCAGATATTTCTATATGTACGCTCTAAATATACCTATCACGATCATTTAAAAGACTTATTTTGATAGTCTCGTTTTGGAGATACCACTTTTAAGAGACACTTTTAAGGTAACTATATTAATTAAGATATGGAAATGCGAAACACAATCATAAACGATAATAAAACAGAAGCAAGAAAATCGTTAGAAAAAGTGAAACGATGTCTACAAACGTAGACTGAAAGAAAACTTAGATTTTGACATTTTGCTATATCATTGTATCATGTATATATAATATAGATATATATATTTTTTTCTTTTTCTTTTTTTTTTTTTTTTTTTTTGGTATTCGAGGCTAGTGAAATTCAAAGCGAAGGAAAATTCACGCGTATCATCTCGTATACACGAATCTAATATGCAACGTTCGAGATGCAACGAGATAGGTTGTGCAACATGGGACTGCAATCAACTATACGATATTCGATTGATGTTGGATATTGGTTTTAATTCTGGAGAATCATCCGTAGAGGATCAGCCGTAATTGGCCGAAGCAAGCGTATCATTGGCACGGACGCGACTCGCATCGGACAGAAGAGAGGAACGTTTGCGATCACGAACGGCATCGGTCAATTAACGCATCGGCAAATAAACGGATGATTCTTCGGTTGGAGTTGGTTCGCGGTCAGCTGTCTCAAGAGGCCTCATTAACCGTGGTCCGCCAATTATATAATAATAAGCTAATAATAATTGCATTGCCGTTGCATCAGCCCACCGGCCAGTCGGAGTGGACGAATAAATTAAGGACTAACTTCCCTCTTACGACGCCCTCGTCCAGACTGCACGTCAGGCTGCATCCAGACGCGGTCTTGAGTGCATTTTTAAGCATCTCGCCGTCCCCGTCGCCGGATATGACGAAACGGCACGAGAGCATCTGCGGTGATTAAAAGCCATTGCGCGCACCGATTGATTCTGCAAACATTCCGGCTAATTCGGTATCGACCCTTCCGACTTTCCACTCCCGCTTAATACGGTTCAATCTCGTTTCAATACGTCGATGCGACCTCTTTTAACCTTCCTTTAGGCCTCGCACGATGCCTGTTTTCCGTCTCGCATCCACGTACGTAGATTTACAACTCTCTTACGACTGCAACATTCGTTCCTTGGTGAAAGAATTTCACCACGTTCGACGCGATGATATATCGTGTGAAATAATATTTGCGATTTTTGCGTTCTACGTCGCTAAACTAATTATACTGGGAGATTACTACGTGTAATATTATCGAGTTAGTCCTAAACTCGCTATATTCGCATAAAGCATTGGACAAACTAAAACCAATTAGACGGGAGAGACTGCATCGCGTAAAGAAAGAAAGCAAGCAAAGTACTACTGAAAATTCAACTTCTACGCTTGGCTACCGCTGTATAACAGGTACGAATATTTTCAGCGGCCTACAGTGTGAAACTCTCTATCTAATTTCTAATTAACAAACTTACAACGATCCGTACCGAGTAGGTAAAATAAATCCTCGATAACGTTCAACGAATTATGATCCTTAATACGTTATCCGGCGATAACGAATCAACCGGTGTCCTAAAAGTACGATCGAAACCGGAACCGATGACGGTACACCCACGTTCGCTTTGGTAGGCAAAAAGGATATGTCGTCGTATCGCTGTCGCCACGTTCCCTTTTCACCTCGCTGATTGTCAGTAGGATGAATATTTATCGAGAATTGCGATTTTTCCTTGATCGAAGGACCGCGGAGGCCGTGCTCAGGCCGCATTTAGAATCTCTTCGATCTTATGAAACTCATAACATGGACGAGCGTGACCTTAAAGACCGCGATCGATTCGATTGTGCGGCGGGATCGGTTGCATAAATAGACATAGACGCGCGTTTGATTTACAGGTGTAACGCGCCTCGTTCCCGCGTATTGTGTTTTTTAATGCGGCTGGTCGCGTTGATTTATCTGACCGCCGTTGGCATTTCCATTATTTATGGGAAAATACGACGGATTTATGGATTTCGATGAGCGCGCCTCCGATAAATACACGCGCATAACTATGGCTGTATTTCATCGAGAACGCGAGTATGGATATGGAGAACGGACCTTCGGACCTTGTTAGGCGGTTAATTATTTTTAACGATCCTCGCGATAGATTTTATTTTACGAAGAAAAAGTTGTTGACACCTTTCCACGTGTCCCACTATCATGACTCTAAAACTATATTCATTTTTAATCATACTCTTATCGCCTGTTCCTATTTGGTATCAATTGATGTTGTTGCTTGTCGAGGTTCTTTCGCAGTACCTGCTATCGGCTGCCGTTCAGATCGTCTTACAGTTAATTTTTTAATGTCGAATAGATATTAGAATGGTTAAAAAAATAGGAGAATGTAAGACACAGAAGATGTATTCTTCACGATAGTATCGCTTCAGATATCTCTTAGAGAATATCTCTCATATTTCAGGTGCTATTTACGTGTGTGTGTGCGCGCGCGCGTGTGTGTATTAATAGTAATTGATGGTAATTAACGATACAGTACCTTCCCGTTCAATAGATATACACATATTTTCATTTTCCTCAATACTCACGACAATTAGCAAATATACTTCTGTTTGTACGTAAAATAACGTGCGACGGTAATTTAACGTTCGAATAATGTTTGATAGCGTTTTCACTTTGCGCAGCGTGCATAATGACGTTATACACGGCGAAGAAACTGCTGCTCGTTGGCAATAGTAACATTGAAAGTTTGCATATGAATAGGTGATTAGAATTTACCACGCATGATTTAGTATAGTAACTTATCGGACGTGATAGATCTTTCTATTCGATCCGACTACGCGAACGTGACTCCCCCTCTTTTTCTCTCCGCGCTTATCGTTGTCAAACATTAACTTTTATAATTTATTGCGGTACGTGGTGTATACGCGGCTGTGTTAGTCGATCTCGTAGCTTTTACGTACTGGATATTTCGTTGCTTCGGCTTTCTCTCCATTCATATCGCACTGTGCTCGCTTTCAAGAGTAACGCTCTAAATATGATACAAAAGTACGATATATGTGATATTCTCGAGGGAATCAATTATCACATTTGCTTATTTACAGACGACAGCTTTTGTACTTTGGTACGAAAAGTCGTCAGCGCTGTACCTATTACTTTGCAATTTGTAATATTACTCTTAAACGACAGCAGGGATTACCTTCGACTCGTTACACCAATTACGCGCATCGATCGTCCCATCGCGTTGTCAACGACTATTTACAGCTCGATCTGTATCAAAGAATTCCACGCGCGATTCAACTTTGCAACGAAAAACCACGCGTCGTCTCGCGCCGTTTTAACTCTTACCAGGCCAACGATGAAAGTTGCTTGAAAAGCAAGGCATCGCGCCTTCCAAACAAACGGTCGCGGTCGTACCGAACGCGGCAAAAAAAAAAAAAAAAAAGAAAACGACGCGACTCCGTTACGTTTTACGAAACCGCGGCTAGCTTTTTGCGATGGTAAAGGCAACACCGTCAATGAGCAAAAGCAACCTTGATAGGGAACAAAGTTTCGCGGGGCGGCCATCGAACGAAATCTTTCCTCGCTTTGACGCAGGTGCGCGAAACGAGAAATATGACGTTGAATTTTTCCCGGATCCACCGGCTGGAGCCAACGGAATGCGCGTTTATTGTTAGCAAAAGGACCGCGCGCGTACTGGCAAAAACCGTAGACGGGGGATTCCGTTTCTAAGGCCCAATTACTCGTGTCATTACACTTCTGGATTCCTGGAGCGAGCGAGCGAGCGCGCGCGCGCGCGCTCTCCACCGAGAACAACCAACCGAGTAAGCGAGCAACAGCTCCGATCGCAGTAAGAGTGGCCGCCGCCGCAGCCGCGCGACCTGGGCTCGATTCGTTTTACTTTTTCTTTTTCAGGGCTCCCGGGCACACCGCGCTTATGTAGAAGCGGTTTCAAATCTGGTTAGGCTCGGCCTGCAATTTTGTAATCCATAAACGTCGCTCATATGGCGCGTGCTCCAGTTCCATGTATGGCGAAAAACCGCGGCTGCCCTTGTTGCTGATGCCTTCGCGAGCCAACCGTTGCGACAGCCATGTTTCTCCGGGTTTCTATCATATCTACGCGACCGATTACCTTATAGAAGCATCCATGGCGCGGCACGTTCGCAGAAAAGTCGACGATTCGTAAGGGCACCGGTAACCGTCAGTCCGCTCCACCGTTCGTTCACCGTGTCTTCCTTCCTACGTACTTTCAAACGTTAATACGTCTCGATAAATCTCGAATTTTTCAACTAACATTTCCACGAGACATCGAATTAAGAAGATTTGTCTGCCCGTAGTAAGACGTACTTTTCCACGCGTTACGGCTAGATCGAATTCTCTTTATTTTCGTCATATTCGTTCTAAGGCTTTCAAAAAACGTGGACAAATTTTGGAGCCTGTACTACGCTTTATCCACGATCCTTTCTCGAGGCAAACGTTTAAGCGTTCCTTCGAAAAGAAAAAAATTTCTATTCGAAATTTGCTCATACCATCGACAGAAGATTAATCGCGATTTCGGAGAAGCAGTTCGCAACATCAACGCATCGATAAATCGTTTATTTGACCAATAATTACCGATATTATTAACGGCGTGTCGACCACGTACTCGTGTATATATATATATATATATATATATACATGGAGACCGTTTCGTCGATATACTCGCTGCTTGAAAATGTCGTTTTCCGAATATGTCTGTAAATCGATGTCGTGGTTCTACCGAATTGCCCGGATAATAGCGGGTAAGCCCGTAAACCTCGTCAAATCTCCCATCCCAGTGAAAGCAATTTTTCACGAAAACACGAGGCTACGAGCCACGGGAAGTATTTAATCCGTAGGCACAGAGGGTTAATGAGCACAAAGCTAGCAGAGAGGCTACAACGCGGGCTCCCGGGGCCCGGGCCCCAGGCCACAGCTCCCAGCGTCTGTCCCCCGTGGGAGAGTCATGTGGTCCCGCGGTAGGTGAGGAGGGGGAAGGGCCCCGGGTATATTGCTGAATTGAGGAAGGCGGTGTTACAAAGCGCCCCGTAAATCCGCACCAGCTTCGACACCCGACATTCCCTCCGTTTTATTTCGTCCTCGCGGCGACGCGGGATACGTCGGGGCATTAAAAATAATAGCTGGGCCTCGAGCAGGGATTCCGCGGAGCCTCTACTCCGCAGGAATGTCGCTGGCCCGAATTTTGCACGCTGCGACAGGGGGCCAAGTCTCCCATCCAAGTCTTCGCATCCGCTATCAAACACAAAGATGACGATTAGAGCGCAGCCGATTCGTTGGTAGACTCGCTGCAGCGATATTCCGCTTTACGTAATCTGATCCTTTCCGCGATACAAATATTTTGCAACGTTCATCGGAATTTACTATCGTTCTTGCCATCTGCTCGCGGCGAGTAAACTTCCAGTGGCCACAAAAAGTGTCTTGAACATCGCTGTACTTACTGTGGCATTTACGTAGTAATTAATTAGGTCAAACGAGTATATATACTCGTATCGCTTAATATTTCATACTACGAAAATGGAAAGAAATTTCCGTAGAATTTTATCGTGCACAGCCTCCTAGCTCATGAAATTGATAGATTTAGGAAAAATGAAATTACAACTAGGATCTTGGGCAATTTCGTAGGATCGACGATCGACGCAAAGTCATATCGCTATTTCCAAAAACCGATCCTGGATTTCCACTCAAATATTTCACCAACGACGGATTTCTTTGATGAAACCAAGCAACTTTCACATATTTTATAGGTATTTGCGATAGTCGGAGAAATAACAGGATGTACTAAACTTATGCCACGTTACACTTTTACACGCATCCCGTCCATCCCGTCTATTTCCATTGGCAAGTATCGCGACGTTCTATCGGTCGCAAACGTACATCGATGTGCGAACGCCTAGTTAATATTATTGGTATTACATACTCAAAGCTACTCAAAGTCCGAAATAGCGTAGCTTGTGCTCCTGTAGGTCAGCCCACGTGGCCACTTGGCAGAAAGCCATAGTGGGTGATAACGTACACGAACACAATGTGAAATTCTAGCGCCGTGTCTGGCACATCCGTTAGATTCCGACGTTGTTTGGAGCTTGGACGATGCAATTTTCCGGCGAACAGTAGTACCGAATTAAGCGCAAACTTTTCTCAAAAGCCGACAGCTTTTTCATGACTCCTATTAACGTAACTTTCCGACTATACCTACTGGAAGGAACACCGTTCGCGAAAAGACTCGCAGAAAATGTGTTTTATTTATTTTTTCCTTTCTCGTTTTTCTCTTTTTTCTTTTTTCTTTTCTCGGCAAAATCCCTCTATCGGTCTGAAAACAAAAACTCTTTCTGCTGTATACTTATAACTTATAACTCGACGAAGGAATTTAGAGATAAAAAAGAACTTGGTAACGATTCTGCTAGATCTCGTTTAGTGGATTTGGCAATTACAAACCGGCCGGTTCTATTATTGCGCATTGACTTTTAAAAATCAATTTGATCGTGTCATAGTATTTTATCACGAGTAGCTGGAGTAACTGCTAAGCATATAATCGTCGTAGTTTGGTTCATCTGTAATTTTCTAATTGAAATAAGTCTTGTCAGAAGTCGGCAACCGCGCGGATACTTTTGCACGCTAAATGTTCGCATATTTGAACATATGTTGTCCGACGTAGTTGCAAACGCCGATTTTCCGACATTATCGATTAGTGGAACTAATCGGATGACTTCTGAACAGCTTATACGGGCCCCAACTGGTCGAAATTCGGGTCGTGAAACGGTTGCACTAAAAAGAATTCGACAAAAATCGACAGGGGTTTTAGGTGGAGCACCGAGTATCCCTTAGGGCTCTAGCAATTTCCACTCACGAAACAATCTCTCCCCTTGTCACCATTATGCCTCATAGCTAGCCACAGGCGTTGCTATTATAAACATATACAAATTCGTCAGTGGTCGTCGCAAACAATGGACCGTTTAACGGCGCGGAGATATATCATCGTGCGGCGATTCGTCGGTCGAACCAGGGACCAGCCAGAGAGAAGGAGAAACGTTCACAACGAAGGAGAGAAGAGAAGAAGTCTAACCGCGACTGGATTTACGGTGATCGCGTGCAACCAGTCGTTTTTTTTTTTTTTTTCCTGCCGCTATACATCATCTTTACCAGGTGAGAGGATTAACCTTCGACCAAGTGGCCATTTAATAGTTGCTGCCGGCTTCTGTGCCTCTCGCCTGGCCGACGCACGAGCCTCGATGAAAAGATACCTGAACCGCCGCGCCGCGACATTACGAGGTTTCTCTTATAAACAGCCCTTTCTATTACGAGACCTCGAAACACTGTCGACAAGCACCAAACCTGCTCAAGATTCTTAAAACAGACTCTATACGCGCGCGCGCGCGCGTATATGCCTGGTGGTTACACCTTAATTGCGGACTACTCGTGTTTGAGAGACGACGCTAAACAATCGAGACAAAGCATTGGAATAAAAGATACTTTTCGTAATTGCGAAACATCTTGACTAATACTATCAAGTTGATTTTTCTAATACACGAGTAATACAAAGTTAGGAATACGGAGCGTGAAACGGCCAGGCAGCGCATTGGCCACGACCTCATATAACACGCTGGTGTGTCATATCGTATCTGATTCACCGTAGCAGCCACGCTTCATGCCACCGTATCGTACTACACTAGGATACTACGATCTTCTCACTAACCTTTTTGCTTGCTTCGTTATCGAAAATAGACGTTAAAACGTGCATTCTTTTCAACGTTCGACATCGGCGGCCCTTTCACGTCTGGAAGCACTGCTTTCGATAATTTTGTCGATATCGGAATACGCAGGAGATGGATCTTCAAGCTTTCGAACACGCTCGCCGTTTGTAGGAAGAAAAATGAAAGTCGAGTCCAGCAACCAATAACGAACAGTTCGTTGGTTCGATGGATCTATCGAAAATTTTGGAAAATTTTGGAGCATCGTTGGTGGATCGGCGACGGATCAGGAACAGGAGAGAGCACCCCGAAAACGCGAACCGGCCAATATGTCATCCCTGTGGCTCGGTGTCGGGGTAACCCTGCGGCCGGTTGGCGCGGGCCGAAAGCGAGTAGAAGAAAGGCTCGCGAAGAGCGAGCGTGGATCGAACGGGGAACGGGCGGCGAACTGGGCTGTCGCCGGATCGGGGATACAAATGGGCAAAACAGCGCTCTGTGCGGATGCCGCGGGCCCGGTTGCAGGTGGCGTGGCCGCCGATAAATATGTCAGCCGGCAACACCATGCCGCGGCATACCACGCCGCTCTCGCACCCTCGATCTCCGTCCGGTTCCCCGAGCCCTCCTTCCCACCACCCCGCGGAATATCTCTGTTCCCCGTACCCACCGTTTCTCGCCTCTGTTTCACCCTCGCCGCGCATTTGAATATTATGGAAATGTCGACGCGAGAGATAGCCGCCCCGGGACCCCGACACACTCTGCATCTGTCATACACCCTAATGAGCAGCCGGGGGTTGCCTTGCCGGCGCGCCAGCGACTCTACTCTCCCCCCCCCTCTCTCTCTCTCTCTCTCTCTGCTGTTGCTGGTGCTGGTGCTGGTGCTGGTGCTGGTGCTGGTGCTGGTGCTGGTGCTGTTTCTGCTGCTGCTGCTGCTGCTGCTGCTGCTGCAACAGGTGAACTTTGGATCTACGAATCGTCAGATTCTTTTTCCAGAGGTTACACCATTGGTGGAGTAAACGGTAGGTGACGACTTTGAATTATGCGGAAAGAAGTAATATATTGTGGAAATCTTACGGCGGAGAAATTGTCGGAGAATATCGTGATCAGACCTTTTTCTTGACTTTTATGCTGTGGTAGAATAGAATTGCATTTATCCGAATCTATCAGCGGACAAACAATATACGTAGGTAATCGTAGTTCGTACGATAGAATAGATTATGAATAAAAGTTCAACAGTTGTCGTCGTGGTCGTCTATAATTTTCCGCTCACGTAATAGGTGTCCGCGATTAGGTAAAGACGTTCGTCAAAATTTCGTTGTAATAAACGATGTTTGGGTAAATGGAGTTCCGTCGTAACGAGAACTGCTATATATGTCGTCTCGATAAATTTGATAGACGTACTGCAAGTATATAAGTAGATATCGTCTGTTTTAAAACGGATCTTTAATCGAAGCGATACGAGATATTCTTTTCGTTTATAATTCCACAAATTTGTTAATTTTTCCAGAATATTACCAAATCGGTAGCTTCTACGGTGTGATATAGATTTGACTTATGCGCGTTTCGCTGCAAACTAGCAGGTAGCAAACTAGCTGGAAGTGAACGTGACCCAGAGAATGGCTGGCTAATATCAAGGACTGACGTTCTCCTACTTAAAAGTTCCATTATGTGCACATTACTACGTTTCTATAACCTCTTTGTAATTTCTGCGTTCTTCGAAAACAGCATCGAACAACGTTCAAAGAACGTGCAACCCGTATGTTCGAGAAATTGTTTAATTATCATGCGTACAACGTACCACTTATAGGTATACATAAACTAGCGTTTCCTGTCGATAGAAATGTAGGACGAAACTCGAGTAGAATATTTACGAGTTTCATCGATCGTGCAAATTCGCAATTTGTGACGAATCTGAGAAAACAAAATATTCTGACATTGTTGATAATTTCACAGCTGAAGCCTGAAACCTGCAAACTGAAACCTGAAACCAAAAACCTAATGGAGGTTTTTCAATTTAATAGAAATTGAAAGTGACAAAATGTCCCATATTCGATGGCAATCTGAGCTATGGAAGTGGGAGGATTCAAAGGTTGCACCTCGTTCGAAGACTCAAGAACGGAATACATATTGGCAAGTTTGTTTTCGAAAAACGAAACTTCGATGCCTGTGATATTTAACAGTGAGGAAAGCAGAATTCAGAATGTCGCGAATGCATGGTGATAAATTTGCCGGCAAAGGGAGGATCGACTATCGAAAATGGAGGAAACAGAAGGATAGAAACAAACTACATATAAGTAGAGCGTAATTGTAGGGGCGGTTCACAAACGGTTGGCAGTTTCAAACCGCAATTGACAGACATTACAGTTTGGAAAAAGAGGCGAATCCTGTCGAACCGAGATCCCCGGGGCGGTCAAAGCGTCGCGTCGCGTCGCGTCGCGGCGTCGAATTCACCGGGCGCCGCGCCGGGGTGAACAGGATCGTGTCCGGTCTCTCTGTTGGCACGGCCTTTGGTTCCCCGGCTTGCAGGCCGTTGTTTTCACTCTGTTATGCAGCGACTGAAGCACCGTTGCACCGGAGTGCGGTCGGTTTATACACCGCGCGCGTTCCACGGCAATCGAGGCCAGGAGCCGTGCGATTCGACGTCGAGATGATTGTAGTTGCAAATGGGCAGTTTGCATCAAGAAGCGGCCGCCCCATGGCCGACAGGACATGCACGGCCAATGCAAACAAAGTTGACCCGGCTGTCCGCTCCCTGGCTACAACCCCCGCGCGCGCTCTCTCCCGTCCATTCTACCCCCGGCTCTGCAGCTCTCCGGCTCTTCGGCTCTCCGGCTCTCCGGCTCTCCGGCTCTCCGGCTCTCCGGCTCTGTAGGACCAAGGTACACACGACTAAGGTATACAAATAGCCATCTTTGACGCAACTCCTCCCTCCCGCCTGCTGCCTCCTGCCCTAGGAACCGGCGTAATTGTCGCTCGATCGCAAAAATTCGATTCTATCGTACTATCGTACTCTCGGTCCGTATTACGTGCAACTATAGATCGACCGGAAGAATCGCCGAGACGTAATGAAAAGTTTCTTACAATTCGGAAGGGCCGAAGGAGAGAGAGAGGATTACGTTTGAAAAGATTAGTTTGAAAAGGTAAGGCGAAATCATAGTCGACCAAGTCGCGATAAATAAGAGAAAAGTGAAAGTGAAATTCTTGCCCGCTGCTTGTTCAAAATCTGTTGTAAAACGTTTCGCGGCGTCGAATTCGTTACGTCGAAGCCCGATGCGCGTTATCCGTGTGTCTAGCGTTTAACTAAAGAAAATGCCAAGTACCGAGAACTTGGCTCGAATTCAAAGCCACGACTTTCGAATTCCTCCGCTCCGTCCACAACGTGCAGATCCGGCCGAGTGTTGAAAAATCGTCGACGATAGAGTAACTAATCTACCGATTGGCAACATACACAGGCAGGAACTATCCCCTAAGCCAGGGTGAAAATCATTCAGAACTAGAAACTCAAAGACAGGAACGGATCGAAAGGAGTCCGAAGTTTAGCGAATCGGCGTGTTTACACGGTAGCATTTCGCAGCCGGTTGGCCAGCCTGGCCAGTCGTCGGATTGGAGTGCGGTGTATAAATAAAGCGGGAGTTCCGAGCTGCCTTTTCTAACCGGTCCCTTTGCTGCACCGAGCGTTCTGCACACTCTATTCTACAGGCCCACGATACAGAGCTCTTTGGTCGGTTAAACATGCGCATATTGCATGAAACTGGTACCGGGAGTCGGCAGATCGACCTCTGTATTAACACCTCCGACGCTGTCCTCCACCCTTCTCCTCCAACCCTCTTCTCCTCTGCCGACACCGCGACACCCCTTCCACCCTTCGTTCGCCGGTCGCCTGTTCTCCGGCCGTCGAATAGTTAAACCATTATTTTCGGCCGGACAGCCGGACAAAAGGAGAAAGGCCGGCTGCTCGTGTTTTCTGCGACTCGTGACCGGTTCCGCGGGACGATTTCCGTCCACAGGAAAAGTGTTCCTTCGGGGATAGACGTGTTACGTTCCTGGGGGAAAATTGCCTTGCTTCGCAGCCGGACAAACCTATTGGAAAAGCTGGCCAAAGGCTATATTTTCGATCGATACATGGTCGGTTGACAACCGCGAACTTGGACCAACGGCTTATAATTTGTCGTACCGCCGACTATACCGTACCGTCTATATCTCTACTGATAATACGTGGCTCACCTGTTTTGCCTATTTAACGTGCACCAACGTCTGTAATTTACTTGGTACTAGGCAGAATCTGTGACGAATCAGGGACGCTTGTGCGAATCGTTGCGTGCGTACATGACGGAAAGGTGAAGAGAAACGAGAGCAGAAACGAAGGCAGAAAGGAAGGAAGGAAGAAAGAAAGGCAGGAAGGAAGGCAGAATGGAAGGCAGAATGGAAGGCAGAATGGAAGGCAGAATGGAAGGCAGAAAGGATGGCAGAAAGGATGGCAGAAAGGATGGCAGAAAGGATGGCAGAAAGAATGGCAGAAAGGATGGCAGAAAGGATGGCAGAAAGGATGGCGGAAAGAAAGGATGGCGGAAAGAAAGGATGGCGGAAAGAAAGGATGGCGAAAAGAAAGGCAGAAAAGGGCCGGAAGCGGAGAGACGTTAATAAAAGCAAAACTGCCGGGTACATCAGTAGCCGTAACCGGTATCGCTGTAAACAATTATAAACACCGAGAACGGGCTCGTTATTGCGTTTAAAATCGCGAAACGTTTGTGTAGTAATTTACATAGGCGGGCCGATCGGCGGCCGCGATTATGCGTAAAATCGGCGGACGATGCGCCGCGCAAATTTGTACCCATAATTCTTTCCTCGTCGAATCTGCGAACAGCGACGGCCTCGGTGCATTTAAGCCCGGCCACTGCACCCGCAGACACTCACACCACCGTACACACGGACACGCCGTCAGCTCATACCAATTGCAACGACATGCCGCATCATTACGCCCCGCTAATTAATTGTGATTTATCGACTTCAAAATCCCCGATCGGACCTGCCTCGAGGAAATACAATGGCCGCCGCTCGCTACGACGCGACGACGCTCGCTGGCCAAACACGATGACGCTTCATACGCGATCCACCAGAACCAATCTCCTTTTCTTTTTGCGTCTCTGTACGTTTTCGTTACGGATCACCGAAAGAAACGATCGTCTCTGTCCTTCTTCCACCTCTGCTTTACCCTTTTTGCTCCGTTTTCTGTTTTTATTCCCTCCTGTTCTCTTTCTTCGCTCGCCTTCGAGCAATCGGCGCGAACCAGCGAGACGGAATCTTCGATTTCCCAGGATTTCGACGAGAATCGAGACTGGACGATCGACGATTTCTAGCATTCTGGCGATATTTACGCACGTATAGAGTCGACAAAGCCTCGAGTACCGACGTCTATCAACGGTAAATTTGCCAGTAAACTTAGTTAGTTTTCTTTTCTCAACAACGATCTACGACATCGAATTCCGCTCTTCAACGTTGCGACGGTGAAACAACGTTACAAGCATGTGCTTGATATTTCGAAATAGCTGGCGCTTATTTCCAGCCTCTCCATACTTATTTATATACGACATCTTTATCCCTCTTATAGAGATCGCCACCAACTACCGAAGCGCTAAATGCTAAATTTAACGTGCAAATATTCGTTATCGATCCTTCTGAGATAAGAGTAAAATTCCATGCGTTGGAAGAAAGTAAGAGAAAATCATCTATAATCGAGTTTCCTTCGATTCGAATGAACCGTATGCCATTTAGGAGAATAGATTCGATGGAAAGACGAACATTCCAAAAATATCTCAAGACTATAGTGTCTAGATATTATGGATGATTCTGTTAATACGTTTGTTCTGAAACTCGTCTTTTAAACTGTACTCGGATCCCGTCCTTGAATCCATCGTTTTCATCGATCTCGAGAACCGATCGTCCGCTCAGACGTAGCTGGCAAAATATACGAACAGCGAGGAAAAGGAGAGAGGGGAGTGAAGAATCTGGAAGAAACGTTTGACAAGCCAAATCCCGTCAAAGGAAGCAATTTCGGTGAAAACGCGACCTCCGTCGGATTTGCCCAGCGGCGCGAGAACGAGCGTCGTCGAGAAGCACAAGGGCCACCCTGATCATCCCCGCGCGACAGATTATTTAGCGAAATGTCGTCGTTGGAACGCTTCCTGTTGGCGTGCAGCTGCGGCAACGACAATTACGCGGGTACGTGGAGCGCCGCGAAGCATGAATTTTTCTCGTGCAACAAGTTGGCTCACAATGACGGGCCACGCCGCGTGACGTCTTACGGGGCCGCGCGTCCCACTCCCACAAGAATTTCAGCCGGATAAACCGTTTACTCACGGATCGGCGGATCGCTCAAAATATTTGTCGCGCTTGTCAGACCTTTGTCCGACGACGAAAACGCACGGCAAATCCGGTTGCCGCGTACACCGGATCATCTTCCGGGGACGAGCTTGTCGGGGGACAGTTTTTGGATTAGTCTCTGTATCGCTTCCTCTCCTTCTCCACCTTTCTCTCCGACTCGTCGTTCTCTGTCGAGGTAGCAGGCGACGTGCTACAGGCGCGTTTCTCAGTTCGATCTGTAAGTGAATGAGAGACACGGTCGTACGACGACCAACGAGCTCGTGTTCATCGAAGGGGCAGATCTCTTTTTAATTTTCTAATATGCCTGGCTCGTCGCTACGCTACGCCGACCCGACTGGGCACATTTTTCAGGAAAGCTGTTTGCGCTGTAATAGTGCTTGCACGGCTATGGTTTAGAATTTCATCGAGCGAAATCTTCTATCGGGCATAGAGGGGAGCGAATTTATCGTTGTATCGATTCCTGTCGTGGACTCTAAGTATATCAAAATCGTCCTATTTAAAAACGAAAGGGTCTGATTCGGCGTTGGTTCGGAGTATCGACACGTGCCGCTCGCTTAAAAATCATTTCTCATTGCGGGGAACGCGTGCAGCCCTCCGGGCACATCTATTTACGGGAAACGAGTCGTTGTTGCACCTGGTGCACCGAACACGGTGGCGTTCTCGCGTAGGTCAATTCCCCCCCCCCTCGCCCCCCGTCACTCCCCCCCGTTATGGTTCAACCCCCTTATGTGGAGCGAACAGGTTTGACCGACGTTTGTCTATGTTATTAGAATAGCGACGCGTTTAATGAGTAACGGGGCGATTTACCTGGAGCATGCGGGAATGTTGATTTCGATTTATAATGGTTTCGTACCGTTCGCGATCTTACGAATGCGGGAGAATACACGCGGAGAGGGTAAAATTGAACGGTGCAGGAAGAACGCTGTGCACGCTGCCAATCGCTAAATCTCTTGGCGAAAAGTTTCCCCCCGATCGCGTATATCGTCTGACAAAATCAGCTGACACTCGAAATAATTCCAGGGAATTTTATGTTAATGGAACGGCAATTTAACCCTGAGTTAGCCTCGACAATTTCGTGGAAAGCGTAACGAGCCTTACATGTGCATTTCTAAAAAGAAAAAAAAAAAAAAACAAAAAAGAAACCAGTTTAACTTAGTTGCCGGTATAGCTATAAAATGTATGTACATAAATTAAATAAAGAATTCTGACTGTTTGGTACAGCTGGCAATTAAGAATTACGTGCACCTTACATATATGGTCGGCAAAAAGTACCTGCTAACTGGAATCGAATTATCCGTAAAAATGGATAGCTCCTTTGTTGTGCCAACACCTACCTGTCGCTACTATCCTGTACGAGTACAAACAAAACACCTTTTCCGACGAACTTTTCATCGAATTTTCAAGCCGCATTGATCACGTAAATCAAGATTAAATTTCCACCTGTCAAAATTTCAACTAAGTAAAATCAGTGGCAAACATCGCGGCCTTGTTATAAATATATAACGACGAAAAGAAAATATACGGTACATGGTTGTTATAATTTTCATTTTGTATATAGTGCGTTATCCCGTAGGTAATAGTATTTTCCGATACTTGGCACCTAATACTCGAATTTATCGGTGCGATACATCGCGATTACGATGCAATTTGTAACAATAACGATAGTGTTAATTACAGCCATTGTGATAATTGGTTTAAATTGCTTAAATGATTGGCTTGGTGGAAACCAATGAGCTATAAAGGAGAAAAAAATAAATGGAAATATACGATACCCTGCTTGATATAAATGTCGAGCCTTTGCAAAATTTCCAAGTTCAAATATGGATGGGAGCGAGGATTAAAAGTCGAATTATTGCGCGTTGTAATAATCTTTCTGGAGAATTGTCGTATTAATCGTAATGTCGAAGGTGGTTCCTTCCTTCTTGAAACTCGTCGCCTCCAACGTCGTTTGTTCGCTTGTCGTCGGTGCGCTTGTCATCCGCGTTATCGAAGACGGAACGAAGACAGAAGGTGGAAATACTTAGGGCAACATTTACGCGAGCAACATTTCGCCTCGAGCCTCTGGTCTTTCCGTTGCGTAGGAATGGTTTATCGCGAGCGCATCAACCGTCATCGTAGGACCACGCGATTACTATACAACGAAATTGTGAATGAATTATTTATGTCGGTCACGTTTTCAACGACTTCTTGGAAACTGTGAACCACGGCCCGCTCCTCGTTAGAATCCCCATTAACAATTCAAATAGGGAATATAGAATATTTAAAAACGACCCTGTTGCGTTCCGTCGCGGCTTCACGGCTATCACTGAATAATTCTGAATGAAAAAAAAAAAAAAAAAAAAAGAAAGAAAAATATACATACATACATACGTACATACATAAATACATACATACATACATAAATACATATATATGTACTTAAATGAAGTATATCGAGCGTAAAGGTAATTGACAAGTATAATAACATCGGTTACGCGATTTTCCTGTCGATCAACAAAATTACAGACACAGAATCCGAAATATACGATTTCGTAGCTATAGATTTCGTACGGATGACAATCGATGGAAAGAAGGACGATGCGAGCGGGTAATTTCGCTGGAGACGGAAAGACGACTGAAAAATCGTGCGATTGAGCGTCAGAAGGCAGCCAATCGGGGGACAAGTTTCCTGTCTGGCGGACCTCGCAGGCGGACAAATTGCGTTGCACTCTAATTATACAACCCTGCACGCACAGTGGAAGCCTCGTCCCGCCGCGCCGCGCCGCGCCGCGCCGGCATCCCGACTCGTTCCTCCAAGATTCCCTAAACGGCGTTCGTTCGTGCGGCCTCTGAAAAATCGCCGCTGAATGGGACGAACAAAGAGAGAGAACGTACCGCGGAAGGAAAAACAACGTTGCCAGGACAAGGACGGAGAACACACCGTTTCGCATAAGCGACAACGACGCGACGTCGGGCTTTTTTGCCTGGTCTCACCTTGTTCGATGGAAAAAGAACCGAAGCAAGGGGGCGAGGGGGGAGGGGGGGAGCAGAAGCCTCGGTGCAAAAGGGTATACGGACCCCATAGGGCAGAAACATCGGTTTCTTCCGTCGCGTTTCCATCGAAAGGATTTTTCTGCCTAGGCAAGGATACTAACTCGCCGGTCGGAGACACGTGCGCGAGACCATTCCTGGAAGAATAAATCGCGGCATGAGTTCCTCGAACATCGTCATGGTTGGTCTTCATTAACCCTCGCCCGACCATCCTGTTTTATTCGTCGACTAATGAGCCTGCGTTTTCCAAACGTTTTCGCTAATCGCCCGACCGACGATTTCTGTTTCGCGACGTTGCGCAGTTGGACTGCCACCGGACCGCCGATGGCTCCGCCAGTCCCAGTTAGCGAACGATTTTCGAATGTTGCAGCGTGTGGAAATCACCGGCCGGTATTCCGTACATTCCTTTTTCGAACACCGGGCGCATTATTCGTTTGGCATCGGTGAATTACGCGTTCGACGATATCGAGCTGGTCTCTCGGTAACTGGTTTAGTTGGTTTCTTTATACGATATAGCTACCTACGAATAACAATCGAAGGAGAAGGAAATTTTATCAATTTCGCTTTTCCCGTGTGCTTTTCTACGTGATCTTCTACTCGTTTTCTACTCGTTTTCTACTCGTTTTCTACTCGCGCTTCCACGAACATCCAGTTTTCCACGATCACGATCGATTCTTGTTAATCCGCGATTCGACAAAGATTACGCGATTATCGAACACACGAAGGGACGAGTTATTTGACGACGCTTCGAGGAAATGCTCGTACCTTGTACCGTTGTACCTTCTTTTCTTTCTATTGCTACATAATGATGCCCGTTATATTAATACACGTGTATACGCAAAGAGTGTAAGCGATGCTTTGAGCAAGGTAAATTTGAAGAACTTGGTTTAATTCGTTCGTTATATGCTTCGAGACGAGCCTATGCAGGATGTATCCTGTGAAAAGTAACAAGGTGCGTTCCTCGAAACTGTTAACGGTAGGGAGAAATTTTCTTCTCGTATATTAGAACACCCTGCTATCATTTACATAATTTATAATGATGGTACCAGCGTCTATAGAAGCAAGTGACATTACGATACATGAATATTTATGCCTCGAAACCATCTCCTTCGACGTAATACGACGTATCTTTAATCGTTGAAACTTTCAATTTTCGCGACAACAATTGGTCGAATAACGACGTTAATCGTAACGTAGAATCGTGTCGTATGTAACGTGATAATTAGTCGTGTTTGCAACGAAAATTCCACGTTGATTGAACGTTAATCGGAATAATGTTTGTGAAAAGGATATAGAAAAACGGTCTGGCGAAACGGGTAGCGTAGCAATTATCGGCAAGTTCAGCCGAGGCTAACAATCGAGAGAGTTGGCGTTTCACGGCCTGTTCAAATAGACAAACGGGCGCGGAAGGCGTCGTGTGACTGCAAAATGCGTCGCGACGTCTTGCTGGTGTGTTTCTCGCGTCATAATATTTGGAATTGTCCGAGGTCTGGTGAACGGGGTCGGTTTCACGCTTCACAATCGCCCGTTGTGGATGCAAATGCGTCTCGACGTCGATTCGCGACGCTTCGCATCCGTCGGACATCGCGGTGCTGCTTATTAATAGACCGTAGGTATTTATGCAAATGCATACCTTCGTAAAAATTAGTTATAGAGCGTGACCCGCATACATATTTCTTTTGTCTTGCGAGTCGGACGATATTAATTACCGTTATTAGGTACTGTTTATTTCCTATCATTTAGCATATTTCATCATATTTTTCTCCCTATTATTACAACGATACTGACTACTCAGTGACTAGCTTCTTGATACGACGATCGTTCCAGCCAATTATCAATATGCATAACTGGACGTTAAAGGTTGTTCCAATTCAAGCGTCAAGCTGAAAGCCCGTTATTAATAAAACGAAGATGAATTCTATCTGCCCCCTCTCTCCGATCGTCGCGCGATCGTCGCCATTAAAAAAAGAACAGTTTCGATAAAAGTGTCGTAAAAATTTCGCGTTTCCTCCTACCAATGTTTCGCGTAATTTATCGAGGCTCTGACAGAAAGGAGCATAAGGGAGCGGCGAAGGGAAAGGACGGCTGTAATTATAATTGCAAATCGAATCGATTCACGCGAAAAACCGAGCCACGAGTCGATTTCATTCCACGGATTTCCTCGAAAGAATATCAACGAACCGTGGATCTGGCATACACCGTTTATTATCTTACGCGAGAACAAATCAACGAACGATGATGAAAGATCGTTTACCGTGGAAGTTAATGAATAATCTGCGGTTTAGGATTCTCGAAACGGAACCATTAATCTTTTAATATCACTGCTAACATTAACGATCGGCCGAAGGCTGCCACCCGACGTACCTCCGGAAACAATTTCGCTCATAAATTCGCCATTGTTTTGACTAGCCTTCGCGAAATGTTATAAATGGTATATACCAATTATGACACGTAACATCAGTCACTTGTTGCGTTGCGATCTAACCTTCTCTACGGATAGTAACTACTTGGTTTTTTTTTTTTTTTTTTAATAACAATCGTATGCTCGCGTCGTCTCGAGCAAAAAGAACACTTCTTCTAGTTTGCGTCTGCTGCATCGTCTCACGGCCACTGCTTCAATCAATTTTTATAACTCCTATCCAGCAGCAATACTTGGCGTCAGCTTTTCCACCGCAACTGTACCCTTAAACGTTTGATTTCGCGAGTACTAAGAGTACACGGTGTTTGCGTGTGAAATCGCGTGCTGATATTCGTACTCCGCTTTTGCTACAGGCACAGAGAGAGAATGATTTGGAAAAGCGCATTCGAAAAGCGCTGTGTCTTTGCTCTAAAAAAGAAAAAAAAAAAAAAAAAAAAGAAAAGACAATGAAATGAAACAACGGAGAATGAAAGAACAGAGTCGGTAGGGAGATATATGAAAATTTCGAGCGGTAAATCGAGAATTTTACAGTGCAGCCTACCTAAGACGGTGGTTGGAGCGCGAGGGTATATTGTCTGGGCAGCTTGCGGCAGATAGGATCGGCGCGCAAATTTACGGCCGTCTTCCATCAGATACGCGGAAATCCCTCAAACTTTGATGACGGCTATTCGAAGCTTTTTAAATGTTCATGCTTACAAACTGGTTCACCGGTGTAAGGACCATAAAAGCCAATATGGAGTGGGGAGGGGGACCGAGAGGGCCGGAACACCCTTTACGCTCTCCCGGACCTTTATCTTTATCGTTATGCGTCGTTGTTTCAAGCTCTTTATGTCCGACAGCGGGCTCCCATTAACGTTTGATTTACAACTTTCTACAAATCTATAAAGGAGCCCTTACCTCTTCCAGGGTATAGATTTCTTTCGTTTCATCGTACTCGCTTGCAGGATTTCTGGCTGTCTTACCGGGCACGGTCTCTGTATGCATCGTGTATGCGTGTGCCCGAATCCAACGAGAAAACGACGAAGCTTAATGCGTTGCCCTGTGAAGCTGCTCCTCGATAACTTTCGAGAATTGAAATTTTCCTCTCGTGGTACTTTGCAGTTTTGTTCGAACTCGGTGCGGATTAGCTTGGCCAACTTTTCAAACTTGATAGGAACAAAGAAACAAACGATTTCTATGCTTTCGCAAATAATACGTTTATCGAAAGACGATAGCGCAAACAGCGAAAAGTTCGATGGCAGAAGAAGAGATTCGGAGATGGATTGCCTATGATCTTGATCACCGTATCAAGACGCATTAAACAAAGTAACGCGAAACCATCTCGTTCATCTCTATTCAGAAATAATAGGACTCTATTCGGACGATAATAAGAAAAACGTGGAAATTTTCGTTCGGTTTGCTGGAAACGGCGCGGCTTCCGTCGCTGTCGAAAGTAAAAGTATCTTTAACCGATCGCCATAGAATTGGGCCCGCTTGCCCTGTTGTCACATCCGCTCCACCGGCAGAGGACAATATTTAGCCTGGAGGGCCGCGGTCAGATCGGCAGACACGATAAAATTATACATCGAGGCCCATAAACGGGCCCGAAAGTTGCCCGTTAAAATTAAAATCTGCCGTAAGACGTTGTCCACCGATGAATTACGACGACGGTATACCTTACGAGGACCACCCCTGCATTACTTGCTTCGTCACCTCTGACGATACAGCTTTTTCACTGCGCTCGACTTGCATTTCTCCGAGTGTGCATTTACGAACGCTTAATGGTACGCTATCTATCAGCGAACACGTGCATCCGGGCCGGAGAAGCGTCCGCATTTACACGCATTTGTTACAATTTGTTGCATAGGTATTAGATACAGGTACGTTCCAATAGGGGTAAATCATCGCACTTATTTGCTTTCGAAGCGTGCAATTTTCGATTATCGATAGATCTTTCAATTGATCGACGGGCAAGCTGGAAAACGGGAAAGCCGCGGAAGCAGGAGCGCCTCGAGCACGTTACGTAACTTGGAAAGATCGCTTATTTCTATTGTCGCTTAAAATAACGATTTGATCGATCGTTGATACGCGATAGATGGAAAGTAATTTCAGTATGGCAACCCACCGAGCATCGTCTTCGCGTGGATCGCGGCGGAATTTTTGAAAAATCGTGAATCACGACGAAGGGACGCCGATAAACTGGACTCTATCTATCTATCCGTGCTTCGAATCGGTTGTTCCTTTATCGACTATAAACTATAAACCCAGGGAAAACGTCGGACGTAGTAGAGGTTGCAGGAATAAAGGTCTCATTGCCTGGGCCCCATAAAATCAGCGGCATCTCGTTGCTGGCCCGTTGCTTGCATATAATATGGCAGCATGTAATAAACTTGCTGTAGCGTATCCGCGAGACGATTGGGCATTGCTTTTCGTTTTATTATCACTTTATTATTACTGCGGCTTGCCTTTATGGCCGTATTAAGGCCGGAACGCGCGCAGACCTTCTGCCCGCGTGGTGCGTGAGCAGGCTGAGCACGCAGTGATTCATTTCTGCTGATCGTTCGGGACTCGTAGGACGCGAACCTTTACCACTCTATCAATTATATTATAGCACGCCAATGAACCCCGGACTTTTTAAAGACTCGACCAGTCTGACGGTAGCGCCCGAGGTGTTCTATGGGTTAATGACGCGAGGAAGGTTTGTTAGCGGGGTAGCGGATTTTGTCGGTGCCCGTACCGCCAAGTCGAATCCTAATATATCGCACGGTAGGTACGTCAAGTATCCGGTTACTTTCTATAATTTGTGAGAATCGCGACATTTGTATTCGGATAAAGCGTGCAATTAATCGTCAATTAATAAATAACGATCGTTACGTTTACGCGAAATCGGTAGGCTATAAATTTGAACGAGCAATTAAAAGATTAAATTAACTATACACGTATCTGCTATCTACTACACAGCCACTGTACAGCTACATTTATAATACTATTTAACGTTTGAACGCGACTGTATCTTGCTGAATCGCGTGTTACACAACGTATCGCAGAATTTTTACGCTCGCGATTTACACAGCGTTGAGATATCTCTTCTCTGAACGATCGAACCTTCGGCCTTCGTTCTCGCGATTGGCATTCAGCAATGGGTTATAAATATAGGCAATTTTGAAGAAATTCCGCTTAATCAGTTTCCGTCGATTCTAAAAATGAATAAAACGCCCAAGTGTATAGGTTCTATCGCTTGAACAGCTTACCGACTTACCCAACCTAACCACCAGAAATAGAAGAAAATGAGAGAATAAGGTAGAAATTAATTTGCTCGGCAGAAATTCCCTAGGTATTGCCTAAGCCCTAAGGCGACGGGACGCGTCGGTGGGCCGGCGAAGAAGGCAACGGCCCCAGAAACAGCGTGAAATCGATAGAATAAGAATGAGATGAATATGAGAGCGAAGAACAGGACCCGAGGCTACCGAGAGATCGAACGAAAGAAACGAGTTGGCAGAGGGAAGGAAGAATAAAAGGAAAACGTGGAACGGGGGTCAAAGGTGAGGCCCGGCCTCTCACACTGGCCGGGCTTCGCAGATCCAATCAGGTTCCTTGCTAAGCTCCTTCATCCTTAGCCTCGACTGGCGTCATGCTCTCATTATACTCGTATCGCGAGGTGCGATTAGAGGTGCAAATTTGTTGGAATCGTCGCTGCGCTCTCAGCCTTCGTCCCCCTGTGTCGTGAGTCCCCCGCAGGATGCTACTTCTTTCGAACACGTTCGCCGGTATTTCTACCTCGCAATTGTTACCCAGAACCGCTGAAATTGCCACAGAGAGGTTTAATTGGTACCGGCTCTTTCTAAAGTTTTGCTGCGAGATTTGGGAGAAGGACGTTTCATCGTTCGACGTTTCACGCGTAATACGTATTTATTACGCGATGCTGATCTTCTAACAGATACCGAACGGATCGCGATGTGTTAAAACAACACGATAAAAACTGATTCTTTCGTGTTCTTCCGTAAACGGTATCATCCATAGAGAGTAAATCTTTCGCTACTCGTCGGATTGACCTTATTTTTTCCGTATAATTCAGATTCGATATAAAATTCTGTATAAATATATCACCTGTCGCGTTAAGTTGATCTCATCTACGACGATGGGTAATGACAAAAACTTGTGCAAAAGTAATATTAAACAACGAAAGAAAATTAAAGCGAAGGATTCTTGTATTCTAGAGTTTGCTTTCTCTCTCTCTCTCTCTCTCTCTCTCTCTCTTTCTCTCTCTCTCTCTGTCTGTCTGTCTTGTACAGATTTCCTCCTCTCACACAGATCACGATAAACATTTTTTCTCACCTAGTAGATAACAAATTCTATATGTATACATATTTTACTAACCTTCTCATCGAACATTTCGTTAGACAACAGGGAATTCCTTTCGATAGGTCACTCGATAAACGAAATCGTTGAACAAAGAGGAAAATCGAAAAATCGAACGTTGACCGATCGAAAGAGAAAGAAAGTTCGTTTCGCGTGGAAGTTGGAGCACGTTGAAAAACGAACAGCCGCGCGGATAAAGATCTTTATGCAGAACGGAGGGCTGGAGTAGCAGCGGGTCGTTAGAGAGGCTGAATCGAGTAGCGACGGACATTTATAATTTCAGTCGGCGTTTGATGAAATGAATTTACATTTGGCCATCCGCGCGCCACCGCGACGCCATAAATACGCGACTTTATTCGCCACCGAGCCACAGATTTTACCGAATTCTCGTTGATTCTAAGGCAAGATAACTTCGCCCTCGCTCGATCATGCGAGCTTATTATAACAGTGGCCGCGCTGTTTGCTTGTTTTTTCTGTTTGTTTGTAGCAGCCAGATGCCGTTCCGAAGTTTCAAAATGCCACGACGACTTCGATTTAAAGTCGCGAACTGTCGCTCGTGGAATTTTTCTATCCATCTATCGAAGATCGTTTTCGTTCGCTGCGAGAAGAGCAGCGACTTGATCGCGCGATGGAAACCTGAGAAACGTAATGCGGCTGATAATCGAAGGACTCGGTCGAGAATGTTACGAGTGTATTATTTGAAAGACAAGACAAATTCACTGGTTAATCGAGGAGTCCTTCCTTTAACACAGTCAGACACGAAAGTGTTTGTTTTAAAGGAACTGGGAAAATTAAAACATGGCTTTTAAATTACATCAGAATTGACAACTTTTAATCTTCTCATCGTGAACGAGATAGCAGGCCATTATCGACGCTTTATATATTTAAATTTGTATTACATTATATATTATATCAAATTTACGTTATTTGAAGCAACTTGTTTTAATGGTTGTAAATGACGGAACTGTAGTCGGCCCGCTTCGCTCCAATTTTGAAATTACAAAATCGATAATTCTTCGAACTCTAAAACGGCGCAACTGGCTAGTCGCTAGAGAAAACATATGTTGATGGTAAACCGTCGCTCGCGATAACTAAAAGGAACCAACGCGTCGTTACTTGCGTCACTTTGTCGCAGCGTCCACTTCGCGTCAACTTGTCCGTTAATTTTCGAATCATCGTGCAGACAAAATACAAATCAAAATAGAAAACAAAATCAAAATCAAAGTTGGAAAGCGTCTCCGAAAGAATGCACAAATTCATCGAGAAGCTCGTCATCCGAAGTGGGATTGGGAGCTCGATCGACGATTTGCAGAATTCGATAAAAATGATCGTGCAGTTTTACATGGAAGGCGTCGTCTCTCCTTGTGCGTTTCTGCTGGCCGCTTCCGCGAAAAAGTCGTCCGCCGCGGACCAGTGTCCTCGCTTGAATTTTTCCATTTTCTTGCCGCGCGTGTCCGCCTCGGCGGGTCGAGCCGGCGCGACAAGGGGCATGGAAGAGAGGAGGAGGAGGAGGAGGAGGGGGAGGGCGAACGGTAGCCGTATCGACGCTCGGGATCGATGAGGATCGATAGCGACGCGGTCGAGACACGATCGAAGCTTCCTGGGTCGGCGCGTCCCGCGGCAGGACCACCGGCATCGAGCTGGTTGCATACGTTTAAAAAGAATCTCGTCCGGCCGTTGTTCTTTTTAATTATGTTTATAATCAACGCGCGGCGTGTCTATGGTAATCGGTACCCGCCTATTCGAGATTTACGGCTCGCCCCTTGCCCCTTGCCATCCACACGAAAAACTCATGACGCTCTGTTCCCTGTTCCCGTTCCTATAATTGATTTTTTTTTTTCACAAGCTGAGACTCTTCTTTTCTTTCTTTCTTTTTTTTTTTTTTTTTTTCTTTTTACCCTGCTGTTCTCCTCGAATCCATAGCGCTTGAAACGAACGTTATCAAAGTATAGATGGTTTCTAAATATCGTAGATATCATTCCTTGCTCCCAAACGTCGTTGCGTCTGTTAAATAGCTCGGTACACGGTGCAATCGAAAGACTAGAAATATAGAAAAATATAATAATTCGAATCTAATCGTGTCAAAGCGAAACCTAAGAGCGCCCAGATTTATCCGGTTATATCGGATACCGATGTAACGCGTTGTTGGATATTGGTTTATCTAACCTTGAACAGTTCGGTTTCAGTGAAACGAAATCTATGGTACGTACGAAGCCGTATATAACGATCGCTGAAAAAAACGCTTCATCGATCGAGAGGAAAACGCTGTGGTTCTACGATAGATCGAGGTAAGAAAGAGAAAAAGAAAAAGAAAAAGGTAAAGTTCGTCGGTCGGGAAACCTGCAGAAATATTCGCCGACGCGTTTAGGCGACGTAAAAACGGATCGACCCGTAACAACGCCGCGCCATCTTTTCGCCGGTGAGGTAATTTCTGTTCCGCGTAAGTCCAGTGGGACATGGAAATTTGAATTCGGCTTTGTTTCTTTAAATTACATCTTGTTGATTTAAACCGGCTCGTCGAGCGCGACAAGCAACTGGCCCGCGTAAATTGGGCGTCACCAGCACGCAACGAGCAGCCACGTGAAAAAATGAATCATGCCCTTGGACGGTGGGGCCAAGCAAGGAGGACGGGGTGGTGAGATTCGCTAAGGGGTCCCGGTCATGCGAGGTTACACACGTGTACCCCGCCAGCAACGACAGCGACGCCCGCTAATGACGCCCGGAGATACCAGCGATACCTCTAATTAATTCTTCCTATCTTCTCGATATACAAATGCCCACTGTTCATGCCGATTGCCAGGCCAGTGTCGATGGAAGAGATTTATCGCGTTCCGTGACCGCAGCATTGCCGAGGGAGGACCGTACACCGCGTTTTGCACGAATTTTTGCAGATTCCTTTGGCATACGTTTTTATAGTCCAACTACGTTTACATATTTTTCTGCTGATCTTGATATTTTCGATGCTCGAAACTCTGTTACTCGGTTATTCGGAGTCGACGATGTTCTAACCTTTAATTCCAGCGTCGTGATTCAATCGTTTACGATTTATTTAAGAAGCAAATTATTTTATCGCGTCTCTTACTTCGCGTACAGTGGCCCAACGATGCGTTACTCGCTAGCGAGCAAACGTATCCGAATAAAACTACGTTGCCGTTGATCGATTGTTGATTAATTGCCACTAATACAGGCGTGGTCGTATAAATTTTCTAGCCAAACTTGACAAAAGCGAGCAAACAAGGTACGGCTATTTAAAAAAAAAAAAAAAAAAAAAAAAAAAAAAAAGATGCCACAGAAGAAATAAAAATTCAGAGCGGCGGTATAAAGAAAAGCTTCGATTCGCAATCGTGAATAGTAAACGGGCGCGATATATCGTAAATCGATAAATTCGTACCATCAAATTTCCTTAGGCGGGCGAAAGCCACGCTTCCAGCCGGATATGTTTCGAACGGGTTTGCTCGTACGATCGGCCACCAGACATGTTGGATAAAATTCACGTGTCCCGCTTGGCCAGGCAGGCATACAGGCGACAACGTGTGTCGACATTAAAGCATAAAGTATCGCGCGACAGCCGTGTAAACGAGACAGTGCTTTGATGCCCGTGACGACAGAGAAGGGTCAGTGAAAGAGAGAAAGAGAGTGGCTAGAGGGAAGGAGAAAGAGAAAGCCGGACGAAGAACGAAGAACGAAGAACGAAGAACGAAGAACGAGAAAGGGAGGGATGGAGAGAGAGAGAGAGAGAGAGAGAGAGAGAGAGAGAGAGAGAAAGGGCGCTGGTTGAGGACAGATGGAGACGAAAGAAGGTGAAACACCGGTAGAGGTGCTCAGTCAGGGCACTCAAGTTTTCAACAACGTCCTTGCATCCTGAATCGACCAAAAAGTGGAGTAAAGGCTGCTAGTTTTATCCGTTCAAGGTTATTCAGGGGTAAGCCCCGCTGTACTCTCTTCAACATTTCGTTGTTCCTTGTTCGCGCAGTCTCAAATACGTCTTTTAAACGTTCAGCCGATGTACCGAGTACGATGTTTCTTTCAATTCGATGGATCGATATCGTCCATATCGAGCCTCTTCTATCTTGTCAATTGTCCATCACGTTCGATCGCATTAAAAATACAAAAAGATGCAAAACGTTCGCACTTGACGGTACACGCGTGCGATTCCTTTTGTACGAATCGTAGAGCTTTCATTGCGATTTCATTGCTGCGCCCGTTTCGTCTTTCATTCTTATCGGAGAAATTTTCAAACGTTCGACGTTTAACAAACGCTCGCAATAATAGAAGTCTGTGCGGAAAAAAAGGGGAGGTGACGGGAAATTTCGAGGCTTCGACGGTTTGGTTCGCGCTCGACGTTCAGTCGGCTCCTTTCAACCGGTTCCAGGGAGCCTCGGCGCCGACCTTAACAACAATTTAATCACGCCGTCATCGAGGGTAGGCGGAAATCGTTTGTTTGACCCCCTATTAGGCAATAATAACCGGGGTGCGACGGCTCGTGCCCGCGAGATAATTTATTCCCGTCGGAGGCGCCCTGGGGCCCCGCCACGCCCAGGAGCACGGTCTGCAGCTCCATCGGCTCGTGCCGCTGCTTCTTTATGACGCCGGGGGCCTGAAACGAGCGCGTCATAAACACACCCCCTTGTTCCGACAGATTTTGTCAAGAAACGGGGAGACGGCGTGGCCGAAAACGTTCGTCGATTGGACCGCCTTCGCCGTATAGACGACGTTGGTTTAACGCGGATATCGAATATCGTGCCCAGTACGTAAGCAGCCCCGTTACGATTAAAAAAAAAAAAAAAGAAAAAAAAAAGAAAAGAGAAGAAAAGAAAGTAAAAGAGAAAAGGGAGAAAAGAGAGAAAAGATGCGAGCGACAAGTCATCCGACCCGTGGTTTTCGCGGTATTCGCTTTCGCTGACAGAATCCGTCAAAGGACAATCACTCGGTCGAACACCTCTCGGTCTATCGCGGCAGGGAAATCCTGCTCGAGCCTCCGCGATCGAACGCGGTACGCACGGCCATCAGAAACGTCTTCGTCACCGATGTAATTCTCCGTTTTCTGCCGGAGGGATCGATCGGAAAAAAAGGTCTGTTCGATGAGGAGGGGCCCGGTAGCCACGAAGACTGACTGGAGGCTCTTTGATTCGGCTTCTCAGCCGCGGTTCGTCGCCAAGGCCGCCTCGAATCTGGACGCATAAACATGCCAGGATCGTGGGACGTCACTCGCCATAATAACAATAAGAATCTGTCGGTCCCGTTCCCGGCAGTGGCTGGGCCCATGCGGCCCTCTCGCTCCTTCGGGAGCCGGAGATCCCACGTGATTACGACCACGGGAGCGTCTTCACAAATCACTCGACCGCTCGAGGAGAGCAGAGCGCTCCTTCCGCTCCTTCCTCCGCCACCCTACGACAGATATTCCTCTCTGCTTCTGCTTTGCCCCCTTTGCTTCTCTCTCTCTCTCTCTCTCTCTCTCTCTCTCTCTCTCTTCCTCCCTTCCTCCCCTCCCTCTCTCTGCCTCTGCCTCTGCCTCTCCCTCTTTCCCCTTTCTTTTTCTCCTTCTAGGCCCCCTGTACTCGCTCGATGTCGCGAGCTATTCCATTTGCGGTGTACTCCTGCGCAACTTGCCAATAAGTTACGTCCGGTAGCCTCGTTTCGCTTATCGGAGGACACTTAACCGCGCCGCCGAGGAATGCGTGGGCCGCGAATTGATGGGGGGCAGAAACGCGCCGAGAGAACGTCAGAGTTTTCGAGTTTGACGCGTCCCCCGGACGTTGTGCCGCGACCATGACTGTCGCCTCCGGTTATCCTATCCACCGTTTTCCAGTTACGAAACAGCCGCGAACGATTACATCGAACTCGAATTTATATCGCAGAATGCTGTTGCTCGTCTTCGTCGCGGTTACCAAGAATCATACGTACATCGGGACATTTTAAGTTCTTAACTTTGTTTCGCATCCGTGGATATAATTCGTTGTGTCCTCGAGTTCCAAGAGTGTCGACAAAGTTCGATAAAGTTGAGCGATTTGCGACAGACTAATTTGAAAGAAAATGAAGGGAAAGCTCGTTCAAGACGAATCTTTCGTGGATCGGGCAGATTGGATGGAACGGAACTAAACGAATCGAACGAATTAACTGTTTATAACGATTTCGAGCTATCGGATTATACTCCAATTAGTATTATTCGGAGCATAAGGTAGAAACGTTCGGAAACTTAATATGTAACGACGCCCAACGATCGCGATCGTGTTGGTAAAATTTTCATCGATTCTAAGAACGTATACAAGAACTTACGAGATATTTAAGAGATCGAAAAGATATTTACGCAATCGTCTATGATATTAACGGTTTGAGCCAATTTTTTTTCTTTTTTTTTTTTTTTTTTTTTTTTCTAAATATAGGTTTGCAACAAATATCTTACGATTTCCATATGGATAGAGATTCGGACTATTCAGATTGGATCGAAAGTTGGTCGATAGACCGTGCCAATCCTCTTTCATTACGCTACCAAGGATTATACACGATATTCGATAAGATCCGCGTAAAAAGCTTTCTATGGTAAGTGTAAGAGTACTTTTGCGATATACACGGCGTATCGTGTTCGGGAGATCGAAATGAAAAACGTTGCCTGTAAGAATGGAAGAGCGCAGAGTTTCGAAAGCGACGCCGCGTTGCGAAAAATCGCTCGTTTTCTGTTGAAACTTACGGCAACGTTTATACGAAACGCGTATAAACCTGTACCAGGCGAACAATGTAAAGTATCCTCTATAGGGTATTAGCTGCTTTGGTCGCGGTGACGCTAAATCGGAAGAACGCAAAAGGATCGGTCTGCCTGTCCGGTGCCGCCTAATAAAACATTCGCTCACTTTATCCGCTTGGGAAAAAAAGTCAGGCCGACGGAAACAGAGGGAGGGGACAGCCGATTATAGCCGATCGCTTTGCCCACGACGCCGGGGCACGTTCGAAGATAATATTGGGAGTATCGTCTCCCTCGGGACGCGAAGGGAAAGGATGGAGATCGCCCCCGCATAACACAGCGGCAACGTTCGACGTCGCGCCGCGCCGCCGCGGAGCCAATTAAATAAATATTCGTTGACATCACGGCCGCGTCGCTTCTACAAACTGGCCCCTCTGCGCTCGTCCGAAAGCAACCGATCCTCCGTCCAGCCTTTTCCATCCTGCCTCTCTGCACCCTGTTCGAACGATTCCAGCGTGTTCGTCAACGGCCTTTCTTTCAAAGTTTTCTTTGAAATATTTCTGAAGAAAACTGCGGATGATACGAAAAATTGATCTTTCCCCGATCTGATTACGATCAAAACGAAATTATGATCGCAAAATCGATCAAAAAATCGCTCGAAAGCGAAATTTTCGTATTTCTAAAATATCCGGGCAATCGATCCTTTGGTGAGCGAATGAACGTCGATGAGGTGGAGATCGATCGGTCTCAGGCTGTAAAGATTCGTCGATTAATTTATCGTTGCGAAGCAAACGGAATACGCTTCCGTTTTTTATCGCGATCGATGTATGTATTCTCTCGGCTGCTACGTATAATATATATATATATCTGCTAATCCGTACCAGTTCCGTACTAGTTTAATATCGCTCGAGAACGGACAGCCCTCGACTGAAATTCTCGAGCCAAAGTCCAGCTCATTGGCCATTTAAAAGTTGATTCTGGCATCGCGTTTCAGTCGTAGGAAAAATGTATCCGAGAGCGTCCGTGGGCGTGCGCGCGCGTTGTTCGAGTCCTCTATGACACCCTGTCCTTTGCCGAAGGTGTCGGTAGATGTTCCCGGAGGCCGGCCAGCGGGGACAAGCGAGATATATCGTCCGGCCGGCTGTTAATAAGACGAGACAATGCCGGGGACGGCGAATGTGTGCGTGTGTGCTTGGCCTGGTCTCACGAGTGAGGCCACGGGCGTTCATATGTTTATTAGCCGGACCCCGCATAAATAACGCGGCTATAAGAACGAGAGAAGAAAGGGTGAAAGGAGGGGCCAGGACGAGGGCCCGGCAGAGATCGGCCGAGTAAATTGTCACACGCTCTCTCCGTTCTGAGGGAACAGGGAATTGGGGTGGTGGGCCCGGAGGCCCCTCTGATCGGCCGGGAAGAAAGAGCAGCGGGTGGAGAAAGATCCTATCCCGAGGTGGACTGCGCAGAAAAGGCTAGTGATGAGCTCAAGACGCTTCCAGTCGTTTGGAACTAGATCCGGACGTTCTTTCTCTCTCTCTCTCTCTCTCTCTCTCTCTCTCTCTCTCTCTCTCTCTCTCTCTCCTCTCTCGCACACCTCCGACTCGCGACAACGCAGTAACGTTGCTTTATAAACGGCTCTCGCTGAGTAATCGACGTTACGATCGAATTTCTCTTTCTTTCCTGTTTCTTCTTCTCCTCTTTTCCTTTTTCTTTTCTTTTTTCTTGCCCCTCTATCGACCGATTAATATTTACAAGCGTTTATTAATACGGAGGCAAATGAATTCTGAGAGGAAAAAAAGATCGTTTCTCGACTCGCTTCGATTGCGACGGATGGCAAAGGTGTGTCGCCTTGGCCGCTTTATGAACGTTACGAACGTTTGCGTTACGAACAGCGCGTCGTATTTCAAACGCGAGAATCGTCAGCGACTACGAACAGATGGGAATACAGAGATTTTTATCGTTATGCTCTTCTACTATCTATATCTATATGTATATATAATATATATATATCGTTGTGTATCGTTAAGGCTCGGTGGATGTTTCGAGATATGGCAGAAAATCAAATAGAACGGGATTGCACGGGACGAAGCAGCAACGGGAAGAATCGAATGCCCATCGCTAGAGGCGAGCTGTCCCCGAGACGGAGGACAAGGGCCCTGGCAAGGGATGGGGAAAAGAGAGGGTAGGAGGAGATGGACCGAGAGCCGGGCCTACCTAATTTACCTCCCAGATAATACGGCATAATTAAAGCAAAATGTAACGTCGCTGGCAATTAAAACAAATTTATGCGACCGAGATCCGCGATCGGCCGACCCGAGCCCCTTTCTGCCGGCCTTGGCCGCGTCCCTGCCTCCTGTCGCGTCGCCGCCTCGCCATCGCGAACCCCGTCGGGCATTATTATTGTTATTGGCAGAGAAACAGGGTGGGATATTGGCGGACCAGCGTTCGGGAAATATCGAAACCCAACGAGGCACGAGAAGAATCGAACGAAGGTTAGGTTGAATCTCGTGGATTCTCCATGCACGATTAACGTTTCGTTATTCGCCAATCGAATCTTCGTACGGTGAATTAGTTTGCGCGTAGCTCGTATCATACGATACAGGATTTGAAGTAGCGGCGATTTTACATTTTAGATGTACGCGGTTCGTGATCTTGGTTCGAAATATTTGAACGTTAACGTTAAGCGTTAGGTAGGGAAACGATATGGACGATAATGACAACGACAGGCACGATATGTAACAGATGGATAAACAGACAGAGTACTAGAAATTGCAGAAGAAAAAGTGCCATCGTTCGATCGTATACACGGTACTTGCTGTGAAAGTCATCTGGATCGTAACGGAGAAGAATACTGGTCGATCGTTGTCAAAGATCAAGGTAACATTTTTCACGCAGTTCCGTCCGTTCGATCGTTGAAAAGTTGACGGCGTAACCGGGAATCGCGCGACGTCGCGGTACTCGGCCGACGGAACGAGGCAAAAGAAGCGGCAGGTATTCTCGCAGCGACCTTCGTGGACAAAAAAGTCAAAGTGCGCGAGAAAGAACGAAGAAGGAGGCAAAGAAGAAGAGCGGGAGAGCTGGAAGCCGCGTAAGAAAGCGATCTGACGTAGCCCGGTACTCGGAATACTCGGAAGACTCGGAAGACTCGGAAGACACGGCCGGCCAACCAACCATCTACCATCTCATTTCGCAGCAACAATTTTTAACAAAAGTTTCGCACAACCAAACCGGTTTTTTTTTTTTTTTTTTTTTTTGACGGCGTTAGTTTTCAATGTCGCTCGATCTTACGATTAACTTTTACTAACCAATTAGACCGATATCTGTAAACGAAATCACAGCGTTATTAATTACGGTAATATCCGTTCGACGTTACATGCTGGAACAAAGTTCCGACGAGCAATTTGTAGAATGGAAAATTACTAGCGGAGAGCAACGTTGTTCGGCCGACAGGCAACGATTTGCCCGTGGCGAAGAAGAAACACCACCGATAAATCCGATTCTCAATATCTCGGTCCCTAACGATCCAGATCGGTAACTGCACGATCTTATTAGCGACGTAAGTCGCTGGCAAAAAGAGCGGATGCCGGTGGAAGAAGCCGGTTGCGAGGCGAAATTCATGCGCGACGCTGCCGAGAGTTGTGCAACGTGTAGAGGAGGAGGTGGTGGTGGAGGAGGAGGTGAAGGAGGAGAAAGAAGAAGAAAAGGGGGCCGCCGCGGTGGCTGAAATATCCGTAGATAAATTGACGTCAAATCGGATTTTATTGGAAGGCGGAGGGGGCGAGGCCCCGAAGACGCGAAGAAAGGTGATAGAAAACAGGTCCGGTCTCGCCTCGAGCGAGCCACAACTATTTCGTGTTTTTCGTCTCGGAGGTTCCGATGCCGTGCCGCAGCCGCCGCTATCGCTGCGCCATCTGCCTGACAAACCCGCGCCATCCTCATGAATACGTCATGTCATATCTATTCTTTTAGCAAAGGGAGAACGAACCACCGGGCCACCATAAACCCGCCGTGGTTCTCTCGCGCTCCCGGTTCTTCCAGTTCGCCAGTTTCGACCAATTCGGAATTCAAGGGACTCGGCCGTGAGACTCGGACCTGCTGTAACGCCATAGGCGCGGCGTGGCGTCGCGATCCCAACGGGTCCCCCGGCTACCGGACCCCACGACCGTACACGCCGTGCCGGCCAACGCAACAGCGAGGCTGCGGCCTGCCAGAAACCAGGCTAATTTATTCGCCTCTCGGACCACTGTGAAGCGGCGTTTTGTCTTTTGTTCGTCGTTCGATGCTCCTCCGCCGGGGCTACTGCCACGCCGTTGCGCCTTCCTACTTGCAGCAACTCGCCCGCTCTTCCCGCTCTCTTCCTTCCACCGGGTTTGTTTGTTTCTACGATTGACCGACGCTCGAAATTAGTTGTCGCTGGCTGGTTGTTCTCGCGACAGGCGAGTTATTCGTGCCAATCTCATTCGGCCAAATGATGGAACTTTTATAGGTACCCGAGAGCCGCACTCCGGTCCAGAGTTTGCGCAGTATATAGTTTAAATGGAAAGTCAGATCGAGTAATTTATCGAATCCAGAGTAAGTCGGAAAGTTCGAGGCAGATTTATATTTATTTAAAGAATGTGACGCTTTTATCCTGAATTTTCCATACTTGCTTCAACGAAAATAAAGCAAGGACTATAATTTCACTCGTCTTTTCTTCTCTCGAGGAACGTTCGATCAGCCTTTCGTTCTTCGTATCGTTATTTTCCGATATGATATTTTACAGGGTTATCGTTTTAGCAACGAATTCGCAGCTTGAGTCGCTCCGTTGTATACGTAAGTGTATCTTTTATCGTTCGTCGCAACACCGTGTCGTCCGATATCGGTACGTTACCTGTAAAGAAGAAGAAGAAGAAGAAAAAGGAAAAAGAGAAAAGAAAAACAAAAATACTTTCGAATCGATAAACCAAGAGGACGAATAAATTTCCATAGCAGAAGCAAGTTTTGTATATACAGACAGAGCCGGCCGATGAACTACGAGCAAAAATATCGACGCCGATATCGTTCCTGGTAACCGGACGAACCGGGAGCTTTCTTTTGTAAAAGAAAATGTGGCGCGGAGGCGAGCCAACAACCGAAAACGGAGAAAGAAGGGAGAAGAGAAGAGAAGAGAAGAGAAGAGAAGAGAAGAGAAGAGGAGAGGAGGTTGTCGGTGAAAGCACGACTCTTTATCCGGCAGCCTAATTGAACGCAGCGCAATCTAAACGACGTCGATTTGCAGGGGTGTTAACACCGTAGGCAGAGATCTCTGCCACCTGCTGCAGCGGATTTTCTGCGGTCCTTTAACCCTTCGACAACTTGCCGAAACGTTCGGAAAAGGTAAAACAGAAACTCGTACGCCGTTGTATTAGAAATTTCATCCGCTTGGCTAGAAAAAGGAACGGATAGAGCGAGCGGGAACGCGTTCTGTTCGGGTTGTTTGCGAAAAACGAAACGGCTAGATGCACACGTTCGCGAAACGTACGATCGCTCGTAGAGAATGAACAACGCGTGCAACTACAAATATTTCATACGCCTGACAAGGTGTTTCACGTCCATCCGTGTTCCTGGGTCATCTACGGCGATTTTTATTCGTTCGTTTTATCACCTCGACCAGATATCGCGCAACTATTAGCCGTCCAAATAACGAGAAACCGTGTGCCTAGGAGCAACGCGACAGTCAAGACGGACACGTTATCGATTCCAAGTAGCTACGAGTTTCGCCGGTTTCCGTCGAACGGGAAATGTACGAAACGACGAGGAAACCAGCGACTAAATCTCTGGAAAGACAAAGACGACACGAGCCAACTATTATCGGGATACGTGCGGAACCTGAGCGAAGCGAGCTTTATGCCTGCAACGGGATGCCACCCAAAAGGCAAGAAAAATTCCAACGGCGCATAAAAATTATTTATCGCGACGGGTAAGGGGGACGCGTTAGGGGGACCGTTGAAAGATTCGGGACGGTGTTTGGGAGAGACGAGCGGAACAGGTAGGCGAGGGTAAAAATTCACCACCGCAGGTGTCAAAACCTGGCGCCGGCGCCTGCTCCAGCCACCCACCCTTTTCTCTATTTTACCTGTGAGCTACGGGTTAGCCGGTGGTTGCGCAAAAATTACCGGTCGTAAAATAATTCCAGACAAAAGAAGGGGCTTTCCCCTGCAGTGTTAATGCTTTAACTGTGTTTCACCGGGGTGTGTTTGTTGTTCGTTTAGCGCGCGCGCGCGTCCACACCTGAATTTTACGTCTCACAACGCGCATGCAAATACGCTGGCAGCATTTGTATGCCAGGAAAATGCGTATTTCGCGAACCGGCCCGATGGTTCTCGCCAGCGTTCCACGCTGCTCTTCTTTCCAGCTCCGAGTAAGAATCGCGCTCGAGGCTTGCTCTCGGTGAAAATGTAAAACGATCGTTCTTTGGTATGCTAAGTACATGCTCTGGCGAGATGTTGTGGAAATTGACAGTATTTTCCGAAGAATGGACATTGGGAGTTAAGAACGCTGTGAAGAGTGACGAAAAGCTTTGTGACAAAATTTTCGGAAAACAAGCGACAAAAAGTTGGTGGACAAAAGTAGTTGGTGGTAAAGTTGTAACGTTGGAAGAAAGAAGGAAGCCGATTGGCGAGTAAAACGAGCGACTATCGATGAAAGGAAGTAGTCGGTTAACGAACAGAGAAGGCAGTGTCTACGCAAGGAAAAGATATAAAACGACGTGGTAAGAGAAACCACGTGTTGTCGTAACGTAGTAGTATGCTGTGTATGGATGTTAAAATACCTGGTTTCTAATAATAGAAATACATCGATTTTATCGGCTATCGTAACGCGATGCAATATGAAATCTAACATAGTGGCTCGACATACAGAATGTGGCATAACGTGCTAAATTATGGTACATCGCGTCGAAGCACGATACGCGTTGGAACGATGCGATAATACGGAATACGTTATATAGCAAAAAAAGAGACAGACAAATGCTACGGTACTAGACGCTATAGCGTGAAATTACCTACCTACTAGCTAAGCCTTGTTACTACGCCTGAAAGGTCGAGTCACGCAATTAGGCTAAAAGTCGTATCCCGCTTTAGATCGTAAAGAAACTTGGATAAAAAGAAAGAAGGAAAGAACGAACGAACGAACGAACGAAAGGGTTGAACGGTTTAAGGAAAATCTAACTTGTTACGTTCTGCCATTTCCACGAATACAGCCATCTACGTTACGACGATACACCGAGAATCTAAGAACGAGTATATGAAAATTTCAACGCGATCTATGGTAGGATATTATCGGGTGTCGTAAAGTTGATCGTAAGGATGATCTTTCAAACTTTTCGGCGGAAAGGATGTTCAGCGTCGAGATTCGAGTACGGTAGAGACGCGTATTTAACGAGAGAGCGTCTTGATAAGAAAAGCGAAAATTTCAGCGACGCGATGAATCGCTTGGTAAAATCTGCCGGTGCTTCGAACATCTCGAAGCAATCGTCACCGCAAAGAAGCTGGCATGGCAGAAAATCGCAAACCGCCAAAGAAACGCCGGTTGTGTTCGATCGTGAACCAAGAGCCCGCCGTCGCCGCCACGCTCTAGCTTTAAAGCGCAACTCGGAAGAAAAGAGAAATCGAGAAAGAAATAAGAGGGGAGAGAGTGAGAGCGAGAGAGAGAAGGTAATCCTTTCTGCGATAAAAGTGCACGCAACGACGGCGCGGATCTTTGGCAGCACCTGAACCTTGGACCTTCTCGCCTTACCCCATACCGTCCCTCTTCGTCGAATCGTCGATACTCCTACGATCCACCTGTTCTCTCCCTCCGGCATCGCATGATAGAGTATAACCGGCCGCTTCAAAGCGGAACAGCCGGGTAAAAGGGAGCCGGGCCGAAGCTCTCGAAGATTAAAGCGCGCTGACACCTTAAAGACGAGGCCAGAATGGGCTCAGCCGCGTCGCTGGAAAGGGCGAGTCAGCCAGCGGACAGCCTTTTCGGGATCGAACGTTAAGGGTTGAATGTACACTCCGCGCGCCTCCCTCACCGGATCCTATTGTCGAAAATACAGAGATTCGAAAGAAACGATTCTCCGCAAGGCACGCGCTCCGTTTCTTCCGGAAGGCACGAGTTGCCGTAATTAAGCAAATGGAGTAAATTTGCCTTCTTAAATTTTACACCAAACTGAACGTACACATTGCTGGCTATCTGGTTTTTTATTCGATGTTTAGATAGGCGAGCCACCGCGCGGAGGAACTTGGCTGGAATTTCTACTTCTATCGGAGCTCGCTACGATCGGACCGGTACGATCGAACGTTTTGCCATCGATGGATATTAGCCGAACGAAAAGTAGAAAAGTTGGCGAAAGTATGGTTCGTCTTCTCAGTATGTCCTCTCGTTTCAAACGTTTCCGAGTAATGCAGCTTTTTCGAAAGACGGACGAGCTTCGGATTTTATCCGTGTTACTTTTGTATCGAACAGTCGATAAAAAGAAAGGGTTGGCGAGTGCGCGTCCAGTCTATCGCGTTAATAGAAACGAAAAGGGAAGAAACGTTCTTTTGTTCTTTTTCTTTTTTTTTTTTTTTTTTTTTTTGGTTGTTTCTCTTTTTGTTTCTCGCGTCGCTTTTAAATCACCACGGTAGATCTATATCGGTGGGATAAGTTATTCGATCAAATATGCAGGCGTAACCCATGCGTCGAAAGGATTCTCGCGTTGGGGGAACGTCGGATGTGTCCGCGGGATAGCGGGTTGCAGCTGAAAGAGTCAATTTCCAAGGCTAAGGTTTCCCGGCGCCGAAGGAGCAGAAAAGCTACGAGCGAAACACCGGCGAAACATCGATAAGCTCCGTCCGCGTCCGATAACGCGGAACGAGAGCGGATCGCCGCTAAAGACCGAGGACGCCGAGGACGCCGCGGTACGATCGTGCAGCGTTGGCCCGGCGTTGCTATAAAAACCGCGTCAGCGCGACGAGAATACAATCGGCGAGCGCGGCGAGCGCGGCGAGCACGGCACGCGCGGTGGGGAAACCGTAGAGAGTGGAATATTCACGCGGCATATAAAATCATAGAGACACGAGTGGCTCGCTATAATAATGCATAAGGGGGCGGAGCAACGTGTGACGCGGGCCACGCCTCGCGCAACCTGCCGCATGGTGGGGCGAAGAAGCGCCGGAAGGGGAACCTGTCGAGACCTGGCTCGAGTGGGGAGTCACAGAAACACGACCGAAGCTCGAGCAGAAAATCATCCGGACCCGTCACGCGGAAATTCTCGCTTTTCCTTCGACCTGCTGCTGCGCTTAGCCAAAACTATGGATAAGCGATGACCGTACAACCAACGATTCTATCCCTCTGGTCGTACGTGATCCGAGGGGTTCGTTAGGTTGGACAACGAGCCGAGTAAGTCGCCGTTGGTAACCGATCCGACGATATAACGGACGTAAACGAATTTTCGCTTAAAGCGAATCGTTCGAGCGATACGGTGGAATTTGTTCTTTCGTAAGAAGGAATCGAGGAGGCGAAGCGACTGCGACGCGAGGATCCAACGAGATACGGTACGTATAGATGGACAAAAGTTTGTTGGATGACGGGCAAGAGTGCTGGAAGAGAGTGAGAACGAGGCGAGGAACGAATCGCGAGGGGAGAACGTAGGATGGAAGGATATGGCGAGATATGGTGTTTGTTGGGTGCAATCGGCGAACCGATTAAATTAGAAGGGAAAAATCGTTCAGAGTCTCGACGAGACTGGATTTCAGAGCTGGATGAATTCGACGAAAACGCTGGTTATTTCACGCTGGTTTTACCGAGATTACGAGTGAATGCCTTTTTCTTACGCGGTTCCACGCAGGCACGGCGTTTAATTCTCGCTTACGTTGAACGTTGAACGTTAAACTAGACACCGTGTACGGTGCACTCGATGATCTCGTAGATTTCTCACCGTGATCCCCTCCCTTCCCCTCGAGACGTCCGAACGAGGCATTTCTTTTCCGCGCCAAATGCTCGTTATGCCGTAATAACGGTTAAGGAACGGAGGAACAAATGGCGGCGGCGGCAGCGAGGAAGAGACGCAAACGAAATCGTCGAAACAAATACGCGCATGCACGGCATAAAATCAAGCGGATTCCGCGAAACGGTCGGCGATCCTCGGCGCGGATAGTGGCGCGAGGAACTTTCGGAATTAGTATTTCATAGTTAAACGCTCTATGTCCCCGTAGGCCGTGGGCCGTAGGCTGCATCAAGTTCCCACGTTGGCTCGGCAAGAAGCGATTAATTTACCATCACATACGTAAGTTGAATAGCAACGGAAGTCGAACGCTTCACGGTATACGAATTCCTTTTTTTCGACCAGCGTACTTATCGAATTGATTCAGATTCACGAGTACACATTGAACTTGATCCCACCCCTGGCGAGCGTGGGTCGCGTTGGAGGGAGAGCGCGACCGATGGTGGGAGCGACGGCGAGTCGAGCGGCGGGGAGGAAAGCGCGCGCAGGCCTCTCCCCTCCGTCCCCACCATGGCGCGTCGGGCAGCGCAGGAGAGGGGCGCCGCGACGTCAGGCCCAGAGCTGGTCCGTCCGTCGTCCGGCCGACTCGAGGCACCAGAGCTGCGGATTTCGCGCGAGAGATATACAACCATAAACACACATATACACAGGTTCGCGCACGTACGTAGCCACGCACGCACGCACGGACGCACGAACGCACGAACGCACGAACGCACGAACGCACGCACGCACGCACTCACGCAAGCACGCACTCACGGACTCACGGACGCACGGACGCACGGACGCACGCACTCAGCCAAGCAACCACGACGACGTAGCAGCCAAGCACCGAACGAACGTGTAAGCACGCACGCGGTGTCCCGCGTGGACAGACGGACAGAGTCTCTCGATCTCTCGGTGGTACACGTGCGCACACCGGTCTGTGTCGTAGCTGATCCACGGGTAGAAAAAAAGAGTCGAGTGTGTGAGAAAATAGGAAACACGGTACGACGTGTATCGTGAGTGGAAGAGAAACAGGGAGTTGGTCGCGCGCGCCACGTGCCGTATCCAGGAACTCGACGAGTGCCGCGAGAGCTTTCCGGGATGGCTCGAGTGTGTTATTACTGGCCGAGTTGAAACGTCGCCGGTGAACTTTCCGCATGGGATCGTTCAGGAAGTGGATTAGCGCGCGAGGGGAGGTGTGGCTCCCTGACAGTGTCGATGGTGAAGTACAGCAGTGATTCGATTAACCTGCGACCGGAATCGTCGAGTGCGGAATCGACGCGGTCCTCGCCGCGGCGTGGACCGATCGCGTGTCGGCCCGTCTCAGCGAGACATTAGTCCCGATTCCCATTTGCCCGACAAACTGGATCACCGCGGTCGCCAACAATCCAAAAGCAATCAACAGGCTAGAAGGAATGTCACGGAGAAAGCAGGCCCGACCAAGCCGTGCCCACCTCGAGGAGGATCTTGTCCAGGGCCCTCTGCTCATCAATGCCGTACGAAACGTGAACAACCAGACCCGTAAGTGAATATTATCGAGCGCGATACGTACGAATCCGGATCTAGGAAAATAGCGCGTCCGCGCGCACGCACACACACACAAGTAACGCGCGCGCGCGCGCGCGCGTGACACACACGTACACACTCTCTCGCACTCTCACACACCGCCCCCCCCCGCTCTCTCTCCAGTGCTCTTGTGCGTTAGATTAGGCGAGAAAGGGTCGTTAGCCGTTGTTACCTTGCCGCTGTTGTCGAGTAACTTGTGCCGAGCCGTTTTTCCGCTGTTATTTCACCGTATGTCGATAGCCGTCGCGAAACAGTGAATCGAATTCTACGGGAACGGTCAGGCAAAAACGTGTTACGGAGTAGTAACGAGAACGAGAGAAGGAAGAATGCCGCTGGATAAAGAGTTTGGTGTCGGCGGAGAAGCAGCGACAGTTTGGATCAGTCGCGTGATGCGATTAAAATTCACCTAGTTGGAAGGTTAGAGATGGAAAATCGGTGTCTGGTGTTCTCTGTCAGAGTTCCATGTCGATCGAGGAAATTCCACGTAATCCGTCGATCCTGCGATCCGGCCGCGTATCGAAGAAATTCGAATCCGTGAGTGATTCTCCGCGCTTCCTTCTCTGCAACCGCGGACAAACGTCCGTTTCTACATAATAATTGTTTGTTGGCGAGAGAGAACCCTTCCGGCACGACGGATGCATCTACGACGACGTTGCGCAGATCGTTATTTCATCGTGATGACTTTCGAGCATCTTTTCGTCGTTCTTCTATCTGTCTGTCCTGATCTAAGACGACTAGTTCGATATCCACGACTTTCTAAAAGATCTTCTACCAAGATAAGCAAAACGCTCACCATCAGGTATTGAATTTTACATCGGGCTTGGGACATGTCGCCCATTTCACGTCACAAAAGTTGTTGGCGGAGCTTCGGTAAATTCTCTTCCGAGCCGCATTGAATTCTACACGGCCGCCTATTCGACTACCACGAAATATCGATAATCTCGTAACGAGAGGCCAGATTATCTAATATCTGTCAACTTGGAGAGAGAAAAATGTAATACGCGAAGGTAACATTAAATGCCAAGGCAGGCAAATAATAACAAACGATAGTAGAGACGACAGAGATAGCAGGGAAGAGTGGAACGTGTTTAGGCCCCAAAAGCTCGATTTATCATCGTGATTGGATAATAACTGAAAGGCGAGAATTCGTAACAATTATCTAGCATATTAGTTATTAGCTGTTACGTTGTTGGTTGTCGGTTGTTACAGTTGCTAGTTGTTGGTTGTTGGTTATTTGCTATTAGTTATTAGTTATCGCTCGATGCGCTGTCGTTGATTATTCCGTACTCTTAGGTTGAGTGTAACGAACGAGCTTGGACGACGCACGAATGTCGTGCTTGGCTCGTAACGATACATTTTGGTGCACTCGAGCCACTTTTGCAGGAAACAAGCGATTAAAACTGGTTGGAAAGGAAGGTGATGCAACGGTGGCCGTCGGCGTGGTGGCGCGTCGCGCCAAGAGATCAGCCGCGAGTGTCATCGAAACTCGATTCACGGAAGCTCTCCGTCGGACTCGTAGCGGCGCGACCCGTCAACCAACCGCTTACAATCCTATCCTCTCCGTTTGTGCTGAAAGTGCGCGAAACGTATCCTGCCGATCTCGTTCCTAACAGCATCGGTTTAATCGTGTACCTTCCGTAACGAACGGAACAGAAGATTGTTATTTTTCACGCGCTTCGATTCCAGACGAGGATCGAAAGGGGCAAACTGCCGGGTTCGCGTTTCCCATTTCGCGTGTCGCGTTTCGCGTTTCCCCGAAACGCGAGTGATCGACCAGAAGCAGGAGTTCGTCGATCGCGTTCCTTTTCAACTGGGAAACGCGAACATCGAGGACAGGTTTCTCGTTTCTCGAGTGCGATGACCCGCGCGAAAACGCGACGAGCGCTCTAAGGCCGCTTGTCACTTGTGTTCGCGCGTGCTGCACGTCCACGTTGAACTCGTTTCACGCGTTTCGGCAACGTTCCGTGCCTGCGATTCTCGTTTCTCTGCTAAATTCCTACTTATCCGAGCGTAATTTCTTCGACGAAAGTACAGTGGCGCTAGGACACGATCGAGGAATTATCCCGCGAACGGAACGAAACCAGTATTCGTGGTTCCTTGTTTGGCGCGATAGGTCGCTTGTTTCTTGAATTTCATTTCGAATGCTCGTACCATCCGACCAACCGATACCATCGATAAACAGTTTCTTACGTCTCGGACAAAACGTAAAAGAATCATCGTTGTCGAGATATAAACGCTATTATAGAGTCAAAGTAAGGTTTATCGTAAAAGAAACGTGCCTTGTAACGTAGACAGCAAAAATAACATTGACGCGTACTTCTTAACACTTGTGTCAAACAGTGCAGGTTAAACGTATCCTTCTAATAATCGAGCGAGTCGACTCCGATCTTCGAAAACATCGTCGTCGATGCCGTTTCTTTGTTCGCCAGTTCAACTTCTTCTTTCTCTTTTTTTTTTTTTTTTTTTTTTCACCTCCCTTGTTTCGTTGCTCGATGCTCGACACAGATATCTATTTATCGACAAAAAATCGTACGTTTTTCCAGGGAAAAAAAAGAAAGAAAAAGAAGAAGAAAGATAAATTTCTTCGCATATGGAATATCTTGATACGAAAGTAGTTCACAGACGATAGGCAGGTACACTTGGCTATGTCTTGTATTTTCTAATTAGAAACAATCAGGGACATCGAACCACCAAGTTAGTTGTGATTCCGCAGAATCCGCAAAATTTTCGATCGACTCGGTGACATTATTACGTTGTTTCGCCTTCTCTTTGGATTTGGCGAAACTTGAAGGTAGCCTCGAATCTGCCGGGGCAATTTCTTTACGGTCACGAGGAGTCGCTTGTAATTTCTCGATCGGTCTTAATAGGCACCATGTATTTTATACGAGCCGTTCGGCAACCATAGCGAACAATTTCCCAAGTTGCAACAAATTGACCGCTGGAAACGTGATATTTTTTTCTTCGCGGCTGAACGTTCATTCGATCTTCGTTTTATCCGTTTAATGAAATTTAGAAAGTTGAAAAAATAAAAAAAAAAAAAAAGAAAAAGTGGAATTAATCGATTCGGCTCGCGACGGCATTGCACATAAAATAATAAATTTCCCAAGTAAGGTACTAAAATAATTTTTGCAAGATAAAGTTTTATCAATCCGACGTTGACTATTAAATTCGTTTTAATTAAAAGAAACACGTCGCAGTAAAGTTTCGCCAATTGTTTTGGACGAGTTTTCAAGTAGTTTTTCTTCTGTCGGTTAATAGAAAGTTATTTGTCACAAGTTACACGGAATTTCATCGAAATTAGTGTCTTCAATTTGATCGTACTCTTAAAAGTAATTGCCAAGTGGTCGTTAGTTACTTTTTGCAAGTAAACTTTTCATTCTTTCCGCTCGGGCTGAATACTTTTCGCTTGTATTATACGGAACAACTACGCAAGTCGATGATTTTACGGGTTTCTCGTACCAGTTTCTCCTCTTTATGAAGCGTAATTACTCCAATTTTTTCATCTAGCGTCCTATTTCTTCTTTTTTTTTTCTTCTTCTTCTTCTTCTTCGCAACATGGAAATATAAATAGCGAGTGCACAAGCGAACGACAGACACCGGTAAACGAAACGCGATTCGTAGCTGGAGGGAAAGTTTCGGTAACGGGTCGTAGCGGAGACTTTGTTGGGCGAACGTTCGTTTTAAAACTTGACAAATATCTAGTAGTGGTAATCTGTAAAGTTACAAGTAATTTTCTACTCTTTCCAATAAATACTGCGTTTGTATTCGGTCAAATCTAGTGAAATTGCACGTATATCGTTCGGGTATAAATAAAGATTCCGTTGAATTATGGCGATAATATTTATTACCGGATGTAATAATGTAAGAGAAAAAGAAAGCAAAACCAACCTAGATACATAATAGTGGAACTAAATCGTGGGCATAAATTAACGAATAAACTGTACACAACATAATCCGTTGCTAAATCTTTTTCAACGTAGCTGTATCTTATATTGTATTAACCGAACCGAATATCTTAACAAACGCTTGAAATAGCGGAAAATCTTTTAACTGACGCTGTACATATTAACGCTGTATATATTAGCGAATCCGCTAATGCTGTAAACAATACTTCGTTTATGCTTTCTGGGTAATACTTTGTCCACGATTTCTTCAAACCGATTGTTTATATTTCACGTACCGACGATTCCTCGAGCGTTAAACGGTGATCGATTCGGCCTGTTCATCAACGTTTCGATCGCTTTTCTCAAACCTACCACCTATCGCTTACCGCCACAAACTGAATTACTTTTCTTCAAAATAGTGAACAGTTTTTTGCTGGAAGCGAGGAAAGCAATACGGTTCTGTAACGCGATAACGCGCGGACTGCGCAGCTTTTTAAAGGTTTCGATCGGGTTTAATAGAATTAGAAGGCGATGAGGATTTTAGCGTGAAATTAACCGTTTAGCTGCGACGGTGTCAGACCCTTTGAAACCATGATTTAACTAACCATTCGCGTCCCTCCAGCGTATTCCTAAGCCATTTTTTCTACAATGTTTCAAACATACGCGATTTCTTTCAACCGCTGTTATTCATTTTCACGATATACTTTGCGATATCGTAATTGGTGTACCGAGCGTATGATATTCCATCGTACGTTTGTCCTTTCAACTCTGCTAGAACCAACTCTACCAGATAACTCTTTCTTAATGCTCTTTTTTTTTTCCTTCTTCTTCTTTTTAACAAATTTCTAACCTACTAACCAGAGAAAACGATCAACTTTAATCGCCAATCTTCCGAACATAGTAATTTCTCTATCGCTAAAACGATCAAGTCTATCACGACATATTTACATTTCCTTCCTTTCCAATTATACTAGAAACGTGCGAATGCTTATGAAAAATTAACGTTGACGTTTATTCAGCCACTATACATAATTACATATACCTACCATAGATACCATTTCGATTATAAACATCTACATCCTCATACGCATCTACATATACACATACACGTATATAATACGTGCTTGCGTGGAATATCTATTTCCAGTGTTATTTATGGATCTTGCGCTTTTCTAATCCTCCAACAAGAACATTCGTAATTGTTGCGAGTCGCCTTCGCTTGTCGCAAATAATACGTCGTACCATTGATCAAAGATATTATTTTATTCCAAGTTTCTGCTCGCAGATTGTTTCTTCTTTTCTCTTCTTTCTTTTTTCCTTCCAATTAGAATCAGCGGTGCTATATATATCTATAGTAAATTTCCACGATCTATCAAACAACGTTCGTCACGTTGGCGTAAAATATTCGACAAATAATTGCAACGATTAACATACAACTAAAAGAGTTACAATCTGGTGAAAAACTGTACTCGCCAGCCGGCGGATAGAGTCTCCGCGGCAATTTTTTCGATAAAGTCGACCGGTTAATTGATTAGCTCGGACGTATCCGAAGTGGTGAAATTCCTTTGAGATCGAATCCTGCACGGCCGAAGAGAGAGAGAGAGAGAGAGAGAGAGAGAGGGGGGGGGGGAGAGAGAAGGAGAAGGAGAAAAGGGGAAGAAAAAAGGAATTGTTCGCGTGAAATTTCACGGAACCCTCGTGAATCTCTCGCGGCACGCAGTCCGAAAAGAAACGCAGATAAGAAGTGCACCGGTGAATGGCGCGATGATAGGGTTTGCTGGATCCTCGTATTTTTTGTCTCTCGCCAGGTTCCGGTATTTGTAATGCTAAACTGTGGGTGGATATCGCCAGGAATTTGACGGAACGACCACGCGAAACCGGATTTCTCCGACATTCTGCAAAAAATTAATCAGAAACTATCTGTAATCGTTACAATTTCAAACGTTCCAACTTGTCGAAAATGTCGCGAAAGAATAGATGGAGAAAATATCTGTGCGATTTTCGGTATTTTCGATCGAAGGAATTTGATGGAAATTCGATGACTCGTTGGTAATTCGATGAGAGAGATTCAAAATTCGTTGCAACGATGCGATATTAGAACTTTTGAAACGTGTGTTTGCGTGCGTGTGCCCGTGCGACTGTAATTGACGAGAGAATGCTAAAGTACTAAAATGATAAATATTCGAAATTAATGTCACCGACGAACCGAACGAAACGAATATCTTTTCTGTTTCGTTCGGTGTTTATCGCGTTGAACCGCAAGTAAGTGAGGAACGCGCTGCAGCGAATCTAGGAAATTGTATTCTTCGAACGATACGATAAAAATGGGGAAAGCACTCGACTGTTTTCAAAAATTCTCGCCAAATATTTGACAAATTGTCCGATAAATGTTAAAGTATTACGGTGTTGCGACAGCCGACCAGTCTTGTAGAGATAATTTCGATGACAAATCAAAAATAAGTTGACAGAAAGGGCGAGCGCTGCTTGCTTTCCTAGAACTAAGTAAATGAACCAAGCTTGAAAATATTTCAAGGAATAATTCTATGAAGAACAATGCTATAATATATCGCATCGTGTCGTTAAATAATCGAACCGTAACGTTGAATGCAACCTATTAGCCGACTACTTAACGAATACCACTACGTCGCTATAGGAGTTGAAAGGTCCAAAATCAAACGAGAACGATCGAATCGTTTGCGCGCGAGCAAAAGTGACATTTCCAGTGATGTTGCGCACGCTAAAAATTTCGCGTCTGTCTCGGCCATGATAAACTTTACGATTCATCGTTAGAACGGGAAATTTACATTCGATAATAAATTCTCGAAAAGTTGAACAAAACAAGCTTGAACGAACGATTCGCGATTTCGCCGATCGGAACTCGAGAATCTTGAAAATTCTCCAAAAATCGTTTCTTATGCCAAAGACTCCCGAAAATTCTATTCTAAACGATATGCTCGTTTCTTTTTCGAGAAAGTTTCCTTTCGAAAGAGCGATTCGGTAATTTTCTAGAAATACTTTCGAAAAATAGATCGTACGCGTGAGAAAAGGACGCGCGTCGGTGAGTCACGGAGAAAAAAGTTTTCGACGATAAGCGTGCCTTTTAGCTCGAACAAAGTTTCCGCAAACATTTGTCAATTATTAGTTATCCATTGATAAGCCATATCATCGATCATAGTGCACGGTGCATTGTCGATTTCCCAGGAAATATTCTTATCTCGTTTTAAGATGTCGAAAAATCACCGCATAAAATAGAAACACGCCTGTACGTTGCATCGTTTTCGTTTACGCTTTTTACCAATCGTAATACAGAAACGTACGTACACCCTTACAGGCCCTACCCTACCGTTCACAGCGAGCTGTTAAAACTTGATCGTAAATTGTAATCGACGAGAACGAACAACGGCTTGGAAATCTTCTCTCGTTTAATAGGTGTCAACCACTTTTGCCGTTTAAGCTCTTTATCGGTTATCGCAAATAATTCCTTTCAATTCCAAATGAAAATATCTATCTCCGTTACTTTTACGTTATTGTAATACACGCCCGTGTACAGTGCCACGATAGCACGTTGTTACACAGTAGCCTTGGAAACAATTTTCCGATCATTTCACAAGTAGCTACGTTACTTATCTGTATTTATCCGTATTCCAACCAAACCTTCCAAATCCTATCGCGTGTATCGGTAAATTAGTAAATTATTACAATACAAATGTATTAGTAAATGCGAATATCGTTACTCGACCGATGTTACCGATCTATCTTGTAAACAGTTCTTAGAAAAATAGTCTACTTCCTGTCGATCGAATATTCCAAAATCGCAATTACTCGGACAGGCTATTGAACCGACTTGCAGTTTGTCGGTGTTACCAGTTTTATTTTAACCACACGGTTCACATTTCTTTCTTTCTTCTCATAAGATTCGCTTGTTCTAGAGATCTTGGAAACCCTGGTGTTTCGTCGAAATTTTCCATGCTATCTGTCTCTTGCGGACAAGCAATTGATATTAAGGTACGATTTAGCAGAGTGGAACGATTTTATTACGGTAAAAGTGATGCTTCGTACGATAGAAAAAATAGAGAGAGTACCATTGCTTGTTCCGATGATCTTACGTTTCCACGTTTATCGGGGAAACGAAGTTGTTTGACATTGAGTACAGATCTCGAGATGTTGCTGATGCGACTAAGATTAGCTATTTCATTCGCCATTTTATGTATTATACGTCTAATATTGTTTGGAATGGCAGCGTGGGCTTGCCGGTGGTAGTCGAATAACGTTAACGGGGTTATTCTTCGTCGAATGGCCAGGAATACGGGATTCTCGCCGCTTTAAAATAACATCTTTTAAACGATTAGGTTCGTCCGATAGACGCGCAAGCTTTATTCGCGGATTCTTCGAATATGTAGCCGAAAGTCGCTGGAGCGTTGCAAAGTTGTCGATGGATAGGAATCGTTCGAACCTACTAGCCGATCGACAGGTCCAGTTTTTTTCTTTTTTCTTTTTTTTTTTTTTTTTTTTTTTTTGAGTTAAGCAACGCTGTCGGCCATTTATTTCGCGTTAACTGGCCGGCTTATGCGTTCTTCAATTAAACGATAAACAGAGATATCGCCGGTGCCCCGGGATACGAATCGTCGAACGTGCAAAAGTCCGTGTTTCTCGATTAATCTTCGGTCCGCGGCAAGCATCCTTCCCGTTTCTTTTCCAAGCGACGCCATTCGTAATGGCAAATTGTCTCGGGACCGTTGCACACGACGATTCAATCATATTTTCCAAACGATGGATAGAATTTCAAGGTAGTCCGATATGTGCCTCTTATCGGCTATTTTTACATTACGAATATTTATATACCTGTGACTGTTTTATACGTTTGTTGAACGAGCCGGTTAACTGTAGTAAATGGTGACGCCAAGTGACCGTTCGAGAAACGTAATTCCACGATTACGAGGTAAGGCGTTAAATCTCGATCGGTAGCTACGTTTGTTCGAAGCTACTGCATGCGTAAGACGCGATTATGTTTGTAAACATATCTGGCTACCGAATAAACGTATTTATCGTTCATTTACTTTTGTCCCTGGTCGCTTAGCTTCCTCCTCGAGCGCAATTTTCTTCGACAGAAATCCGAATATACCGACGCACGGTTTATCTCGGTTGTTCGTCAAATGTAATTTCCGTGTCTCTCCTAATCGACTCCTTACTAAGATCGAAGGAGATTCGTTGCGTAAAAGTCTAATAGTTTGTATTCAGTGTTTCTCGTAAAGAGTAGAGATTCTATTTTATATTCAAGGAGAAAAGCCTCGGTTTTTCTATTTATATCTCCTATCATTTTATTTATATTATATTTCACAGCGAATAACCTTTATTCATATTCAAAAATAACCAATTTACACACGTACGTCCAAACTATAATTAAGACTTTGGATACGTTCGCGCTTAACACTGTTCCGACTTTTGTATTTTAAGTGTTTCGGGCGTAGAAGACGTGGAACGTGTAAACTGCCGAATCTTATTAAATATTATACGATACTATACGTTCGAACAGGTTCACTCTTCCTTGATACTAAAGTCGTTTTCCTGATACTTCGTTTCAGAAAAGATGTTGTAGTCTATTTATGATTGATCAATATCTTAAAATATGCTTAGTAGATTTTGTTACCGATCGTCAATTATATAAATATTAAGAATATTTATCGCTATATATCCGTCGTTCGAACCATTGAAACGACAACGAATTCCATCCTCGTGCCAATCACGCAGTTACTACCGCTTAATGTCTTTACTTTCCAAGACAAATGCGTTTTCCAGCGCTCTTGCGCCACGAAAATATATAACAGAATCGCGTTACATTTGATATTTAATTGACGATCGCCATTCGATATTCGATACTTTAATTCGATACTATCGTATTTCTAATTGCATACTTGGCACGGTATTTCTAACAAAACTCGGTGATAATCGGTACGTACGTTATGCGTTTGCGTGTTTGCCGCCGCGAATCCAACTTACTGTCTCGATCGAATTCAAATCGCGGAGACTACAGCGTGTAACGGGTAACGTTGATCGCGATTAAAACGACGAGCAGTCGAAATCGCTAGGAAATTCGATAGGAAAGAAACTTGTAAATGCCAAACGATTGGCAACTTTCTTTTCGCCACGATTTTCCCACGATTTAAGAGAAGATTCTCCTGTTACGTTAAAGGGGTCAACGGCGAATATGGATATGGAAAAAAGGAACGAGAAAAGCGAATCCACCGAACGCGTTAATAAATATCGAACACGTTTCTCCGTCGAAGATGGAGGATGCTCGAGTTTTTCAAATTTACATCGAATCGAACGGAACGCGATACTCGGTGAAAATTATTCATCGCGCAAACAAATTTATGTTTCTTTCGCGTCGTTGTATCCGCGTTTGTCGTAACGTCGAATGTTTCTCTTTAACCAAATGTCGTGAATCGTTTAATTTATACTTTATCGGTAGGTGTATGTAGGTATATTTTTCCGTGGTATATATACTTTTAGCGAAATCTTCATCAAAAATATTTGAAGAAAAACAGTAGGCGTTGTTCGATCGTCAGATTTTTTCCCGAAAGAACAGCTTTTTCTGTGTTTGCCAACGACAGTTTGTTCAATCTATGGAAAGCAACAAGATATAGCCTTACAGCTTATGTTATATATAATTCGGCGGTTCACGTCAATAACGATACGACTGATAACGACGATCCGATTTGTAAATCCATCGATCCTCGCGATTTAGTTTATAAATCTTTACATTGTGAAAATAATAACAGTACGTGATTAGTTTGATTCGTGAATTACCGATAGTTATCGATAGGTTCGTCCGTAAGTCAATATTGACATATCCTTCGACGAAATACGACGACGACGACGACGACGAAATACGTGGAATAATAATCGAGATACGCGGTACGTACACGAACCTAGATATTTATTACAAGAGCAATACCAATATTAAACCACGGTTCTGTGTTACTCGGGGTTCAAGACACGATATGGAATTTACGTATACATCAAAGCCAGACTACTAAAAATTCTCGAAAGAGACAAGACAGCTTTTATTTCCAAGTTTCGTTTTATTATGCTATAAATTAAAGAAGTTATAAAATTTTTATTCCAGGCACGCCGAGCGTCGCTCCACCAATACGGGAAGCGTTAACATTTCTGTCAGGATCGCGCAGCATCTACCGATTATTATTCGTTTACGTTGAATTTTCCAATTTGTCGAAAGACGATCAGGTCAAAGATCGAAAGATACGAAACTCGCCCATTAAACCGATCGAACGTCGAAAAGAAATTTAGATTCGCCGTTTGTCCTATCGCTTGCTCGTGTCACCGTAATTCATATATATATATATACATACATACATACATACATACATACGTCTTAATTATTACGTTTCTATCTCGAGATAGCTGAACCATCCCTCGTGTTTCAACTATCCTTTCGTGGCGAGTCTTTGATTCTCTATCGCGTTTACATTAAAACAAATTACGCATTAATAGGCCTAACACGCGTGGGGAAACGAGAAACACCGCGTCCGAACTAAAGCCATAAATCACTATAGAAAACGGTGAAAGTCAATTTCTTAAATACTCGATCCAAAGGCAGAATCTTCGGAAGCATGCGAGAGACAAAAGTGAAAAAAAGCAAGCCCTCGAGATAGAATTTTAGATTCCAAGATAGAAACGCGTGAAAACGTACGCGACAAGCGTCGTGAATCAACGGAACGTTAAGACGAAGTATTATAATTGCAAATACTTTTCAAATAAAGGTGTAATAAAGAAACCAGGCTACGCGAAGGAAAGATAAGTCGCGAGTAAACGCCATGTCAATACGCGAGATAATACGATAATACGAAAATCTCTATCGACGCTATTGCAATAATCAACAACTTATCATTCGAACTCCGGATTCGGCCATATTGACTGTTCTTCCTCTTTTTTCTTTTCTTTTTTTTTTTTTCTTTTTTTTTTTTCTTTTCTCCTTCGTTTTCTCATTATCGTTAGCGGCGACGATTATTAATTTTTGCTTGAATTATTATGCTTACGATACGTAAGATAATTAAGAGAAAACATGTTATTACACGTGTAAAGAAGAAATATTTTATTTCTATATTTTACCAAGATCGAGATAGACTTTTTTTTTTTTTTTTTTTTTTTTTTTTTTTAATAAACGAAGAATTTAAGGAATTTGAAAGAAACGACGTTGATCATTTCGGTCGGTTCGTCTACGAATTATGGGAAATTGTAATCGATTTGGAATCGTAAAATAAAAGAAAACGAAGAGAAAGATGAGTCGCGTGAAAAACGATCGAGCCTGTTGGCTACACGGTATCGTGTGCTCGAGAATCATTAGTTGGCGACAGTTTTGTTAAACAGTTTGGCCATTTAAACGACAGGCCACGGACAGACGGAGGAACGGAGGAACGCTCGTGTCGACTAGCGTGTTGTTGACAACGCATTAAGGGGGTGTATCGGGTGTGTAATACGCGTGACAAGAGACTAAGCACCGTCTAACGTTCAGCTCGACTGCATATTAATAGATCTCGATATAAGTGTCGCTCGGCGTCGTTACGTCCGGTCTGTTCGTTCCGCGAGCTCCGCGAGCTCCGCGAGTTGCCATTCGAACGCGTCTCGTTCGCTCGCGAACATCCACCTGTCCTTTTGTTTCTGCTCGTTCTTTTCTTCTTTCGTTGCGAGGTGAGCGTGAGAAATGGAATGTGGAAAAAAGTGAAATACGTTAATTATGGCACGGTGAATACGGCGCGTTTGGATCGCCACGAGGGATTTCATTTAACCGACGTGGATACAATTTCGACAGATACAAAGATATTTAATATTCCGGTCGTTTCAATTTACAGCGTGCTGATTCTATGAAAAAGTAGTACCGCTCCTCACCGTTAATTCGAATCATCTGAACTTTACGTACATTTTACCTAAACCACGTACATTAGACCAAAAAAAGTCAAAGTGTTTGTTCGAATACCTATGAATGGCGTGTATATCGTCGTAGTTGGAAAAATGTTGATACGATAATAGTATTTGATACCGATGGTCGTACACGAATCGTGCTAGCGTCTGTGATTGAATTTGCAATTCGGACGGTATGAGTAAGCCGATAGCTTATCTAATACATAAATGCATAGTGGTATTCTATCTTGTGAATCGGTTTAGGATAAAAGTCTGCTTTGTGTGTCGGCGCGTAACAGCACTCTGGTTTTTTAATTGACTCCTACTAGTAATCTGATTTACGCGGTGACCGATAGCAGCAGAGCTAATTGAATCTTCTACGTTTCATTTTCATAATAGGAAATTTGTCTAGTCACATACCGCAAGTGCTTGCTGCTAACGGGCTATAATAAATACTAAGACGAGGTACGTACGATTGGGACGGGAATGACCCACGAGTGTGGGTTTTTGGATGTGATGCGTGCTCTAAATAAAGTATCGGAATGGGCGAGCTTCTTCCGGACTGTGAGGGTATCTACTACGGACAAATACCTTGTGTAGCCACGGTTCAACAAGGTACAGAATTGTCGAGTCTTGCCGTAAAATCTTGCCGTTATTTCTTGATATATTGGCTGAGTTAGAAAAGCTTGGAAAGCTTGGAAATCTTCAAAGACGCGTTTGCGAAATATGCGTCCGCGACTATTTACGTGGAGCGTGTCTCGGAGAAAATCTAGAAAATCTAGAAAATCTAGAAAATCTAGAAAATCTAGAACACGTAGGAAATGTGGAAAATTCGAAACATTCGGATATTGTAAAGGCGAACCCAGAAGATGGAAGGGAGGCTGCGATCGGGCAAAAACCGCGGCCGGAAAGCGCCACCCCTTGGAGAAATAATACGCCAACGAGCAAACTATCGAGCCGACAAACCAGTTCCAAGATCGTAAATTAATAGCGCGGATTCCACGCGTTTTTCATTCGTTCGCGAATACGTTGCGCCCGCTTCGATATTTTCGTATTGTGGCTAGGACGCATCCACGGGTCGATGGTTCTCGGTTGGTGTGTGCTTCTATTTCGGAGCCGCGATAGACATTCGCGAGAAATATGCAAATACAGAGGAACCGGCGTTGCACGCATCAACGACCGGCGCGCAGGATCAGCGTCGCGCTGTCACGTCGGTCGATGATCCCAGGTAGTTATTGATAGATCGATTTATCGTGTCGCGAACGCATACGCGCTCGCTATACGCTGGCCTAGACTCGGATCGAAAGTAACAACTTGCTTTTGTATCACGATTTCGCAAACAGTAGCCGATTATATATACTCTAAGCCGTCCTATCTATCTGACTTTATTCAAACTATAATAGTTTAGTTTTGCAATGGACGATCAATGTCGAAACGATCGATCAAAGACGAAGAAACGATGGAAATGTCACCCCGGATCGATCGTTTGGTTGCGCGCAATTTATTAATTGTGTAACGTAATTGTGATTTCAACCGAATTCGTTATGATTCGAAATGAATTACGATAAACGAGAGAGAAAAAAAAAAAGAAAGAAAGAAAAACGAAGAACGACCAGAGATACGTACGTACGTACGTACGTCTAACTTTCGAATGAATTAAAAACTAAGGAAATGTATTTTTTCCCTTACTTCTTATATCATTGATATATTCAAATTTATATATCCATTTGTGAATTGATGCGTGTATCAGGGATTTTATTTAAATGAAAGGTAAATAAATCTTGAATTTAATTGATTAAATTTGCCAAAGGAAGATTCCGTTCCTCTGGAAAGAACTTTAGCAACGTGTTTATCTTGCGTCGAATGTATATCACTTTTAGCATTAGCATAGTTATCTAAGAAAATGAAATATTTTTTTATCATATTTTATCATATGTATACAAATTTAGCACGTTATCGGAATACCAAAATATAGCAAATATACGTGTGTTTAGTTTCTATGACATTTGCTTCGAAATAAGTATTCGCTGCTGATCGAAACACGAAGGAAATTTTTAAATTACGCAAGTACTTATCGTGGCTGGAACTTATAATTACGTGTTTATCTCGTGTTGGACATCGAATTACCCTTCTTGCTTAAAAACGTTATCGCGCGAATGCGACGCATCAAATAGTTCTAAATATTTTTAGATAGCTAATTTAGCGAACAATATTTTTCGATCGTAAAGTTTTCTTTCGCTAATCTACCGCTAATCGATACGGCTATTCGTATCTAATTCGGGCTTTTGCTCGAGTTTTTACTTTATTTAGTCATTCGATCAAATGGTATTTGTAACCCAAGGTAAACCAAGGTTACGTTATTTCCACTGAAGTAACTATCGAGAGACGTAAAATATCATCGCGATAAGAATTCTACTTGTACGCGATCCTGAAACAATCGGAGCATGACAAGCAGATCCACCGTACGCACGGTAAAACAAACAACGATCGAGACGCGCGTAACCAGTAGTAGTAGTAACCGGAGACACGAATGTCGGAGAAAGGCCCCTCGAGATTTTATTATATCGAAGCTGATTCTACGGAAAAATTCAACGATTGGTAAACCGAGTGGAAGAAGGCGTTCCTGAAACAATCTAATTACCGGGCATTGGCAGCGAATCGAACAGTCTTCCATGCTGCTCGGCGGTTAGATTGGGCGGCGGTAGAAGAAGAAACGTAAAACGTTGGAGAAAACTCGTCGCTGGCAGAATAATCGAGAACAAGGGTGTAATAATGTTCGATCGATATCGATTGGCTTGTAAATACGGGGAGATGTATAATCGCGGTAACGACGGTAGGAGAGCAGCAAAAGGAAGATGAAAAGGAGGAAAATGGAAAAGAGGAAGATCGTAGATAGAGATCGATATGGATCGATCGTGAAAAAATTGCGAGAGTACGCAGTTTCTTTGGGAAAGAAAAGAAAAAAGGAGCGAACCAAGAGGAAGAAGAGATCGTCGTGGAGGACGATAAAAAGAGGAAGAAAGAAGAAGAGGATGAATGACGGAGCGGCAGGAATCTGGGAAATGCACACTCGCTTTTTTTTTTTCTTACAGTCGACAAAGTCGACTTACCGGTTTCTTGACCTCCGTCGCGCGCGAATATTTTCGGTGTCATTATCGCATCACTCTGTAGCGAACGAGCTATTGTGGAGAAACAGGATGAAAAAGACGAGAACAAAAGGGTGACTAAGAGAGAGAGAGAGAGAGAGGAGAAAGTTTACCGATCTTCGCGATACTTAGGAAAATCGGTTTTCCGATCACCGGATTTTGTAACGTAAGACGTTCTTTCTTTCGTACAATTAGAAATAGAGTTACGCGGTATAAAAATTCAAAGACATAGTATTCATAGACATAGACAGATTAGATGAGAAATAAATAACGAGCGTGTAAAAGTAGAATCGATAAAAGACGTATCGACCTAATCCCGGTATTAAGCAAGTACTTGCGTGCGTATATTTTGTCAGAAAAGTGCAGTAGAAGCGCGGTAGAAACAAGGCACTGCGAAAATAAGAGATAAGAAGACGCATTAGGAGCCGGATAATCCTGCTTTCGTTTGGTTATCGTGATTGCTGCTTCTTCGTGCGTCACGAACGACCAAGATCGACAGGCAGATTTTCGTGAACAAATTGATCGTGATTCGACACGGACAGTATCAGACTTGTTCGACTATTCTACGTACGATTCCGAGACTGGGAAACTTTCTCGCGTCGCGCCGCGTCGCTTCGCCATTGATCATCCAAGTCGATTGTAAATTGACGTTGGAAAACGAACGATATCTATCGCGCGAAATTTTCAGTTTTCACTTGCTACACATTCTACGCTCTGACCGATCATCTTGTCTGAAATATCTCTAATTACAGTATTACAGAAGTTAAAATTAGCAAAGATAAAGGAATTTCAATTAAGTCTGACAGATATGTCATTTAGCGTTTCGACTCAATTAGCTATTTCTTACGATTATATGCCAAAGATAGCGTTTATCTTTACCGAAACGTTCGAATACCTCGAAAAGATGTATAATTTCCGAAACGGAAGAAAAAAAGCGAAAGAACGAGTACGTTCTGGTACAGTTCGTTCGCATTAGGTTATCGTATTATTAACCTAACCCGTCGAACGATCGTCGAATCCATCGGAGTCGGCAATTCAACAAGGGCAAATCGATGCCAGCTCTCTCGGCTACCTACCGAGCCGTTCTTCCATCATAAATTCCGCCTAATATCAATCGTAAAGGACGCTTTTCGGAACATGATTCCGCTAATTGCTAGCAAGAACCTCGTAACTTGCGATGTCTTTATCCAAGATCGCGGATTTATCGCGTACGATCAAACGCGGTGAGGATATTTTACGGTAAGCTACGGCACGAAATTATAACGCCGATCGCCGAATCGACTCATAATCGCTCGATACAACTGTCCTGTTATTTGCATCGCTCCATACAAAATCAATTTATGATTCGACGAGTTACGAAGAAGCTGGCTCGTTTCGTCGATACGCGACGACGACTTTGTCGTAAACATGTCCCCCGTGCCTGATTAAGATATCCAGTCTGTTTGCAAATTACGCACTCGGTGCAAACTAACCACTTTGCGAGTGAGTCTTTCTCATTTTATTCCAGAGCAAATGAGCCGGAAATTGACCCAAATAGGAACGATAAAAGCTTGCACCGTGTACCGTACCATACGTTGTATACGTTGAATCGTAGTCTCCGTTCAAGTCGCGCCTCCTTCGTCGTCTTCGTAAAATTAACGAATTAACGAATTTCCGAATTAGCGAATTAACGAATAAGCAATTGCTTGTTTACACTTATTAGTGTCTGTAACAACGATTTGCAACGAATTCTAACGTCGATAGATACGTCCGAGTTTCGGTTCTTTTTGAATATCGCGAGACAGTGGCCCTCTTAGCGCTAAAGTTCAACTGTGTGATAAAAGTCGCCGGAGATTGATTGAAACCACGTACGACGATAGGTGTATATATCCATTTTATGCATGGTTGTTCGACGTTTTATCAAAACTATCGAGAAACGGACAGAGTCGTTTCGCTTTTTTTTTTTTTTTTTTTTTTCAACGACGATATAATAAGAAATTCGGCTTAACCGACGATAGAAATTGAAACACATGTTTCACCATTCTTTGGCGCTCTATAACGATACTATCGTTTCTACGATTGAATTTTTTCTTCCGTGACGCGCTATCGTCGTTAAACCAGGATCCAAGAGATTGAAAATAAAATCCAGCGTATTATACGGCTGGAGAGCATTGTTGGTTATTTGTGAAACACCGTATAGAATGAAAGGAGGTTGAAGGAAAGAAAGCGAGGCGGAAGGGGGCGGAGGAAGGGGGGTTGAAAGCCGCTCTCGGAGGATTTACGAAGCGGCCGGTACACTTTGACGCCGCGCGTGGAATCGTCGCGCCAGCAAAAAGGGGGCTGAATATGACCCGTCATAGTGGCTCGCATTAAGCCGCCTTCGATAATTGGCGACCTTCGCCTCTTCCGCGAAGGAATGCCGCGCAAGGTTTTGCGTGAAACCGCCAAAGCGGCGATAGCCTCCTTTGCCAATCCTCTTTCTACCGGATCGTGATATAACCGCGGTCGGATATAAATAATATTAAGGGGTAATTACTGGACGTTCGCCACGTCGAAGGTGCTGTCCTGCCAGCCAATGGAATTTCTGGAGGGCGGTTTTGTTTTTCGACCGATCCTGAGTCAAAGTATTCCGAGTATTTCGAGATTCAAAGTGGCGAAAGACGTATAAGTGGCAGAAGCGAAGATCTCGAATGGAAATAAAAAATACGTCTCTCGTGATCTCTCTCGTTTTTCTCGTACCAATGTCGTCTATCGTTCGAATAGACGCCCTGGACTCGACGAACAGAGACACTTGAATGGAAAAAAATGTATCCGATTAGTTCGATTAATTTATTCGAATTATGTACTTTGTATGTACTCGTTAGCTCGGTATTAAGTATGCACTCGTCGCGAACGACGACGAACTTGATGTTTTTACTTTTATTATATTTTCCATCGTAATCGATATGCGCGATTGTTCTAGCCAAATCGTGGATATCTGTCGCTTAAGATAGGATTGGCCAACGCGTGAATATATCTCTTTTTAAACGAAAATCGTGAATGCAAAGGAAAAATGAAATATCGTTTTAATCAATGATTTTCTCAATCACGAGTATTTAGAAGATCGTCGGAACGCACGAGCATCGCAAAATATCGTACTTTCCTAAATCGAATGATCGAGTAGATTAAGGTTCGAGATTTTCGATCGATAGACTGCCGGGAGTTATGCTTGGTTCGATCGCGCCGATTATTTCTGAGATATCGTCGATTTAAATAGGGCTGGCCTTGTACCGAACTAGCGAATAATTTCACCGACGTTCGATATAATAATCTCCGTGCGATCGTGGTAAACGATGTTCCGACAATCGTGTTCCCGACGCGATACGCGATTATATACAATTTATGGTAACGAGCTGGTAATTATCGATTCGCGAAATCGATTAACCTTGCGGAGCAAGATTGACGATCCACCGTTGAATTTTAACGGGATCTCTTGTCTTCTTTTTGTTTCTTTTTTCTTTTCTCTCTTTTTTTTTCTTTTCTTTTCTCTTCTCTTCTCTTCTTTTCTTTTACGACTTTCCGATTAACAAAGAGCCGCGAAGAAAACGAAGAACAAGGATTTTCTAAACAATCTTTTATACTCGACGTGTACCAACAGTTTTCTATTCTATTCGTCGATCGTCCGCTTCGCTACCGTTCATTTCTATCTTCGTAGCTGGATTCGTAGCTGTTCCGTTATATTCTGATACTTGCCGTTGTTAGCACAGCGACTATGTTTCCTAATTGATTTTAGCGTTCGACTAAGAGAGAATCGATCGTTGTCCCATCGAGCAATGCGCGTATGAAAATATGTTTATCGTTTATCATACTATTTATTGTTCGGTTCTGAGTCAAAGCAAGCAACGAATAGCAGGAGGAACGATAACGGTCGTTGCGCGTATACGATGTTCGAAAATATTTACGCTCGGCAATGATTAATTGTTAAACGATATTAGAAATACAGCGATGGTGATATTCTCGAAAGACCGTGTATTAAAGACCTTTGCGTCCTAAAATTACTTTCCGCTCGAACATCTACGAACGATACGCAAATTATGTACCTATCTAACCGGATACAAACGTCTGTTATATCGGTATGTACTAGGTATTGTATTATGTAACGTTGTATCGATGGGTAGAATAATATAAACAGTCATCGTTGAAACGAAACGTATGACGTTGTGTCCGCCTTTTCCGGAGCAAATAGCGTGTATTTAGGGGAAAAATACAACGATTATTGGACGATACGACGCTGAACGAGAATATGAAAAGTTTGGTACAAGCGAAGCTTTTCACGATATAAAAGCAAGCTGAAACGTGCACCGACCAACCTGGTCCTTTGAATAGCTTTCAAATTCTCGATTTTTCGTTGATACCGTCGCGTCGCTTCGATTCTCTTTTACTCGCGATTTTATTTTATTACCGATCTATCGAACGTAGTAGCTGCTTTGTCGTGAAAAATTCTCGCTAAATGCTGTTCAAACAGGTATAGCTCTGTCGAATCTACGAAAATGAACATTTACTCCGTGGCGCTAACTTAGCTTACAAGTCGAATATATATTGGGGTTAGTGCAGCTTGGAAGAAAGTCGATTAAAAATCCACGTAACAATCCACGCTTAGGATGGACAATGGAAACTAGCGAGAATCTAGAGAACAATGTTCGATCGAGGAACAATTATACGCTATATTTATTATCTAGCAACCACAGTAGGAGGAACGCGCACAGCCGCCACGGAATAATTATAGAATGGTCGTTGGAAGAGAAACGTAGAACAATTACGTAGTGACTCTTGCAAAATAATTATGCAAAATACAAGCAAACCCCGAACGTGGCAAAATCGTTGCAAGATGGCCGATTAGCGTGAGCCAATCATACGAGAACGAGGGAAGCGAAGCTACAAATTTTCGTGTCTCGAATAGTCATTGGATATGCTATTATGCTATTAATCGTCTTTCTCGAGCATTTCTCTGCACGCCTATGAAAAACTGTGTTGTTTCGTTTATCGCGAGTACAAGTGGAGCACCGCTTTAGCGTTACGAGTAATATTTCTGTTATTAACTGTTTCTTTGCTTTGCTTTGTCGTAACAGCGATTAGTTCTTAACCGTTACTCTTGGGTGTTGGCTTACGAAGTACGATAGATTAGATCGATTCTAACCACATTGATAACCGTCGCTTCGATTATCCACGCAAATATAGAATTGTAACGGCCGTTTCTATTCTGCCACGTTTCTAAATCGCAACTCTGTGAAAATGAAATACTATCGACGATATTTCTGCCACTTGCTCAAAATCGTTTCCTCAAAGTACGAAAGTACGAAAGTGCGAAAGTACGAAAGTAAAGAAAATTATTTTAGGATTAAAATCATCGTTTACTAAGTATAAGATTTGTTATTATAAGGGAGAGAGAATGAAACGATCTTGGAACAATGGTCGTTCGTAGAAATTTTCTGGCGACCGATAAACGGGTGGCCATCGATCATCTTTTCCGGGCAATTCCGTGCATGCGTACGAAGAACAGTATATTATCTGGCCTAAATCTAGCCGCGCCGCGGCACGGCCATAGTGTCGCTTGTAAGTGGATACGCCTGGGACGATGGGAGTTCAGACTCTCGCCTCTTCGTCCTCCATTCTTTTTCGTCGAACGTTGCCCACCCCCGCTTTGCTCGGCCAGATTCATCCTCATAACTTTCATTCAGAGCTCGGCCGAAGGAATCGCAGCCAGGCAACTCCTTCTCCGAACCAGCCACCTCTTCTCTTATAGCTCGTAGCTCGGAAATCTGCCAGCTCGGAGAGCTGCCTGTTGGTCACTTTGTCCCAACTTTTGTTTCCGGCACGTTCCTTATCCCTCGGAACGATCACCGAATCTTTACCGAACTCATCCGGTGGTAGCAGTTAGGTATCGGTAATCGCCGATGGAAGTTGCTTTCAAATCATATCGAACCTATCGAAGAAACTGTGAGGTCTCCAACGAACGAACGGTTACTGCAAATAAAAGCTGGAAAAAAGGAAGAAAAGACGCGCGATCTCTCGAGTCAGGTATTTACTTGGTCCATTTTGTTCAAACGTATTTCGATTAAACAGACAAATCTAACGAAGAAATTGTGAAAGAACGACGAAGCCGGAGCATGTTATCGAGCGAAGTAAGACGTCGGCGATAAGGATCGCTCACATACGTGTCTCTTTCTGTACGAGGAACGATGGCAGAAAAAGTATCGGATCCTTGACAATTACTTGGCTACGTTTCGAGCATTTGTCCACTCGTTTGTAAACTACCAATTTCACTCGTATTTCGACGACCAACGAATTTACGAGGTAAAGCGCAACGTTCTCGAGGTTCGATGGAATAGTCGCGTCGGCTTTAATTTCTGGGAACGTTAGGCGATTCTGGCCGGTCGGTTCTCCGGCTCGATCTCGCGCGTGAAACTTTTCACAAGCAGACAGGGAAACCAATTTCGTACATCGTTCACTGGCATAGGTGAAGGGCAGCAGCCCAATTGGCTCGACGCCAAGCGAGCGTTTGAACGCGCGAACAGCGCCGGGACAACTTGTTTCAGGCCTGCTTTCAATGATCAGAGGGGACGTCATAATATCGGTGCAGTTGCGATTGCCGTAAATAACTATTACCGATCGTTGCCGTCGCGACGAAAGGATGACTCAGACTAGATTCGCTCAACTTATCCAGTCGTGTATCCTCGCGATCGAGATCGTTGCCTCTGTCTCGTTCTTTCTATTCTTCACAGTTACTTGACATTATGACTAGAAAATTGTGGCAGGTCGCATTCCGATTATTTTCACCTATCGATAATGTTCGATTGGTGCGTGTGGAACGCTGGAATAAACTGTTAGCTTGTCCGAAATTCGTCGCAGTCGCATAGTCTGTCCACTAGAAGAGTGGGCACGATTGGACAATCGGTTTGAAACGGAGGAATAACCGAAGAAACTATGATATAAGGCGTAAGGCGTTTCAACAAAGGCATTGGTTCGCGTGAATCGATGGATGAAAGGAAAGACGGACGAACCGATATAAATACCACGAAGCGTTATTGGTAAGCAGCAGCTGGAACCCATTAACCGATTACAGCAAACAGTTTCACAATATCGTGGGTGAAAAAGCGACGCGATTCGCGGCCCGGAAGATTAGAGGACTGACGAGGGTGCGATTATGACACGCGGGAACGGTGACGCGGGGGAAGCTTAACGAAATTGGCTGGGAGGCGCGGCGAACCGGCGTCACATCAAACGCCGCCCGTTTAGGGGTGCCATATTATTCAGCCCCGAGCGAAAGGGTTATCATCGACGAGGTCGTATTTGCCTAATAACCAGCGGCGAGGCGGAATTCGAGCGGGCCCCGGGGCTTCGCTCCTTTCCATTTGCGCTTTACGTCGCGTTTCACACCTCCATGCGCCGTTTTCTCCCTCCATCCTCGACTTTCGACCTACCGCGACGCGTTTATTTTTCCGTCGGCAACGCGACTTTGTCCGCGAAGCGATCGAAAGACAGGATAGAAGAAAGAATTTCGGAATACGATGATCGACCGATGGGATCAAGTATATCGCAAATGGGTTAGAATCCGATTGCAAAGGTTCGTACGTGTCTCACGAATACTTGAGCAGGATAACACAATACTTTTAAATAGATTTGAATCTAAACGACAGATAAGTTTGAACTCTTTGTACCACCTAATTTGAATAAGTTAATTAAAGCTAATTTATACTTGGATTTCTTTAGATATTCAACTTTGTTGAATCTATTATAATACTTATTACAATCATCGACCCTGCAGTCGTCAACGATTTTCATATTTTTTCTACGCGATATCCCGAACGAAACGTATATTTTGTATAGATTTATCGTAGAGAGACTCGACGCGATACAAACGACAAGAGGCGATGATCGCGTGGCCTGGTGAAATTGACAGAATAGGTAGACGCGATTTCGGCGTCTTTCAGCGTCCCTTTAGGCGAAAATTACATATCTTCGATGTGAAAGACAGTGTTTTCAGAATTTCTATATAGCGCGTCGATCGTTTTAAATCTTTCAATCTCTGCGAGTTCTTTTATTTATCGACGCGAGGAGTACGTTATATCCGTTCCATCGATCAACCGAGGACGAAATGCAGGACGATTATTCGGAAACAGAAATATGTAACATCGAGCGAATCGCGCGACGCGCGCGTTAATTAAAGTTTCGTTGTGTCGATGGTGCTCAGATCCCACCGAACGCGTTTCTTTTCTTTTTCTCCTTTTTCTCTCTTTCGTTTCGTTTTTTTTTTTCTTCTTCTTCTTTTTTGCGTCGACAGACCCAAACTATCCCGTCATAGCCGCTGGTACGCGGTAGAATGAAAAAAATTACTCGAATAATCGCACCAGTCGTCACTGTCCCCCGAAAAATCACTTTGTGCGCAGAAGGGAATAGAAAAAGCCTCTTAGCAGCCAAAATCCCCGAACGAAATAAAAAAAAAAATACATGTCCCAGCGCAGGGTGGACTTCATAATCGCACCACCTAGCCTGTGAGAATGATCGTACGTGAACAGAGAGTAGAAATGACAGAGAGAATCGAGAGCGGTACAATATGTCCAAATGTTTCCAACCGAGCGGATATCGCGAAATAATGACGATCCTCGAGCCGCAACATCGAAAACGGCCTCCGGCCGACTAATGGGGAGCATCCCCTGTCCCGTGTTTCGCCAGTCGTGCACTCGTGGGCTGGGGCGCGCTCCTTGCACCGTTTTCCAGCTGACTTGGCTAAACGGGATCGCATTAGCACACAGTTTCCACCCTTCGACGCGATGCGAGAGATTAGCATCTCCGCTTTTTTCTCCTCCTCTCCGTTGCCCCCGCCCTGCCCCCGTGATCCAAAATCACCCCTGGAAGCAGCCTGGTACCAGGTGCTTACGAGCCACTCGCGAATATGCCGATTCTCCTGGCATCTCTTAGCGGATCGTTTATCGAATCGCGATTCCATTTCCGCTGCTTTTGATCGAATGCTTTTACATTATCTTCGGATACTTTTACATTTTTTAACTCTTTGCTTTATACTCCGAGTTTCGGGCGTTTAAAGAGGAGAAATATCGAGTCGAGAAATATCATTATATTTTTATGATTATCCTGCTCTGACGAGAAATGCTTTCGATCGTCGAAACTGTTAGGTCGCTCCGAAAGCCTCTTTCCTTTACAAACGCGCCTCTATACAAACGTGCAACTTAATCTGTCAAACGTTGTGGTCTTTAACTCGATAGAACAAAATGGATCACGCATGACTCGATAAAATAATACGAAAGAAAAAATGTTGCGCGTCCATTATTTCCTTATAAAACGAAAGAAACTTTCGGCACAACCTAATATCACGACATAGAAGTGGAAAATCGTGGTATCGTAGTGGTGGAAAAGGACTGCGTTCCGACAAATGCTTGTACCTTGTTACTAGTTACTCGGATTTCCGACAAATTTCTCTCAAACGTCTGTCTTAAGGATACGAGTATAATTCTATTCGTTGAATCACGCGTTACCACTTGACAAAACCGCGAGGAACAGCTGGAAGCAAAAGTTCCGATCGACAGGCGGCAATTCCTGTGATCTTCGTTGAACGGATCTGCATCGATACCGGGACTGCGTCGCGTAGTGGCCGTTCTTCGATCGAACCTCGTCGTTCTCTTACGCAAATTTGAAATCGTACGACAATTGTATAGTTGAGCATATTTATAAGTAACTGCGTAGGTAACTGCAACCGAGATACGGTTGAACGAATGGTTCGTAACACTTTTGTTGGAAGCGGCGAAAGGAAGGAAAACGTGGAACGTTAAACGAGACGTTATTGATCAATTTATTAAGCCGACGTTGTAATAAGGAATTGCGTGAGCCAGCCAAGTTATCTAAAAGATACCGAATTAAGCTTCGTTTTTCTTAATTATCTTTATCTACGGAAGAGACCCATAATCGCTATAGTTCTTCTTATACTATACACGAGTCTATCGCACAAATTCTTCACTAACTCGACTTAACTGATACTTGCTACCAGGCCTGCTTACCTGCTGTATAAACCGAATAAATTGCAACAAGGCGAAAAATCTACCAGCATGCGGCTATAATTGAAGATAGTATTGCGAATCACTTTCCAAAATCGTCCCGAGCATATACACGATACAATTTAATCCAAGTAATTTAGCGGACGCGATTCGGTGCGCTTCGTCGATAATATTTTCGAAATCGATCGATTCTAGAATTTAAAAGTTCTCGAACCGGGTTTGTTAACGTTTTTTTTTTTTTTTTTTTTTTTTTAGATCTATATATATTAGAATAACGTGTTTAATGTCACTTTTTCCAAACTTAACTCGTAGAAAAGAAAACCAGAAGAAGTAATCTAATTATACGTGAGAGGAAATAATGAGATTTTCGCGTGTTCGTTATGAATTTTCTCAACGTCGAAAGATGCGGGAAATGCTGAGAAATGGAGAAATTTGTTTCGCAACCGTGTGCACACCCCTAAGAAAGAGAACGAAAGATCATCGGTGGTGCAAAGGACCGTCTGGTCGGTCCCACGGATCGCGAGATTTCCGTAATCGGAGAAGTAACGGGTCAGCGCGAGTACAAGCGAGAGGAGGAAGGGGAAGAAAAAATGGCGTCCCATGCGGCGGAACGCTTTGAGCTGTCCGACCAATGGACAGACAAATAAACGGGCCATGAGGAGGAAGCCCGAATGCGAATTGTAATACAGGATGCTGGGAGGGGTGCGGAGGACGAGAGGAGCCGGTCGACAGGCCAAAATGGATTGTTATTGGCCGAGGATTCAACCCTCGGGCCCCGCCACTCGTATCATATGCTAACGAGCGCGTGAACGTTCCGGGGGATGAAACCCTTTGCACGAAGGGGTTGGAAGAGCGGCCGAAAATCCAATCCCTTGGCGCATCTACCAACACGGCGGAAGCCGTACCGCTACCGAGTCTCTTCCAGCTCCGCAGTTACGATTCTGATCATTCGTCGAACTAGAGTTGGGTTTCGGAGCCGAGTCTAGTACGGCTGCTTCCGTTTCTTCTTACCATCGTATCGCATCGCATCGCATCGCATCGCGTCGCATCGCGTCGACGAGATCGAACATATCTATAAGTTCGAATCTGATTCTAAAGTTTCGAACGTCTCACGGGTACTTTGAAAAAGGAAAACAATACCTTTAAGTAGATTCGAAGCTTTTACGAGGGCTTTAACCTCGTGCTGTCAGGATTTTGTTTGCTTCGGTGTGCAGGCAAAATGTATGAAGAATCGCGAATCAATTTGAAACGTCGCGATAGTATAGAGAAATGCTTGTTTGTAACGTACGAAAATTACACGAGATCTCTGTAGAACGGTCAGTTAGGTATGGAAGGATCGTTTCGTTGATCGTTACGCGTCACGTTGCTCCTTCACGGGCGTATCCACTTTGCACGAATATTTCCGTGAAAGGGAGAATTTGCACGTTTTCGAGAAAATGCTATCCGTACGATCGAACTTCCTCTCTCGATCGAACAGATCGAAATGAATTATCATCGAATGAATTGTCTGCGTAACCGCGAGTTAGAATATTCGAAGCAGCGATGGCCAAATTCTGCGAGGAAAGTGTGCGTTGAACGCGTGTAACGCGAGACGAAACGAAGCACGAAACGGGGCTTGAGATCGAGTCGAAACAGTGCTCGCACCTCGAAGAGATCGTCGAATGCGATTTGGCTCGGATCCAAGGTCAAACGGATTCAGATATTTCCAGTCGGCCGTTCCCCGCTTATCAGTACGGTGAGCGCGATATACGATAAGCTTATGCCCCCCAAATCACCTGTAAAATATCATAATTGTCCGGCAGCGGCGTAAAATCTTGATTGGCGAGCGTGAGCGGCGGCGGCGTCGTCGTCGAGTTTAACGCCGCGACTTTACAACGGCACTGAGTCACTTAACACGGACCGGCTGAATTGCCGCCGCATTTCTGCAGATAGCCGCTAGCGGTTTCCAGCGAAAGTTTCACGGGCGTCGCGTCGTGGAGACGTCGCGCGGTGGCGGTTCCTTATCTCTAAGCGGCCGAGACATCCAATTTTTTAAATGTAACGCAACGTCTTTGTGTTTCCGTCGCAATAAAAGCGGCTACAGACGTAGCGAGTAAGTTTCGATGGCGTGAAATTGTACGTCGCGATAGTTGAGAAACTTTGTACCACGATACCAAGAAATACATGCATCTCCTCTCTATAAATATATACGAACTGGCATATTTATAGGACACTCGCGTCAAATGATTTCAGATTAGAAATTCTCCTACAAACTTTGATATACGACGATCGATCAATTACGCGGAAGAGAGTGCTTCCGCTTTATCGTAAAATCACACCTAAACAGAATAAGGTCTAGACAGCGGTTCCATTATTATACAACTTGTCGTATATATGTTCTCGCGTATTACCTATATCTTAAATATTTCACACGTTTCATTCGCGTTGTTTTAGCATAAGTAAACATTCACAGTCTAATTGGTATTTACGATCGGACAACTAAAATTTCCGGCCCATTTGCAACGCATTCCCTTCGAGCATAAAATATATTCCATCGAGCGTTGCTCGAACGAGCGAACGCACCACCGGATTCGATCAGCGATGCGCTGACCAAGACGGACAGAACAATAAGCCCTCGCCGCTTCTTAATCCACTCATATACGACATAACTGGCTGCAGAAACGAGGCATAACGAGTTTTCGAACGTCTGTTCTGTAACGAGTGCCGAATTAAACAGCGGGGCCGAAGCCCCGCAGGAATCTTTGTATCGACGGTCCCCGAAGAAAGGGCGCGATCAGATAACGCATCCGATCGCTGGCTCACCCTCCCTCCCTCTCTCCCCCCTTCCGCCCCTCTCCCGGTTTCGAAAAGAGGGTGAGCCTATCGCGGCGGCGAAGGTTTTGAGGGGGGTCTGGCTCAGGATTGACAGGATGTCGCGGTAACTCTGTGTTTACACACCGGTTTTCGCCAGAATGCACCGATATTGGGCGCGTTTCACGTTCGAGGGCACCCCATATTATCCCCCATTATTAGCCGAGCCTTCCTTTTTTGTCGTTTTAAAATGTAATACGTTACTGGGCCCGGAGGCCAGTCAGCGTGTCGCGATCGCTTTTTTCCATTCGAGGTTTCTGTGCCGGAAAATTTGTCGTTCGGTCCCGGTCCCGGTCCCGGTCCCGGCCCCGCTGCCGTGTCGGTCGCCTCGTCACGTCTCGTCCCGTCTCGTCCCGTCTCTCCACGGTTCGCTAGGACAGGTTCTCTCCCTCCCTCTCTCGCGACCGGGCACGCGTATTCTCTCTACGCGTACAGGATTACCTTGGCAAACAACGACGAGGACAATGAGCCTCGGATAGAGCTTGAATGGAGCCGCTGCACGCGGTCTATCTAGAAGAGGGAAGGGGAGGCAGAGAGAGGTGGATCCAACTAAAATTGTCATCCACCGTACCGGACGTTTTTGCCTGTCATACCGCGAAGGTATATCGAATTTTCTCTTCGTCCTGTGTGTACGAGGGACACGGTCCTCCCTCTAAGGAAGAACTTTGCTCGATTTCGTGGTAGGAGTGAGTGAGAGAGAGAGAGAGAGAGAGGGGGGTGGGGGAGGGGGAGAGGAATGAAAGGACAGGGGTTGAAAATGGTGATTTAGGTTTTGGGATGATTCCGGGAGGGGCGGGATTCGGGCTTTGTCTTTATTCCTTTTCGTCGAGGATCGCAGGAGATGTATGTTTATTTACGAAGGACGGATATATGCGTTTTCGAAAGGTTCAGCGCCATTGTAAGAATATAAGAGCACATGTTATTGTATATGCGTTTCTAGGGAAAGAATCTGTCGCTTCGGGCTATCGAAGATTTCCTATCCTCTGCTTGCCGTAGCTCGAACTGCGATGCAAGAAGAAGTTTTCGTGTCCATCTCTGTTAATATGGAACAAGTTCCGAGACGTTTGATGTCGTACTAGGTACGACAAGTTCTTTTCCTTCTTAAAATTTTATTCGTTCGTTGACACAGCCGATCGACCGAAACATTTAAAAAAATTCTTCGATATCTTTTCGTTTCGGCGAAGCGAACGTCGATCTTATTGCCGCTACATTTTCGAAAGAAACGAGGCATCAAGGTTGCGTGAAATCTCCATATCCCTATCGTTGGTACATTTACTTACGCGTATTTCGCTTTTTTCTTGGAAAAAAATTTCACCGTACTTTGCGTCCGATTGCAACGATATTCGACGTATCAAACCTCGATCTTACGTTAACTCTACATTTTCGAAAAGACAAGACACCAAGGTCGCGTGACATTTCCATACACGTTGCATATAGGTATTTCATTTTTCTTTTTTCTTCTTTTTTTTTCTTTGTTTTTCTTTTTCTTTTTTGCCTGGGAAAAAAAAATGCCCCACCGTACAACTTTCAGAAATCCTGCGACATTATCTCGGCTTGCACGAGACGCCATAAAGCGTCCAAGCCGGTGTAAAGATCGGTCGATCGTTTAACAAGAAAGTCAGTCAGAGGCTGTGTGTCATTAGCAGAACGCGAAAACGTGTCCCGGACAGAACGCACTATTTCACGTCGCGCGGCCGAATCGTTTCCATCGGGGTAATGAGAAAAATCGAGCTGGTCGCGTTCGTTAACTCGCCGTTCCTTTTCAATTTATAATCTTCGCGATTATTTACCGGTGCGTCATCTCGTTTAATTGAGTTGCCGGGGCTGCGAAGCCGACGCGAAACCTGGCCGCCGTGATTTACATGTCTCTCGCGACCGATCGCCTCCATAATCTATAATTGACCGCCGCGAGCTGATCCATGCCAGATACCGATACTTTTGCGCAATAAACGGATCTTTCGGACGTAACTCGCAGAGAATCGTATTCTTCTTTCCCGTTCTTTTCTTTTTCTCTGTTGCGAGGCACACCGAGCGCCGTACAAACGCGAGCACGCGGATTCGATGGAAATGCGCCGATTCCAACTACCTGTTCTAATCGTCGTATGGCGGAACGTGGTTTTCGTGTAACGCGAAATTGACTCGTTAATGGGTTCGTGAACGAGGGAAGAAGCAATTTACGTTCCGAACGGCTACACGATTGGGATGCTTGATCGGCTAATCGGGAATAGCGTCTTTGATCGTGGTAAACGTACGAACCGTTTCTTACGCCAGCACGTACTAGCACGTTTATCTCTTATATTTCAATTGCCGTAACTCGGATTATGCTTCTCTCTGTTAGTCGGAATAAGAAGAATTACATTTTCCAGTTCTTTTCTATACGGTTCCGCTTACCATTTCGCGTACCAAAAACGCCACTGTACCGGTCCTCGATGGATTGCAGCCAGCACCGCGCGAGACGAGTCGGTTTGGCTAAAACGCACATTCCGTTTCGAACGTATGGGCTATATCGGCTGTGTGTCATTTTTGGATCTACCTGAAACGAGTAGAAAAGCTTGTTCGATCTTTATTTACATCCAACCTTCGTTCCTACGATACGAATACGATAGAATTATGCGATATCGTCGAGTTCGTCGAAGATGAAATCTTTTAGGTAAATAGTTAAGTAATCACGCTTAAACGTAAATTGCGTGCGCCGCATTCGGAGAAACGCAGTGCACGTTCGTGAAATTTCAGGGAAATTCCGGTCCTATAGAAGCGAAACGATCCTTCGATTCGATCGCTTTAATCGTCGCGAGATCGCTTATCTGTTGGGGCGTGACAGGGGAGGCGGCGCAGCGGCCGAAGAATAAAGTAAAAAGGCACAGCGAGGAGGAATTTTTGAAAACGACGATGGAGAAAATGGTGAAGATTGGTGTCGGGCAGATCGGCATCCGCGAAATTGTCGCGGCTGCACGCGTACCTACGCGTGTACCTACAAGCGACCCGTGTATTTCCGGTATAGCGCGCACGCGAGCCACGTACGCGCACGCAGGTGTCGCATTTAAGCGCGTGCAAATCTGATTCCGCTGTCAACGATAACGTTGAAACGGGTCTGTGTCGCGTCGGACGCCTAGCCTCCTGGCCTTCGAATACCGAACGAAACGAAGCACATTTTCCGTTAAGAACCCTAATGGTTAACAAACGGTGTGCCGCTCGATCGCCACGCGGTCGAAACTATGCGAATATCGCGATTACAGTCGCGGAATTCTACGGAATTTGGATGGCGAATACGAGATATTGCTTAACTTTTTAACGGAGGAATTGCAAATTGCGTGTCGAATGCAGTAATCGATGTTACAGATTATAAGCGACAGAACACTTTGTTTCAACTTTTGACTGCAAGCGCTGTAACTGAAGAAGATAAAAGTGTCGGCAGCTCCGAATTTACGCGATTCGAATAAATATAAAGCCGATAAATGTTCAAATATACTGTGCGAATACTGTATATATAATAAGAGGCAAGTAACTACGGTAAGGAGAAACGACGGACCGAACAGAGAAAATAGACTAATTGTAAGTACTTGTTGCTGCATCGATAGAGCAAAAGCAAAGTGGCAAGAGAGTAGAACAAAGCAGGTTCCGCTTATAATAGGAGTGCGACGCGACGGAACAAAAGCGAACTCGTGAAACGTGGAACGGTAAGTCGGAACGATTGCAACGCCAGTTTCCAATCGAACGCGACACCTCGTTCGAGGAATATTGCCGTGACCAATAACTTTCCGGACAGCTTAAACGTCGACCTTTAAACTCCGGAGCGTTGGTTGTTTTTTTTTTTCGACGGGCAGAACGCGAGAGTAGGAAGACGAAGAGGAAAGAGAGAGAGAGAGAGAGAGAAAGAGAGTGAGTGAGAGAGTGAGAAGGAAGAGGAGGAGGAGTGGCGTCGATCACGGCGACGCGGACGCGACAGTTGCAGCCCGCAGCTAAAGCCAAAGCACGACGAGCCGTGGCTAATTGCCGCGTGCAACAAAAAGCTCGCTCGCTCTTCCTCGGCTCGGCACACGCGTGCGTCACCGTCACGCTCGCGTATTTTCATCGGCACGCACGCGAGTAGCATCTGTCCGATACGACGCGATGCGACGCGACGCGACGCGACGCGACGCGACGAGGTCTTCGCGCCCTCTCGCTCGTCCTCCTTCCACTATCATCTTTTACAATTTTCCTCTTTCCCTTATTTTCCAATTAAAATTTTTCCTTTCCTCCAACTCGTCCGATTTGTATCCGATCGCGTTCGAGGACAACATTCAAAGATAACTTGCTCCCGTGAATTTTTTCCTCGGAAATATATTAAATGTATTAAAAAATCGAAATCTTTGCAAATGATATTTGTAATCGTTATGTTTCTCGACATTTTTAATTTATGCGCTTGATTAGCATTGGCTTCTGAGAGGTTCAAGATATTCCATAAAATTTAAATAAATTACCTATCGAGCTTCTTTTAAATTATATAGTTACCGAACTGCATAAAATTTAAATAAACTAAAACATTTACTATTACTTCCTTTGCTAGCTTTATTAGAGCGTACGAATCTTATTACTATTCCTAACGATATTCCATTTTTTCTTTCTTTTTTTTTTTTTTTTTCTTTTAATCCCTTTTCGATTTGACCAACTCGTAATTAGACTTCTTCCGACCATGTTTCCTTCTTCCTCTGAACTTTCAATTCTTTCAACGTCCACAGTACTTTCTTATCTTATTTAGAAGACATTGTATCATCGTCATCCCTCCATATATTATTTCTATCCCCTATTTTTATTCTTCGTTTCTCGCGTCCCCTTAGCTCTTTCTCTTCCTTACTCGCTGGGCGGACGCTTCGATCGATTTATCATAGCGGAATGGACGAAACTGTCCTTCTATGGAGAAGTTTCGTGGGTGGTTGCCGGGAATCGTGTTACCTGAACGAGGTTAACTAGCACGATAATCTATGAGCTTAATTTGCCTGTCGTTACGCGGTAGTTTCAGTCGCGGACACGAGCGGCCTCGAATAAGGCAGCCGGTGAAATTTCGTCGATCTCGAAGTTGTCTTTTAAATCGAATATTACGATATAATTGCGTGGAAAAATGGAAAAATTGTTGGTGAAAGTTGGTTGGTAAGAGAAGAGCGCAAAGAGAGTGAGGATACGAAGAACGTTTGGAAACCGTGAATCGACGGAGGTGGTCGACGAAGAAGAAATTGGAAATTAAAGAAAAACGACGATAGATAGAAGGCAAAGGATAGTACGTAATAGTGAAAAAATAGTGAATATAGTAAAGGGGGAAGCAAGTAAGCGGCAAGTATGTACGTAGCTATTTAAAGTTGTCGGCAGTTTAAAATACCTACTTGGAAACGAACGGCAGATAGAAATATCGAAAGGAGACACCCGTACGTTTAAGAATACCTAGAGAACGGTCTCTCGGAGAAATTCTCACAAAACACGAAATCGTGCAACATCGTTGCTGTCGAGTTTCCCATTTCTCGAACATCGTAACACCCTATGCGACTGTTTCTAGCCCGCTGTTGCGTACACGCGTCGCTATCTACGATTCTTTCGATGGGACATCCGAGTGCTTGTGACGCGTTATGGTGTCTCGATGCTTCGATCATTCCCCATGGGAAGCATATATCGCCGGCGAGAGAGTCTCGCGGTATATACGACAGAGTGCACGAACGTTGGCGAAAGAAAAACGAGAAATAGAAAGATGATAAGCCGATCCCGGGAAAGAACGAGGACAGCTCTTCTTCGTTTAGAGGAACGAAATGAGAAACTCGATGGAATCTCGCTTTTTCTACCGATCGAAGGGAAGAAAATCGATGCTAGTTGTATTATACATCGTAGCAGAAATTATCGAAGACGAATAATATTCGATACGTTAACTCGTTGGAGAACTTTTAATTGATCGTTTGCTGATTTTATCTGCTCACACAAGAAGACAAGAAAGACAAGGGGGAAAATTGATTTATTGGCCTGGCGTTGATCGGTGGGAAACCGACCATGATCTTTTTTTCGCAAATCTATCTTACTCATTTTTTCGATTTTCTAACACCGCGTCGAATTTCCCTGTCAACGAGTAATCGTTGCTTTGCTCTGCAAGCAGAGTAATTCGCTGGATCGACGGTAAATGGATAAACAAGAGTCGACGGGTGAGAATTGTTTCACAGCGAAACGATGAAATCATGCTTGTGTAAGTAGGATTTTGTGAATGGGCAGCCGTGTAATGGAACGTGTAAAACTTGGAAACGTGTTCAACCGTGGAGGCACGATTGACCCGTTGGCGATGCACCCTTGGCCAGAAGGAAGGGTGCTCCACGAGACTAAGGAGACTCGGCGTCGGTATCTATTTATAAAAGTGCATTTCGGACGGGTGCACACAATAGTGACGCGTTCGATGCGACGCGACGGGGCGAGCGGCCGATAAATCAGAGCGGCGCGGCGCGCGTACATCACGAAGCTCGCTCTTTTATTTTCATTTCGCGTGTTGAAAACGAAAATAGCGCGAGATACGAGGCCCGTTCCCCCGAATTCTTGCCCCGGGCACCCTTCACGAGCATTCGCCTCCGAATCGCTGCCACATCCTTGCCGTTCTGACCGATTTTATTAAAACTCTGATTCCCACAGCCCACATTCTCGCGCGAAGCGACAAATTTTGTCTCCCTCTATCGATAATTCGTTTCGAAATTATAGATTTCCGCTTACTATGTTTCGTCGTTTTAGTCGACGTTTAGTAGAAAGGTTAAATCTAACCATTCTAGAAAACGAACGGTTGCCTGAAGCGTGTTCCGTTAACGTAATATTTTCTTCGAGTCTCGAGTACCAGTGTCGACGATTTGGTTGGTCAACGATTTTGGCTGCAACGCGACAGAATAGAGAGGAAATGGAATATGAGAGAAAGAGGAAAAGATGTAAAGAGAGCTTTATCGGAACGCGTGAATTCGCGATTGGTCGCGAATAAGCGTAAAAGTGGTATGACGACCGCGAACGAATGAAAGGAACGTGTCAGAAAGAAAAAGTGTCGCATCTCCGAGTTTTAAAAGAACAAACTATCGAAGATTCGCGCGCAGATCGGAAGAAAAACCCGACCTTTCTCAAAGCAAACGGCGCAATTAAGCTGGAATATCATCGTGGTCGTGGTACGTGTTCCCAACAGTGACGCCAATATTAGTTTCCGTCCACAGAACTGCCTAATATCCCTTCGCCTGAAGGTGAAAAACAGGGCGAAGAGGGAAGATTGAAAGGTTTGGGGGCGGCGGAGTGTTTGCCGAGTAACGCGAGACCTCGAACGACGGCCATCCGTTTGCCGCGGCACCCCTGATTTTTCAAACCCTTATTGATATAATGTAATATTAATGCTGCAAACGCTAGTCCCGGCACGCTTGCTCTCGATAAATATTGGATAGTATCCACGGCAAGGGAAATATTCACCCACCAGTCGGAGAAATTGTATCTGGCGCGTTGAAGAAACAACTCGACGCAACGTTTAACGAATTAAGCGGAGATGTACATAGTTCTGGTTTGACCAGTATCTTTCTATTATAGTAGTCTGTTGTTCGTTGTCTAAGATCGTAGGTTGCCCGATGATTTCTCGTACGCCGCTGATAACGTACACGAGTATCGTTTAGCTGTTACTTTCCTGGCATCTAGTTAGATTCCAAATACACGATACGAGTTTAGCTGGAAAATCCTTTGGCCTTTTTCTCGACGACCTTCTCTTCTTCTCGTCGTACGCGAATAAACTTGTCTGCGCGCTCGCCGAGCGAACAATGCATAAAATTTTACGGCTATTCGGATGAAATCTGGAAATGAAAGTTTCAACGCGTCCCTCGTGTTAAAAATATAGGATCGACGCGAAAGGATGCAAAGAAACGCCGTAAGACGGATTATGAAAAGGTTATTGAAGGTAAAATAAGGATAGAAAAGGTGGAAAGTAAAAAGGACGGAAGAATATGAAATGTTGTATAACGTTATGCAAAAATGGCCGTTAGAAGAGAGAACGTAGTAGGACGCGACAAATGCAAAAGCAAGCGATCGGACGTTCTTGTTTATGGAAAAAGTTGTCCGCCGTTCGATTACGTTTTCCCTGGTGAAAATTCGATAGAGAGAGCGCGCCGCCCCTATCGGCAAAGATCGTCAAGTTTCTTATGCAAAGGCGGATCGCGTTCACCCCGTATGACTTAATGGAGTGGAAAATTATTACGATGAAATCTCAGCTGGCCCAACCCTCTCGTGTAACCGAGCCGAGGAGTTAAACCCCAACCTCCGTCGACGTACCAAAGGGGTTGTTCGCGTTCGGACGGCTTCGACTCTTACGCAATTTCTTAGGACGCGTGTTAAGCTTCTCCCCGAACTAAGGGTGCAACGAAATTATGTCGTTTTTACTGGCATCGTAACGCTACCACGTTGGAAATTGCGGAAGTTGTTGCTTCTTTTCCAGTTTACGCGCGAAAGGATCGCGTGATTTTCTTTCTGCTACTTTTACACTCGGATTTTCGTTTCAGAATTAATTTTGCTACTTTCCTCGCTCTTGCCTACCTTCTTGTTAAAACGTTTACGTGACCGTTGCGCAATTTCATGACGAAAAGGCGACGATGGTAGAATAAATAATCGAAAGTAAACGATATTACCCGTTAGTAATTTCCCTGCCTCTTCAAAGAAATCGAAGAAAGTGGAGACGCTAATTTCGAGTAAGAGGACGTTTTATCGACGTTTAATCGAAATGGGGAAACAACGTGTGTACGAGCATTTTTCTGAAAATTATGAAACTGTTTATCGGAACGAGGGAGAACCTGGGTGTCAAATGGCACGCGAGTAAATCTGATCTTAACAAAGTCAATTATCGTCGTATATCACTGTCGCGAGAATGTCGCATAAAAGTCGCATCTATCTCTCCGAACAGAATACATTTTCACGCTGACAGAGTTCCCCTCCTAAGAAAACCACGATTTCCTGCTACATAGCGATTCTCAACCGCGATATATCAAACGTTGAAGCAGCGAGAAAACTCGATGCAATGCTTACGTGTTACGAAACGCGTTACACCGGATATTATTTCCAGCAATTTTATAGCCGTTGCTTCGTGCGACGCGGATACAACTAGGACTATACTCTGAATGACCGAAAATTCGTCTGCCGGTCATAATTGTTGTTCGCTGATGTGGAACGATGCCCGGGTAAAGCGCAATCGTCGCGAGAGATCTGGCAAAGTGGCAGGAGACGTCGATGCAGGGCAACGCGATCGAAAATGCGGCTGCCGTGAAACCCGCGCGATTTCTGGTTGCGCGCGTATATTTCTGTGTACGCCATGCCGCGCCGCGCCACGCCGCGCCGCGCCGCGCCGCGCCGCGCCGTGTCGCGTCGGTGTGTATAGAGCGCGTGTGTGCCGAGTACAGACAGGGTGAGCCGGGTTGCGCGATGAATTACGACCGCTGGGCCGGCGAGCTAGCTGCACCACTAAAATCCCGACTGATATATTATTACGTATTATTGCTCCTGTTCGGTTATTTATACCCATATAACATAATGCCACGCGAGATTCCGGCAAGTCGGCGATACGTTACCGCTCGCGGTTCCCCCGGGATCGGGACCTCATTTTCCGCATCGGTCATAACTTAGAATCGAGCCGCGAGCTACCGTCGAATATCATTCGCTAGCTTCCTAAATTCCTAATCCTTCCTCTCTCGCCGAACGAGAATCGAATTTCAGATCCGTTTGCTCGTTTATCGCGTTAGATGCGATAACAAGCGGCACGCCAAAGTATATACCGGCGTACTTGCGCGTTTCGATTATTACGATACCGATAACTGGCGTAACTTGCAACGCCAAGTACGCTTCGATTAAGTTTAAACTCGTAGCGTACACATAATTAAATTTCCTTCGTTTATTATATTTTTTGTAACGAAAAAAAGAAAAAAAAAAAAAAAGAAGAAGAGAGAGAAAAAGCAAAGAAAAAATGGAATTCTTCGCAGAGCATCTTTATTACACGAATCGCGTACACGCGTGTCAAGAGAGGAGAACGACCGTTTACGCGGACCGCGCGTATACACCGTGTAAAAACAAACGCGCATCCGTGAATAACTCTAGCCACTTCATAGCTAACTTTTAAAATCCGTATTATCGCTACTTCAGGTATGCAAACGTAAACAAAGCTCCATCCGAGGAACTTCATTTCCTCCGGGAATAGACGGAAGCTTTAAAAATAAAACATCGTCGTTCATCCGACAATCGTAGAATTTGAGTAGTAAACGACGTTTCGAGGGAATTAAAATCTTCTTTCCGTAGTAGAAAGGAATAGAAACTTCGTGTCGAATACGGTATTGATCGAACGATTGATCCAGTTTAATCCAACTAATTCGCTATATTTTTCATCGTTTATATCCGAATGCGCCAAAATTAACAGACATATACGCTTACTTGTTTCTCCGACGTTTAAATCGTACGCCGTTTCAACTTCTGCATCGCAAACCAAAAACTTGAACGAATCAGCCAAGACAAAGTGCTTTCTCGCGGTTCCATTAGCTGCGGGATCTTTGAAAAGAGAAAAAAAAAAAAAGTGAAAAAGAAAGAAAAGGAAGAAGAGAAAAGATCCTGCCGGACCAATTATCCGGTCGCAACAATGGTGGATCGTGCGCGCTGAAAGTTGCTCGCGAAATATAATCACGAGACGTGGAAAGATCCCGTGTGCGGATCCGGGAGGAAGAGGGGTTAGGAGGAGGGAGAGGAAGAGAGCAGATATACGCGAAGGGGATTTCGTAGGAGGCCAGGGAACGCACACGTCGATCCCGCGGTTTTTATGAGGAGAGGATCTCCGGCGTTACGACTGGAGATCTTCAAATATTTACTCGAAACGCGGACGTCCTTCCGTCGTCGAGTAGCGGCCCGATAAACGTCGAGGTCTGGCCGCCTCCAGACGACTTCTGGATTTGTTTTGTGACTTGGTTTTAACCGCACGTGCTATGGAATTTCGTCATCTGGCAACGGGCTGCCATGCCGGGGCCTTTTTCCACAAGAATGGCCGGTTTCTTGCCGTTGCCGCGCCGAGCCGCTGCCACGGTATCTTTATCGTCGACATCGCGAGAACTTGAATTCTGCGCCGGACCGATTTTTTCTTCCTTTCTTCCTTTCTTCCTTTCTCTCCTTTTCTTTCTTTCCCCTTTTTTCGTTTTTGCCACCATCGGTGTTACGCTCGATCGACGGCTTCCGATTCATTGGAATATCCACACTGAATTTTCTCGTAACGTTTATCGAGTTTAACAAGAAGTAATAGGGCAATCGGACAGACGAACAAAAGTGTTTCCTCGCACAGAAATCTAACAACAATAACAATGTTAAGTTACGCAACGAACAAATCTGATATACTGTAACGCGAAAATTACAATCCGATCGATTGGCTAATTCGAACGGAATCGAATTTCCAATTCGCTCGATTCGACGGTTCGAATCTTCGTTTAAACATTCGGAAGGGAAATCCGTCCTCGGCGAGGATTAAGTCGAATTCCTGATAGAGAGAACAGAGAGAATAGAGAGAATGGAGAGAATAGAGAGAACAGAGAGAACAGAGAGAACAGAGAGAACAGAGAGAACAGAGAGAACAGAGAGAATAGAGTGAATAGGGAGAAGAAAAAAGTGTAAGTGGAATTTCGCGCATAATCGTTTTCTGCAATTCAAAGACGTGCCGCGATGAATAATGATAATCCCCGGTCGGTGCTTCGCGAACTATTTAAGCATCCCGAAGTAGAGTCTAATTCTACCCGGCCACAATTTGCATTAACTACACCCGGCCGTAACATTGTTCTCATTTCCCCGGGAACGCATAATTTATACATCGGCTATTTTTGAGCGGCCGTGTCGCGGGACCGTGTCGATGAACTTGTTCCAAGTCCAACCGGGGAGAATCGGCCCACGAGAAATTCATTGCGTGACGAGTTTCCTCTTTTTCGACGAGTCTAGCCCGAACTCGATCCTCGTTGCGCGTCTTTCTATATCCCTGCCCATTCCTATACCCCCTACCATTCATTTCTACCTCCACTTTTTTTTCACTTAACGCGTATTCGTATTATTTTCTTTCCCTCGATTCTCTTTTCACGCAATAGGAAATTAGCCCGCGTTTCATTTATTAATGACAACTGTCTCAATAGTGTATACTGTGTGCTATGATTCCCGACTAAAACTTTCTTTGACGATCGAATTTAAATTGAACGAAAATGCTTTTGTGTTATTCGAATCTCGTTTAAGAATCGAAGGAAAGCCGATGCCTAGTAAGATGTGTAATTCTCGAAAAATAAAAGAGAAAGAGAAAAGAACGAGGCGTGATAGATCGAAATGCAACGTTTCGTCGATGCCGAACGACGTTTCTCCAGAAAAATACTGCCGCGATTTCCGACGTATTGTCCGATCTTTACGGTCGATTTTCGTCAAAACTTTCGGCTGGTAATCCGTCCGATCGTAAAATCCTGCGACGCGTGTCACGACAGAACCGTAATCGCGGGCACTGCCATTTTCAGTTTGCTTTCCCCTTGACAATCATGAATTACGGTTATACTCTGATTTCGAGGATGTTGCTCGCTATGAAAAACATTTAATTCTCGAGTATCGTCCAAAGAGATACTCTTCTTTGCGACTTATCGGCGAATAGATAATCCTGCAAAAATCTGACCGCAAGACGAATGAAATGGACGTTTAGCGAATCGATCGATTCGCTGGATTAGCTGAAAACCGATATATCCTGGTGTAGACATTCTCTACTACTTTGCGAGTACTTGCGAGTCTTTTTACGTCTTTTTATTGATTATTATAAATTTTGAATATTTCGGAAACTTGAAGGTTTTCCATCTAAATACGGGCGATTTCAGTGAGTATCGGCGAATCTTACAGTTAAGAGGATGTAAATTAAAATAACAAGTTGAATCAACTAAAACGTTGTACGTTTAGAGAATGGAGGAAAGGAGATGGCAGATCCGAACAGCCGTTAAATTAGAAAGTCATCGACTGTACGTATTTCGCGTATAGGGAATAATGGCCAAAACAGCGTTCTAACTTTTGCTAAACGAATGTTTTTTATTCGAACAAATGGGACCGTCAATTCTTGTCGCGATTAACGCCACGCTCTTTACGAGTTGGTAAAAAAAAAAAAAAAAAAAAAAAGAAGAAGAAAAGTAGAAAAAGCCGGCCGACCTGAAGCATTTTTTCTTCGCGGTCAACCCCCTTCGAGCTCACCAGTCTGGAATATTTACATCGGTATATTTAGTCCGACGCCCACGTTCATAACAGTTTATGTTCGCTATCGCCACGCTTTTGTCGCAAGGAAAAACGTGCACGCCCGTAAAAACAGCCACGCTGACAACAGGACTGATTTCTCGCGATTGCCCGCCGATTCCAAAGATCCAACTGGCATCGTGACGTTGGCCTAAATTAAATAATTTTATACGGTCGAAGGGCAGTCAAGTTGGACGACTGGCAACTACTTTAACTTCATCGCGATACAAACGTGTTCTTTGCTTTGCGGATAGCTCGACGAAAATTTCACTTTAACGCTTTACATTGTGCGATTCGAGGAGGATCGATTTATACAAGTCGCTTAAAATTATCAACAAATTCTGGTCACTTTTTTCTAAGAAGCCGGTTCAAAGTATAAGGATATTAATATAATACTTAGAAGGAATAACTGTCTCAAACGAATAAGCATAATTCCAGTGCAGTGCGCGACGTACAACACCTGTCCGTGACCGGCATACGTATGCCCGCAATTATCAGCCTCGGCTCACCGTTTTATATCATGGGAAATCGCGTCACGTACATCCGCATCGTGTTACGTATTGCCATCGGCCCAACCAGAAAGCGTCATTAGAGGCGATCATAAACCCATAAGAATCATCAGGATGCATCTGCGATGAAATAATAAAAAAGAAGAAAAAGAAAAAGAGGAAAGAAGAAGCACATACTGCTTTTCTTACTTTCGCTCGAGGGGAAATAACAATGAAAGTCTTCCCGCGCGGCGTCCATCGTCCATCAGGCAACTTGAGAGATTTTATTCGTCCGTTGAAAAATTATTAGCTTTATTTTCACGACTTTCAAGTGGCGGGTATATTTGCGAAAAGTAAAAGCTGCAGTTTTTAACTGTTTTGTTAAAATGCATTATTTTAACTAAAACGCGTGGATTTTGAAATTGAATTGCGTGCATTTTGCGTAGAATGCCAATCGTCCGTCTGCCCGTCGCCACGATTTCGATTGGCGCGATTTAAGGGATTCAAAGTTGGTTTGTTATCGAAGCGTTAAGACGAGATACCTTTTGAACGGACCACTTTGTGCATAGCCAAACGAGGAACCTTTGTTTCGTCGATTCTCCTTTCTCAATCGTGTCTTACGACATCGTCGATGGGATTAGCGGCTTCCGCGAGACTTCCGCCGGACACCGATAACGCAATTATGCCACGGTTGCAGGCTAATTTTTCTGCAAGCCGAATCTTTACACCATCTTTCCATTCAATGAAAATCGCGGACAGATTTATCTCGGGAAAAGCACGCTGCCGTGCCGCTCTCTCTCTCTCTCTCTCTCTCTCTCTCTCTCTCTCTCTCTCTCTCTCTCTGTCTACGCTTCCACTAATTTTAGACTCGCTACGTTGGATAAGTGGACACTGGACACGAGTGGCAAGTGGTTTGCAACTATGGTGATGACTATGCATCGAAATACTTCTACTACGTTATCCATTTTTATGCAATGCACAATGTCACATCTGCCAATCTCGCGAGTTAGATCGAGCCTTATCAAGCATTTGTTCGTTTGTAGCGATGTTTTAAAGTGTCTCGAGTTTCCGCGTTGTTTACCTTGCCTTTTAAACAAAGGTATGTTATACGGTCCGTTAGGAAATAATATTTTACATCGAACGAAGAGAATATAGACAGCAGAAAGAGGATAATACGACTACAGTTTCGAAACGGTAAATTGGACCGTGGATTTAACCGAGCACGGTAGAATGACGCCAACGAGATTGCAATTTTTAGGCGTATATTTTGAAGAACTGTAACGGACCATAAACCATCGAGAAAGAAAATTAGAAGAAGCAATTTTTTCCAACCGCGCAACTCTGTCATGAAACTCTGTAATGTCGTTACGTCAAATATGAAATGATTTTTCTTGCAACTCGACGGATCTTTCGTTACTTCGCCTTCGGGCTGTATATAGATTGCACATTGAATTTAAATCGAGCAATGGAAATCGGGTTTTTCAAAGCGGTTGGACAATTTCCAATCTTGAACCAGTTGAACGGTCCTTATAAAAAGTCCCTGTCCTTATACGAATGCGATGTGTGATCCTTGATATCTGTTGTTCGACCGCTAAATACAAATTAAGCGTTCACTGTTTTTCTATATTCCAAAAGCGGGCGCCTGTTTTGTTTTCTTAAGCGATTTCTCCTTTTGCTTTTCCTCTTTAAATTACAAATAGACTATGAGTTGAAATTATGTAGTCGTATGTGACTAATCGCCAGGCAAGTTCGAAAGTCTATGTAAATTGAGCGTAGTTTTCTCGAATCGAAATTTATCGACAAAGTTTGTTCCTTAGAAGCAATTGTACGTATGGAAAAGTAACGCGCGATAGGTTTCGGAAGGAGTATCGTTTAGAGCGTTGAAAAATTGTCAAAGTCACTGAACAAAGAAGCAAGCAGAGCGCAAATGAACGTCGTAACGTGTTGCGGAATTTACTTGCGACGAAATTACAAGTAAAGTCGTGAAGCGAAGCGCGCGTAGTAACGACACAATGATACAAAGAAACATGAAAATGTCACGTACAAACATATAAATAAATGGAAAATTGATACGTTGAATTTTCTCTTTCGATCGTGTTTCGAATCCATGCATTCGG